>JAJHPE010000004.1:9977110-10357242 GCA_024447655.1 Carex scoparia | reverse complement strand
TCATGAGCTTCTTTTCTAGTAGTTCGAGGCATGAATCATTTTTCTTGGAGAAGAGAGTTGCTAAGATGTTCCATGCGAATTTCTCTTCTCTAATGTACTCAAGCAAGTTTTCTTCAACCGACATCCTGAGTATATACATCATCTTTCCATCCTTAATTCACAATTCCGCAGAGCCTCTTTATCATCGGATGGAGTCCTCTTTCTTCTCTAGTTTGTTTAGAGTCATCAGAATTTTCTAGTTCTTCGGTTGCAACCTTTGGCGGAGTCATCTTTGACCCGCCAACCACTTCCCTGTTGGAAATTATTTGGATTGTGGATGGTATAAGAGAAGAGTTTATATAACTTGATTATTTAATTTAAAAGAGTATACAAGATTTACAAGGTTTTGATATATTTTTTCACTTACTCACACGCCTCACTTTCTAATTCACACTACTCCATAAGTTCTACATTATATTTATACTACCATATGTCGGTAGTAAACATTCTAGATAATACATATACTTTCTCTGTTACTGACAAATATTTTGGCAGTTTACAATTCTCTATAATATGCAAGATACACAAAAATATACATACTAGTAAGAAGCATCTAGTTATTCTATTTTTACCATGTTTATAATAGTCTAGAAGGGGTTATTGGGCCTGGGCCTTGGGTAATGTTAGTTTCAACATACCCATAAGTCCTGTCCTTATGACTATATGCACTTATGCAGGCCTTTCAAAATAAATAGTTATTGTTATTAATTTTTTTAAAACAACCAGTCGTATCTACGAAATCCATGGCTTCGATTGAGTTACTTGATTTGTAGTAAGCCTCATACATGTCTTAGCCTTCTTCAATCCCGGACTATATTCAACCAGCAGCTCCTCTGACAAGGTATTGACGCACAAATATTCTAACGGGCACACTACTCGCAACACCTACAAACTTTTTGCTCCTATGCTTGACCCTTATTGTCGACTGCAACAGAAAACAACCAAATACTGACAGTATTGGCTCTAATACCATATCCTTGAATATATAGAGTGAGTACTCTTTGTAAAACTATATCTTATTTATCATTCAAAATACTGTTACAATTCTACTAAATTATGGAACTTCTAAGATTACACCTCTACTAATAATATCTTACATCTCCGAACTACTACAACACTCTCTACTTGTTTTCTCTCTTTTTACTTTATTTTGTTTTCTTTGGTTGGTTTAAAATGGGACAAAGACACCTTATTTATACTTACTATAGAAATTTCTAGATTCCATTTAAATATCAATAATTCTAGAAATTTTCCAACCAACTTAGTAAAGTTTATATACTTGACTCTTCTTGAAAATTTCTAATTAACATAGTAAAATTAATTTCATGATTCTTTTAGAAATTTTCTATTTATAAAATTAGTTTGAGTTGGATCAGCGTTACTTTCTCAGTAACTGATATCATGTTAGTAGGTACCTAAATTAACCGATTAACCAAACTACTGAAATATGTACTCAAGCATGAGATTTTAAAAATAAGTTAACAATACAGTCAATTGCACGGCAAATAATTATTGTCCTTATATTTTCCCTTTTTCTTGGAAACTTGCCTGTGGTTTCAATTGTTCATGTATCACTACCCAGTCTACATGAAGTCTTCTCTTGATTTAGATGACTTTGAATATACCAGTACTGTTCTTTTCAAATGGTCAATTTCATTTTTATTTTCATCTTATTATTATCTCTAATTAAATCTCCACCTATAAAATTTGTGTTACAAAGGCATTTCGGACCATTACGGCAGAAAAATAAAAAATATAAACAAAAGTAAGGATAACTGCAAGACAAATTTAGTTTGTAATAGAATAATTTTTATTTTATTTTTTTTAGAAAAAAATGTATCACTATTCCTGTTTCCCTTCCTTTTTAATTTGGAAATGAATTTTCGCACACAATATCTTTCACTAAACCATTTTATCCAGAAAAATAAACAGGATAACTGTAACAGTGTACAAATTGCTAGTTACTAGTAAAGGGCATAATAGGCATTTTATAAGACAAACAATTTTCCTAAACAAGTTACAATTTTTATGCTTTTAATAAACAACAAAATGGGTATTTTATAAAATTAAAATGAGTTTTAATATAAAAGACAATACAATAAGTAATTTTGTGAGTTTTCAAAGTTTAGAGGAGAAATGCGTAATTTTGAAAATTTTCAGGGGTATACGTGAAATCCACCCTATATTATGGGATATAAGGATGAAATAGTAGCACTTCTGTATCCATATCTTCTCCATAATTTAGAAATATCTATAACTTCATATCTCGCTTGGTTCCAACTTTAATGGCCACTTCAGTACTAGCCTGTCTTATTTTCATTTTCTTCCTTCCCTGTTTCTCCAACTCATGTACAACTACACTTCCATGTGATCCTTCTATTCAAATTAAGGCTCCTTTCTACTTCCAATCAGACAATTCGATGGGTATTAATTGTCCGGGTTATTTAATGATTGGATGTAACAATAGAATGCCATTTCTCTTGTGGATTCTTAAGCCATTGCCATTGGAAAGCATCTCATATGAGAACAACACATTTATTGTTCAAGATCCTTATCTTAGTATTTCTTTGAGAAAATCTGGCTGTCATAATCTTTATTTTAATTTTTCTAGTCCTATTAACTTGTACCTTGGGTTATCCCGTTTATTAAATAATAGCCTTTCTTCTGTGAGATGTCACCCTCCTGATCATATAGAATCACCACCCAAGATATTTGGAAAGGATTACATCCTTAGCTACTCGTCATCTCTTGGTGGAGATGATCATAAGCCTACGCAGATTTGTTCGAGGCCTGATAATTCCCTTGACCCATCTTTTGAGTCCATTTTCTCATTCAAAAATGACAGCCAAAATCTTACTCTGCTATCAGCTAGTTACTCATATGATCTTGCTGCACGGCCCGGTTGCTTTGCAAATTCGACTGTGGTTTTCGATCCTGACGATGGTAAAGGTTAGTAGTTTGTATATTTTATCAATTTATCCTGTTATTTTTATTTAACCTCCTTGTAAATTATGGACAGTTCATCTCATTTTTTTTTTTTTGTAGTTTTTCTTTAATCTCTTTGTAATTTGTCAAACTCGACAGAGAAATCCTATCTTTCTGTTTTCTTCTCTGTATTTCCTTCTTCCTTCTCTTTCATGGTTTATTCTTTAAGCTGCCACCCGGTGCAGTCATCAATACATATTTATAATTTATCAAAGGATTTGTGATACTTGGTTTTCTCCATGCATGATTTTGTCAGCTGCCACAACACAACTGCATGTACTTGCCACTATCACCCCTCCATATTATGTAGGCATTCATATTAGGTATCTAATTATGATTCTCAATTAACGGAATTAAATCTCCCATTATTTGAATACCAAAAGATTAAGTTAAGTGGTAGTTTTCACATTCACCGATATTTATCTGGACTTATATTCGAGAGGAAAAGTTTGGAGGCATGTTAAACAAAATATAAAAGTAAAAAATGGAAAAAAAGTTGTTCACAGTCCTTTTAAACAGTTATTTTTTTAAACTTCTTTACGAGGTACTATAAACCCTTATCTCTATTTCATTAGCTTGTTTCTTTTAGTTAACTGCGAAGTCAATTTTATAGGAAAAGTTTTCAAGCTGAAAGTAATGTGATTGAACAATTATTTCTTGATTTTTTTATTGATGTTGAAAAAATCAATGTGGTGGTGGTTTTCTGATATCAACAGTAGGAGACTTTGACCAAGTCTTCTGTGTTTTCTGCTCATGTCTTTTATTAAGTACACTATTGCCTGCGTTCTTTTCTACTTCCCCTCTTATTGATTATTGACAATGACTTTCTTTTTTAAATTGTTGAATTCACTATTAGATATTTAAAATTCTTAAAGTCTCTTTATATTCAGTTTGCAATCTATTAGATTATTTCAGAAAAGGTAAAAGAGTATATGTAATACTCAGCTTTCAATTGGCTATAGAATTATAGGGCATATGTAATACAAATCATAGTCTGAGGCAACTATAAAGGCTAGTGGCTCACAACAGAAAGACCCTTTTAACTTCTTCTTTAATTTTTTTTTTTTTCAAGTTGCAACACATTTCTGACACTTATGTACTCCGGAATTTTCAGATTCCATTACTAATCACACAGGAAAAAAAACAATACAAGCAAGAAGGGTGACAATTTTCATAGGTGAGGATAGTTTTTCTTCATCATGATTGATCTCAATACAGCAAATCTGAGAGTAATTTTACTCTTCAATTTTTCATACTTAAAAGTGCTCATTATTCTTTATTTTCACCTCTATTTGTTAGATATTATTTAACTTGCATCCTCTCTATTCATCCCATTTCATTACATGTTTTACCTGACCATTTTTTCAGATCACCAGACAAGGAGGCAAAAACTCTGAAAGAAACTTTATTTTATAATTATGCAATATTAGGTTAAATTTACTTCTATGTCACTAAGTTTTATCTTACAGTTCACTATAGCAAAGAAAATTCATAGCAAAATGAAGGAAGAATGTACGCAGTAGAAAATTAAAGCCTTTTGACTTACCAGATTTGTTCTGTCAGAATTAATAACTGGCAATAATGCTTATCAGTATCCATTCTCTTGCAACTCCTTTTCTTAATCTCTGTTGAACCATTCTAATTTCTATTTCTACCCTAATCTATTTGTTTTGCCCTGTTTATTTTATCGAACCAATATTAATTCTTTGATATGAATCTGAAATTCCTTTGGTTAAAGTGAAACTGATCCTAGTAAAAGAACTTACTATATACAATATCAGCTGCCATACCAGTTCCCTAGCCATGATCTCTGTGTTGAGCTATCAATGTAAACTATGCCAACATGCTCTCCTTAGGATCCAGCTAAAAAAATATTCCAAATAGGGGAAGGTAATTTTAATTTAATATTTTTTAAATTAATGACTTCAATGGTTACATATGCAAGAGATTGTTTCCTAGTTTAAATGATTAAAAATATTCTCCTGTTTGCATTAATTCTGTAATTAGTTTCTATAAATAATTAAAAATATTTCCACTCTATAGTTTGTAATGTGTATACATACTGATTACTTGTATTTGGTTTTAATGTAGGTACCACAGTAGGATCTGTAGCATTCCTTGGAGCATGCCTTATTTTGTATTTAAAACTTCGATGTAGCAAAAATTCTGCTAAATGCATTTCATGGAGCATAGGCAGACCTGGAGGAGATATTGAAATGGTCCTAGAAAAATATGGATCGTTTGCGCCAAAAAGATACAAATATGCTTATATAAAGAAAATTACAGGCTTGTTTCAGCATAGACTAGGTAAAGGAGGTTTCGGCACTGTATACCGAGGAATACTGCAGGATGGCCGCTTGGTTGCTGTCAAAATTTTGCACAACTTTTCATGTGGTAGAGAAGAGCTTTTGAATGAGGTCCTGAGCATTGGCAGAACTTCACACGTCAATGTTGTTAGTCTATTAGGCTTTTGCATTGAAGGCTCCAAGCATGCTCTAATTTATGAATACATGCCAAATGGATCACTCGATAATTATATATACTCTGAAAATCCAAAAGCAGTTCTTGGTTGGGCAAAGCTATATGAAATAGCAATCGATATTGCTAGAGGTTTAGAGTATTTACACCGAGGTTGTAATGCACGTATTGTGCATTTTGATATAAAGCCTCAAAATATTTTGTTAGATGAAGATTTCAAACCAAAAATTGCAGATTTCGGTTTGGCAAAATTATGTCCTCCAAAAGAGAGCATTCTTTCAATGGCTGAGATGAGGGGAACCATTGGGTACATTGCCCCCGAAGTCTTCTCTAGGAGTTTTGGTGTTGTTTCAACAAAATCTGACGTATACAGTTATGGAATGATGGTGTTGGAGATGGTAGGAGGAAGAAGGAATGCAAAACCAAGTGCTGAAAACCCAAGCCAAGTATATTTTCCACATTGGCTTTATGATCGTCTTGTTGAAGGTAGTCCAATACAGCTACAAGCATGCGATGTATTATCAATAGAAATTGAAGAAATTACAAAGAAGATGGGCATGATTGGTTTATGGTGCACACAAACAATGCCCGCTAATCGGCCCTCGATGAACAGAGTTGTGGAAATGCTGGTGAGAAGTTCAGACGAGTTGGAAATGCCACCAAAACCTTACCTGTGTTCTCTGCCTCATTCCACGATAATAGCACATTCTTCTCATACTCCCAAGTTTGGATTAAATTCAGAGTCTGATTCTGACTATTTAATTGGGGCTAACACACTATGAGTATATGGCTATTCAGTTTGACGGGTATTCTTCAATGTTATTTGTTTAAAAAAATTGAAATTTGAGTTTATATTTGCACTGTTTACATTTGACGCTATATCTACATTTGGTAATTTTATATTTGACATTGTATTAAAAGCACTGATGGAAAGGAATTAAGATTTATGTACATTTATGAATATTTAGATGTTGCCAATAATATATGAGTTTGAAAGTATTATGTATTTAAAATTAAAATGTAGAAAAGAAGAAGAACTGGCATTAAGAAACATTGCCAAAATGTTGTAATATATCACCTTCTTCAACACTTCCCACTGGAAAAGGAGATGGGCCCAAGGAAGTTCATGCGGTTCACCGAAACGTATGCGAATTGGTCACAAACCGCATGGTAACCTTGAGGTTTCAGAAAATTTCTGACAGTTACGACAACCTCAAATAGTTTGATAAAAATTAATGTTGAATATATATTTCTTGAATTATGGATGTGTATGTAATATTGTTTTATGTATGTTGTTTATGTTGAATATTTCTTGAATTATGAATGTATATGTATGTTGAAGAACTACTTCGGCTATGTACTTAACCATAGTCTATTAATTGTGATGACTTATCCTATATATAATTGATGATATCATGTTATTAGAAAGAAAAATTAACCAATTAACCAAACCACATAAATATTTACTCAAGCACCAGATTTTAGAGAAAAAAAATCAACAATATTCTTCGTCAATATTTGCACGGCAAACAATTATTGTCCTTGAATTTTCCCTTTTCTTGGAAAATTGTCGCATGTGGTTTCAATTAATTGTCTATCGTTAGTCTTCTATGGAGTTAGATGACTTTGAATATTCTACTGTTCTTTTCAAATGGTCAATTTCATTTTTATTTTCCTCTTCTTATCTATAAAATTTGTTGTACAAAGGCAATTCGGACTAAAACGGCAGAAAAACAAAAAATATAAAGAAAACTAGAAAAGTGAGGAGAATTGCAACGCACATTTAATTTGTTATAGAATATATAATTTTTAGTCTTCTTTTAGAAAAAAAAAATGTATCACTATTCCTGTTTCCCTTTATTTTTAATTTGGAGAATATTTGGAGACGAATATATATTCGCACACAACATCTTAATTTCACTCAGCTATTTTTCGATTTTATTTTTATGTGAATCAATAAGTTGAAAATTAACATAAACAAATCATCCACATAAGGGTGTTTTTACAAACTTTTGATAACAAATAAAATAAAATTCAAATGTCATAAGTTTTTACATGTGCATAAATAAAATAATATAGATCATATCTGACAATTTTATTTTCACATTTTAAATTTTATATGTTGAGTTATTATATTTTAAAAAAATATATAATTGCGAAGAAAATGAAGTTATTTGAACCTTCCTCCCATATTAATTGTAATGTACGTAGATTATATCTGATAGTTTTATTTTAAGTTTTAAATTTTGAGGTATTATATTTTAAAATGCATATAAAATAAAGTTTTTTTAACCTTCCTCCAATATTAATTCCTATAATATTACAGCAATAATATCCCAATCGGGGGAATTTTTAATAATAATGGGGACCTAAGTGCTTGTCTTTCAATAATATCCGTGGAATTCTAGATCTTGTTTTTGCTTTTAATTGCTTGGGTTGTGTTTGGATGAGATAAAGAACAGTGCTAATTTCGGTTAGTGACTATCCCGAATTATTATTCTACGTTTGAACCTGTTTGAGTTAGCAAAAATGAATTATTCTTTATTTGTTTTTTTGTAGATTATGATGTTATTCTACTAATTCAACCAAAAAATGAGTTAGCTCAAACTCACTATTCTCACTAATTCAAGTTTTCATCCAAACACACACAAATGAATAGTATAATGATTTATGGAGGTCAGTGTAAATTGAAAATGAAGGGTATATCCACGGGTTTTTCTTATTCAGTGGTTAATCAAGATTTTTTGAAGATTAATTTTAAAACAAACTGAGGAAAGTAAATATGCTCAACTCTTATTGAAATTTCCTAATTAATCTAACAAAAATAATTTTATAATTTTTCTAAAAAATATATATATTTTTAAAATTGAGTTGAGTTCGACCTGTGTTGCATAAATTAACTAATTAACCAAACCTGTAAATAGTAAATATCTACTTAAGCAGAAGATTTTAGAAATAAGTCAACAATACAGCAATTGCACGGCAAATAATTATTGTCCTCGCGTGAATTAGCGCATGTGGTTTCAATTAATTGTCTATCGTTGCCCAGTCTACATGGAAGTCTTCTATGGAGTTAGATGACTTGAATATTCTACTGTTCTTTTCAAATGGTCAATTTCATTTCTTTTTTCCTCTTCTTATCTACAAAATGTGTGGTACAAAGGCATTTCGGACAAAACCAGTAGAAAAGCAAAAAATATAAAGAAAAGTGAGGAGAAATGCAACGCAACATTTATTTGTTATAGAATATATATTTTTTATTCTTTTTTTAGAAAAAAAAAAGGGTATCATTACCTGTTTTCCTTTCTTTTTAATTTGGAGACAATTTTTTCACACACAACATCTTTCACTCAGCTATTAATTTCCCAGAAAAATAAATAGGATAAATGTTCAAGCCAAAAATTTTGTTAACAACCTCAATTAAAAAAAAAAATACACAAATGCCTCAACTTACTTTTATTTTTAATAATACATCAACCGCTAGGATTCTTGGCGGTCCTGTAAGAAATGAACAGCCAGGAATCCTGACAGTTGAGGTTATTTTGAATTTATCCTAGCGGTTCAATTCGGAAGATAACCGCCTGGATTCCTAACGGTCCTCTAGGAAATGAACCGACAAGAATCCTGATAGCTCGGGTTATTTTGCATTTTTTTATGTTGAGGATATATGTTGTTATTTTGTTTTCATTTCTAATAAATTATACGAATTTATAACAATATTGGACAACAAGATAATTAATACAAAATATAAGGACTTATAACATGCAAAAGAGAATGCCTTGGGATAACTTCTTGAAGAATGAAAGAGATTTAAAAAATGAAATGAGATGGTCAGATGTCCTGCCTACCTATATATCGACACCCGAATTGTCAAAATTCTTGGCAGTTGGAGCATTTAAAAATAATAATAATAATAATAATTCTGGCAGTTCATCCCTAGAGGGCTGCCAAAAAATTTAACGATTTGAGTATTTTTTAAAATACAAAAATTCCAGAACATTTGTATATTTTTTTCAATTGAGGATATTAATAAAAATTTCGGCCGTTCAAATGTACAAATTGGTATTAACTAGTGCGTCTTTTAATTAATTAGCTATAAGAAGCAACATCCGAAGGAAATTAAATGGTACGAAACATTTAGGTGTGTCAATGACACACTTTAATCCTTTTACTTGATGTGTTACGTATTAAAAAAATGACAGGTAAGGATATGTATTTTTTTATTAATTTATGGGGTACATAAGGTAAAGATATTTCTTCGTTATTATAATGGGTAGGGGTACATATAAAGACCATTTCTAAACTGTTATTCTAAAAAATAATTTTTAAAATTTAAATGATACTTACAAATATATAATTGTATAGAGATGATCCATGATGTGATAAAGTTTATGACATCATTAATTTTTCATAATATATATTAATTAGTTGTATTAATTACTTTTTATTTCATGTTTTGAAAAATATTTATCAAAAGCACAAATTGAGATGTGAGTGACATTTTTTTATCCATTTACCCAACATGTAATGTAATAAAAAAGACAAGGTTAAGATTTTTTTTTTCATGAACTTATCAGTTACGGATAAAGATAAAGATTTTTTTATTATCATTATGGGTACGGTAATTAAGAAAATACTTTCACCCACCTGTATCGTATCTTGTTGGCTAAATATTAAGAGGGATGTTCAAATGCCTTTATTTTTTGTGCCTCCATCGTGCCTCCATTTTAAAACTTTAATAACTAAAAAATTTAAAACTGAAATGTCAAAATAAATCTGTTAGAATATTTGATCTATGTTATTTTCTCTATATGCATGAAAATAATCACATTTTGATTTTATTTTTATATGAAACATTAAGTTAAAAATCAGCGTCTAAAAATTATCCACATTAGTGTATTTTTCCAAGCTATTGATAACAAACAAAATAAATTTTAAACGTCATAAGTTTTTACATGTTAATAAAAAAATAATATAGATCATATCTGACGGTTTTATTTTAATATTTTAAATAAAATTTTGAGTTATTATATTTTAAAAAATATATATATGGACGTAGGCATAAAAAATAAATGTATAATTTGAACCGCCCTCCAATATTAATTCCTATAATATTTCAGCAATAATATCACAGTCGGGGGAATTTTTAATAATAATAATAGGGAACTAACTGCTTGTCTTTCAATAATATGCCAGCTGTCAAGGTTAAGTTCAATCCATAGAAAAATATATAAGAGGTTGCAAGAATAGCACGTCTGTATCCTTTTTTCTTCTCCAAAATATAGAAATTGCTATAACTTGATATCTCAATTGGTTCGATCTTTAATGGCCACTTCAGTACTGGCTTGTCTTTTTTTCATTTGCATCCTCCCCTGCTTCGCCAACTCATGTAATAGTACACTTCCATGTGATCCTTCTATTCAAATTAAGCCTCCTTTCTACCATCAATCAGATCCTAGTTGCCATGGTTCTTTAGGGATTGATTGTGGCATAATGGTCTCCCAGTTCTCTTATGGCAACTTTCGGTGTTACAATTGGAAAGCATCTCATATAGCTCCAACATTATTAGGGCTCAAGATTTTTATCTTAATAGTTCTTTGAAAAATTCCGGCTGTGGTAATCTTTATTTTAATTTTTCTAGTCCTGTCAAGTTTAACCAAGAGATGTATAATTCATTGAATAGTAACCTTTCTTCTGTGAGATGTGACCAATATCCTAATAAGATAGAATCACCACCCAAGATATTTGGAAAGGATTACAATCTTAGCTACTCACCGTCTCTTGATGAAGATGATAAATCTTGGCAGAATTGTTCTAATAAAAGGACTGATAGTTCCCTTCACCCATCTTTTGAGTTCATTTTCTCATTTGAAAATGGCAGTGCAGAGCTTTCTCTACTATCAGCTAATTACTCAGGTGGACTTGTTGCACGACCCGGTTGTTTTGCATCCTCGACAGAGGTTTTTGATCAAGAAGATCGAAACTTGACAGAGGTTACCAATCATGAAGATGTTAAAGGTTAGTAGCTTGTATTTATTCAATTAATCCTGTTAATTTTATTTTTCATCTTTTTGTAAATTATGGTCAGTTCCTATTTTTTTTTTGTAAGTTTTCTTTCCCCTTTGGCATAAGTAACTAATGGAGTCTTGACATAACAGCTCTAATAGAGATATTATGCGAGACTTAATTTTGACTAATAAAGTAACCTTTAAGCATATGACTCTTCAAAATTATTACAATAATAGCTAACTTTTTTCTGTCTTCTTTTGAAATTTTTCTTTTCTTTTTTTAAAAGGATGGCTACCCTTTTTTTAGTCCATTATTCTGCTTTTTTCAATGGCCTTTTACTTTCATGTGAAATGTTTCAAAAGAATTATATAATTTTTTTCGTTTCTTTCTCAACTTTATAATTCTAATTTATTTTTACTGGACTTTTTTGTAATTATAAATCTTTTCTTTAACCACTTTTGTAAATCTCAATTTACCGGACAGCTTCTTTCAGTCCATATTTTTCTTTTGTTGATAATTTTTTTTTTTCTAAATTTTGGTTTTGATAAAAAAATTAAAATAAATATTAAACTTATTTGTAATTATTAAGATTGGAAATAACAATATTAAACTCGTGAAAAGTTAGAAGAAAAATTCTTTGAATTCTTAACTCATTTGTTAAACTCGAAAGAGAAATCCGATCTTTCTGTTTTCTTATCTCTGTATTTCCTTCTTCCTTCTCCTTTCATAGTTTATTCTTTAAGCTGCCACCCGGTGCAGTCATCAATGCATATTTGTAATTTATCATAGATTTTGTTATACTTGGTTTTCTCCATGCATCTCTTGTCAGCTGCCACAACACAAGTACTGTCCTTGCAACAATCATCCCTCCATATTATGTAGACTTTCTTATTGGTAGGGTGAGAAAATAGTTCATAACTAGTGAATTGCTCATATAATTAATTCGCTCACTAAAAAGTCACTAATTAATAACTCATTCGTTAACTTAATGAATTGAGAATGAGTATACCCTGACCCTGACTCATTACTAACTAGAGGTACATAAAGTCATGACACATCCGAACCTAACCAGATCGAACCCAAGTAAAAATATGCAAAGGACCCAGCACTAGCACATGAGCAAACCCAAGTTAGATTATGTACTATTTGGTTGTTTGACATGTACTATATTCGGCTGTTAAATTATGATAAATTCAAAGACTTAGTGTTTTTGTTTTTGGTTAAATTTATATTCTATTATATTTTTTAAGATTGTTGACTTTAAGAAATCCATATTTCTCAAAATTCAAACATCAATTGGTCTTAAGTCTTAACGAGTTATGAGTCAACTAAAGCGGGTAACAAGTTGAGCACGAGTTGAATTGTCAACTCGGTATTGTCTTCTCAACTCGAGTTGACTCGCTCATTAACTTAATGAACCAAGAACGAGCATACCCCAACTCGCTCAAATTCAGTTCATTAACAACCCTACTTACTAGGTAAGCTAATTTTATTTCTCAATTAGCGGAATCAAATCTCCCTAACAAAATTTTTTGTAAAAAGTTGTTGACAGTTAATTTTTAAAACTTCTTTCCTAAGTACTCTAAACCCTTATCTCTAGTTCATTAGCTTGTTTCTTTTAGTAAACTGTGAAGTAAATTTTATAAGAAAAACTTTCAAACTGAAAGTAATGTGACAGAACATTTATTTTTTATTTAATTTTTTTAATGTTGTTGGAAAAGTTAATGTGGTGGTGGTTTCCTGATATCTACAGGAGAAGACTTTGACCAAGTCTACTGTCTTTACTAAATATTGACAATGACATTTTCTTAATGGTTGAATTCACTATAAGATATATATTTAAAATTCTTCAAGGCACTTTATATTCAGTTGGTCATCTATTAGATTATTTAAGAAAAGATAAAAGAGTATTATGTAATACTTAGCTTTCACTTGGCTATAGAATTATAGAGCATAACTATAAAGGCTAGTGGCTCACAGCAGAAAGACCATATTAAATTCTTCTTTAATTTGTTTTTTTAAGCTCATAATATATTTCAAATTGATAATACTTGGATTTATTTTCTCATCTAGTTTGGAACACATTTTTGACACTGATGTACTCTGGAACTTTCAGATTCCATTACTAATCATTCTCACTGATCTCTTTATTTTATTTTATTCGATACAGGAAAGACAAAACAAGCAAAAAGGGTGACAATTTTGATAGGTGAGGATAGTTTTTCTTTATCATGATTGATCTCAATACAGAAAATCTGAGAGTAATTTTACTATTCATTTTTTCATAATTAGAAGTGCTCATTATTCTCTATTTTTACCTCTATATTTTGTAAGATATTATTTAGCTTTCATCCTCTCTATTCATCCCATTTCATTACATGTTTTTTCTGACCATTCTTTCAGATCACCAGACAAGGTGGCAAAAACTCCGAAAGAAACTTCATTTTATAATTATGCAATATTAGGTTTAATTTTAGTTCTATGTCACTAAGCTTCATCTTATAGTTCACTATAGCAAAGAATGTATGCAGTAGAAAATTAAAGCCTTTTCAATTACCTGATTTGTTCTGTCAGAATTAATAACTGGCACTAATGCTTATTAGTATCCATTCTCATGCTACTCCTTTTCCTAATCATCTTTCAATCTCTGTTGAACCATGCAAATTTTCTATTTGTTCCCTAATCTATTTATTTTGTTCTGTTTATTTCTCCCCCCTGTATGTCAAACCAATATTAATTCTTTGATATAAAACCTAAATTCTTTTGATTAAAGTGAAACTGATCCTAGTAATAGAACTGACTATATACAATATCAGCTGCCAGACCAGTTCCCTAGTCATGATCTCTATGTTGAGCTATCAATGTAAAATAACCTCTTGTTTAATTTGCATTAAATCTGTAATTAGTTTTTAAAATAATTAAAAATATTTCCACTATATAGTTTGTAATGTGTATACATACTGATGACTTGTATTTGGTTTTCATGTAGGTACCGCAGTAGGATTGTTAGCATTCCTTGGAGCATGCCTAATTTTGTATTTCAAGCTTCGAAGTAGCAAAAATCCTGCCAAATGCATTTCATGGAGAAAAGACAGGCCTCAAGGAAATATTGAAATGCTCTTAGAAAAATATGGATCGGTTGCTCCAAAAAGATATAAACATGCAGAGGTAAAGAAAATTACCAACTCATTTCAGGATACACTAGGTAAAGGAGGTTTTGGCACCGTATACAAGGGAAGACTGCATGATGGCCGTTTGGTTGCTGTCAAAATTTTGCACAATTCTTCAAGTGATAGAGAGGAACTTTTGAATGAGATCCTAAGCATTAGCAGAACTTCTCATGTCAATGTTGTTAGTCTACTAGGCTTTTGTATTGAAGGCTCCCAGGATGCTCTAATTTATGAATTCATGCCAAATGGATCACTCGATAATTATATATACTCTGAAAATAATAAAACTGTACTTGGCTGGGAGAAACTTTATGAAATAGCAATT
Organism: Carex scoparia; assembly: GCA_024447655.1. NCBI lineage: Eukaryota > Viridiplantae > Streptophyta > Magnoliopsida > Poales > Cyperaceae > Carex > Carex scoparia. Next base: position 10,342,236 of record JAJHPE010000004.1, on the reverse strand, counting down.
GCCATTGCAAAAGGTTTAGAGTATTTACACCGAGGTTGTAATGCACGTATTGTGCATTTTGATATAAAACCTCATAACATTCTGTTAGATGAAGATTTCAACCCAAAAATTGCAGATTTCGGTTTGGCAAAATTGTGTCCGCCAAAAGAGAGCATTCTTTCAATGGCTGAGATGAGGGGAACCATCGGGTACATTGCTCCCGAAGTCTTCTCTAGGAGTTTTGGTGTTGTTTCAACAAAATCTGATGTATACAGTTATGGAATGATGATGCTGGAGATGGTAGGAGGAAGAAGGAATTCAACACCAAGTGCTGAAAACCCAAGCCAAGTGTATTTTCCACATTGGCTTTATGATTGTCTTGTTGAAGGCAGTCCAATACAACTACAAGCATGTGATGTATTATCAATGGAAATTGAAGAAATTGCAAAGAAGATGGGCATGATTGGTTTATGGTGCACACAAACGACGCCGGCTAATCGGCCCTCGATGAATAGAGTTGTGGAAATGCTAGAGAGAAGTTTAGACGAGTTGGAAATGCCACCAAAACCTTACCTCTGTTCTCCACCTCATTCAACAATATTAAATTCACAGTCTGATTCTGATTGTTTAATTGGGACTAACACACTATGAGTATATGGTATTCAGTTTCACGGGTATTCTTCAATGTTATTTGGGTAAAAAAATTGAAATTTGCGTTTATATTTGGAATGTTTACATTTGACACTCTATCTACATTTGGTAATTTTATATTTTCCATTGTATTAATAAAAGCACTGATGGAAAAGAATTAAGATTTATGTACATTTATGCATAAGTAGGTGCTGCCAATAATGAATTTGCTTGAAAGTATCGTGTAGTTAAAATGAAAAAGTAAAAACAAAGAACTGGCATTAGGAAACCATGCTCTGATAGGCCTTTTGGCCGCGCTTGTATTACGAAACGTAGTAATATATACATATCGTCTTCTTCAACACTTCCCAGTGGAAAACGAGATGGGGCCAACGTGGTTCATGTGGTTCTGTGAAACGCATGCAATTTGGCCACAAACCGCACATTAATCCTCAGGTTTCTTAATTTTTCTAACAGTATACAACTTCAGAGATTACTTGACCTTCACACTCCACTACTCTTTATGGACGAATTATATGCCTAGAAATTACGTCCTACCACACAAACGAAACCTATAAATAGATTAGATATACCATGTATCTTTCAATTTAGCAAATTTACATCCTACCACACATGTAACTTGTTTTGAATAATCGCCTTTGATCCCTATCTGTATGTATCAGATTCGTTGACACCCATACACCATCGTCTCTTTCTGGATGCGAGCTTTAATAATTTAATGGCGGCATCTATGGTTCCTTTGGACATAAAAAAAGTAGACTAAAAAAATACGAAATTAAAAAAAGTGTGCGCTCTTATCATCGCCACATTTCATAATTGTATCTTTTATCTGTTTTCTCTATAATTTTAGTTTCACCGTCAGTTTTACCTTCTAAACCAGCCTTAGTTGAGTCTTTTTTGGCGAGTTTCTTCAGGATAAAACCCTCGAGGGGGTTCGCCTGGTCTACTTTGTTTGTCTATGGTTTCATTCAATATCATTGAAGACTTTATAAAGGAATTAATGGTTGTTGGCATTTACTAAAGAAAGAGAATCATGAAAATATTTGATTAATTGATGGTGTGTTTTCTTTGGTAACACGAAGAGTCTCAAGAGGTTAGCGTAAATTGACAATGAAGAGTTAATCCAAGGGCTTTTCTTAATTAAGATTTTTTTGTTTAGATTTCTTTGCTTGGTTCAAAATGAAGAATAGGACACTATTTATACTTGCTATAGAAATCTTTGTATCCTATTTAAAATGTTAATAATTATAGATATTTCCCAAGCAACCTAGTAAAGTGAATATGCTTGACGTACTCTTCTAGAAATTTCCTAACTAATCTAGTAAAATTAATTGCATATTTTTTCTGAAAAAAATATATTTATAAAATTTAGCTGAGTTGGACCAGTGTTGCTTTCTTGATATATAACTGATGATATCATGTTATAATTAGAAACCTAAATTAACCAATTAACCAAACCACATAAATATTTACTCAAGCACCAGATTTTAGGAAAAAAAAAGTCAACAATACAGTCAATTGCACGGCAAACAATTATTGTCCTTGAATTTTCCTTTTTCTTGGAAAATTGGCGCATGTGGTTTCAATTAATTGTCTATCGTTACTCGTTACCCAGTCTACATGAAAGTCTTCTATGGAGTTAGATGACTTGAATATTCTACTGTTCTTTTCATATGGTCAATTTCATTTCTTTTTTCCTCTTCTTATCTATAAAATGCGTGGTACAAAGGCATTTCGGACCAAAACGGCAGAAAAAACAAAAATATAAAGAAAAGTGAGGAGAATTTCAACGCACATTTACTTTGTTATAGATTATATAATTTTTATTCTTCTTTTAGAAAAAAAAAAATGTATCACTATTCCTGTTTCCCTTTCTTTTTAATTTGGAGACGAATATTCTCACACAAGATCTTAATTTCACTAAGCTATTTTTCCAAGAAAATTAAACAGGATAACGTTCAAGCCGAAATTTTTATTAAAATCCTCAATTAAAAATACTACACAAATGACCTCAATTTTTTTATTTTTAAAAATACACCAACTGCCAGGATTTCTGGCAGTCCTCTAAGAAATGAACTGCCAGGAATCATGACAGTTGAGGTTATTTTGCCATTTTTTTATGTTGAGAATATTTCGTTAGTTTTTTTCAATGTTTTTTGTTATATTTTGTTTTTTTGTAATATGATTTTATTGTTGTTTAATATTGATGTTTTTTGTTAATATTGTCCGTAATGTTTGACAATGAATTTTTATTTTTATATTGTATTTTTATACAATTAAGATTATTTTTAGTTTTATTAAAGAGTTGTTTGAAACAAACTCAATACAAAAGATAAACAGTACAAAACAATCCCAATATAAAATACTATAATCCAGCATGAAAAATTCTAGAAGTCTGATATTTTTAAAACCTTAATTTTGATATTTGGATTGCTTAACAACACGTTACGATAAATCTGAACAAAGTCTGGTATTCTTTAAAACCTCATTTTTATGTTTTTGTGGCTTAATAACAAGTTACAATAAATCTGATTAAAGTCTGGTATTTTTAAAATAATTTCTAACAATTTCTAAAAAAATTAAAATGATTTCTAACAATTTCTAACAAAATTTACAATACAGTCAATTGCACGGCAAACAATTACTATCCTTGAATTTTCCTTTTCTTGGAAAATTGGCGCATGTGGCTTCAATTAATTGTCTATTGTTACCCTGTCTACATGAAAGTCTTCTACAAGAATAACATGTATGTATCCTCTTGTCTTCTCCAAAGTTTAGAAATAGCTATAAGCCTATAACTTAATATCTCACTTGGTTCCATCTTTAATGGCCACTTCAGTATTGGCTTGTCTTTTTTTCATTTGCATCCTTCCTTCTTCGCCAACTCATGTAATAGTACACTTCCATGTGATCCTTCTATTCAAATTAAGCCTCCTTTCTACCTATATTCAGATGCTATGAAGGATCCTAGTTGCCTGGGTTCTTTAAGGATTGAATGTCGCAATGGGATCCCAATTCTCTTTTGGGGATTTATGTGGTTACCATTTGAAAGCATCTCATATTACACCAACATTATTATTGCTCAAGATCTTTATCTTATTAGTTCATTGAAAAATTCTGGCTGTGGTAATCTTTATTGTAATTTTTCAAGTTCAATAAGTTTAACAATGAGATGTATAATTTATTGAATAGTAGCCTTTCTTCTGTGAGATGTACTGACAATCCTAGTTAGATAGAATCACCACCCAAGATGTATGGTTCCTTTGGACATCCAAAAAAAAAAAAAGACTCAAAAATACAAAATTAAAAAAGAGTGTGCTCTTATCATGGCCACATTTCATGATTATATCTCTTATCAGTTTTCTCTGTAATTTTAGTTTCACCATCAGTTTTACCATCTAAACCACCCTTAATACGGAAACTTTGTTTAATTGGCTATATATGGTTTTATTCAATATCCTTAAAGACTATAAAAAGGAATTACGAAAATATTTGATTTATTAATGATGTGATTTCTTTTATAACAAGATGAGACGAAGAGAGGTCTCAGCATAAATTGAAAATTAAGGGTTAATTCAAGGGTTTTTCTTAATCAAAGGTTTATCAAGATTTTTTATTTTGACTTCTTTTCTTGGTTCCAAAATGGAGATCAAGACACTCTATTTATACTTGCTATAGAAATCTCTATACCCTATTTAAATACTAATAATTCTGCATATTTTCCATCTAATAACCTAGAAATTTCTTAACTCTTCTTGAAATTTCCTAATTAATCTAGTAAAATTAATTTCATGTTTCTTCTAGAAATTTTTTATTTATAAAATTAGATTGAATTGGACCAGCGTTGCTTTCTCAATAACTGATCTCATGTTAGTAGGAACATAAATAAAACCAATTAACAATGCAGTCAATTGCACGGCAAACAATTATGGTCCTTGTATTTTCCTTTTTTCTTGGAAAATTGCCTGTGGTTTCAATTGTCTATGTATCGTTACCCAGTCTACATGAAAGCCTTCTCTGGAATTAGTTGACTTTGAATATACCAGTAATGTTATTTTCAAATGGTCAATTTCATTTTTATTTGCCTCTTATTATTGTCTCTAAATCTCCATCTACAAAATGTGTGGTACAAAGGCATTTGGACAATTAAGGCAGAAAAATAAAAAAAAATAAACATAGGTAAGGCGAACTGCAACCAACATTTAGTTTGTTATGGAATAATTTTTATTATTTGTTTTAGATAAAATGTATCACTATTCCAGTTTCTCTCTCTTTATAATTTGGAGATGAATTTTCTGCACACATTATGAGTGTAGAAATTGCTAATAGTAAGGTCATAATGCGTGTCTTTTAAGACCGGCATTTTTATTAAGCAACTTACAAATTTGGTATGCTCTTAATAAAGTATAATGGATATTTTATAAAATTAAAAATGAGTTTTAATATAAAAGAAAATAAAATGAATAAATTTGTGAGTTTTGAAAGTTTAGAGGGAAAAATACGTAATTTTGAAGTTAAGAGGGGGAAATACATAATTTTGAAGTTTTTGATGGGTATACGTGAAATCCCCCCCCCCGTTATGGGTATATAAGGTTGGCAGTTCTGTATCCATAACTTCTCCAAAATATAGAAATTGCTATAACTTGATATCTCAATTGGTTCGATCTTTAATGGCCACTTCAGTACTGGCTTGTCTTTTTTTCATTTGCATCCTCCCCTGCTTCGCCAACTCATGTAATAGTACACTTCCATGTGATCCTTCTATTCAAATTAAGCCTCCTTTCTATCTCCAATCAGACATTGCGATTGATCCTAATTGTCTGGGTAATTTACCGATTGAATGCTACAATGACAGGCCATTTCTCTTATGGCTTCCTAATAAGCCATTACCATTGGAAAGCATTTCATATGACAAGAACACCATTACGGCATTACCATTGGAAAGCATTTCATATGACAACAACACCATTACAGTTCAAGATCTTTATCTTAGTATTTCTTTGAAAAAATCTGGCTGTCATAATCTTTATTTTAATTTTTCTAGTCCTAATAACTTGTACAGTGGGATGTATGATTTATTCAATAGTAGCATTTCTTCTGTGAGATGTAACCCTCCTGATCATATACAATCACTACCCAAGATATATGGACAGGGTTACAACGTTAGCTACTCGTCGTCTCTTAATGAATTTGATAAGCCTACACAGAATTGTTCGAGGCCTGATAATTCCCTTGACCCAGCTTTTGAGTTCAATTTTTCATTTGAAAATGGCAGCTCACAGCTTACTCTGCTATCAGCTAGTTACTCAGCTGATCTTGTCGTGCGGCCCAGTTGCTTTGCAAATTGGACAGAGGTTCACTATGATGAAGGTGATATAGGTTAGTAGCTTGCATATTTTATCAATTTATCCTGTTATTTTTCTTTAACCGCTTTGTAAATTATGCATGGACAGTTCATTTCTTTCTTTTTTGTAGATTTTCTTTAATCTCTTTGTAATTTGTCAAACTCGACAGTGAAATTTGATATTTCTGTTTACCTCTCTGTATTTACTTCTTCCTTCTCCTTAATTTCTTAGTTTTTTCTGTAATCAATGCATAATTGTAATTTATCAAAGAATTTGTGACACTTGGTTTTCTCCATGCATGATCTAGTCAGCTGCCACAACACAACTGCATGTACTTGCAACTATCATCCCTGAATATTATGTAGGCTTATCTAATTATGATTCTCAATTAACAGAATTAAATCTCCCATTATTTGAATACTGAAAGATTCAGTGGTAGTTTCATATTTCACCGATATTTATCTGGACTTCTATTCAAAAAAGTTGTTGACAGTTCTTTTAAACAGTTATTTTTTTAAACTTCTTTCCAAGGTACTCTAAACCCTTATCTCTATGTTATTCAAGGACGGAGCCACACTCAGCTAGTGGTAGGCACCTGCTTATTCTGAATTTTGAAAAAAAAAAATACTATATTCATATATATGGTAGACTTGGGTATGGGTTTCGCCTGTCCCTCAATATGGGTTTTGCCTACTCCTTACTGAGCCTCGGTCCTTGGTGAAATCGGCTGACTCACTGCAAATTTGGCCGATGGCCAAGTTTTTCATTTTAAAAAATAGAATGAAAGGAGGACAGGAATAAAAGTTTAATAGTGAGACTACAATGATCATTTTTTTGTTTCAAAGGAACGAGTCGAACATTAATATAAAACATTAAATAATTTTTTGAGGTTTAATCTACTGTCCAAAATGGTTCGAATTTCTAAAGAAAGATAACTATACTACGCTTCAAAGTAAAATTTATAATTTAATTCCTCACATTAATTTTTATTTTAATTTAATTTTGCAAAAAAAATTCGTGTCTCCCATCTGATTCAACCAATTCTTACTAATTCTCCTGATTCTGATTCCGATGATAATATAATAATATGTTAATAAGAGTAACAATAATTTAAATGAAAAAGTAATATAAATTAATATTTTTTTTTGCCTAACCTTTGTGAAAATTCTAGCTACGCCCTTGTTTCATTAGCTTATTTCTTTTAGTCAATTGTGAAGTCAATTTTAAGAAAAGCTTTCAAACTGAAAATAATGTGACAGAACAATTATTTCTTGATTTTTTGAATGCTGTTGGAAAAGTCAATATATGTGGTGGTGGTTTCCTGATATCAACAGGAGAAGACTTTGACCAAGAATACCATCTTTTATTAAGTACACTATATTGACTTCCTTCTTTTCTACTTCCCCTCTTATTAAATACTGACAGTGCCTTTCCTTTTTAATTAACTTGGTAGTTTCGGGCAAGTATTTCAAACAAAGACTTTAGTTTTTAATTGGTTGATTTCACTATTAGATATTTTAAATTCTTTAGAGCTCTTTATATTCAGTTGTCTCTCTATTAGATTATTTCAGAAAAGATATATAGAGTATATGTAATACTTAGATTTCACTTGGCTATGGAATTATAGAGCATATGTAATACAAATCATGGTCTGAGACAACTATAAAGGGTAGTGGATCACAACAGAAAGACACTATTAAATTCTTCTTTAATTATTTTTTATTTTGAAGCTCATAATCACATTTCTGACACTAATGTATTCTGGAATTTTCAGATTCCATTAGTAATCACACTCACTGACCGCTCCATTTTATTTTATGAAATACAGGAAAAGAGACAATACATGCAAGAACGATAATAATTTCCGTAGGTGAGGATAGTTTTTCTTCATCATGATTGATCTCAATACAGCAAATCTGAGAGTAATTTTACTCTCCAATTTTTCATAACTAAAAGTGCTCATTATTCTCTATTTTCACCTCTATATTTTGTAAGATATTATTTAAATTGCATGGTCTCTATTCATCCCATTTCATTGCATGTTTTTCTGACTATTCTTTCAGTTCACCAGACAAGGTGGCAAAAACTCTAAAAGAAACTTTATTTTATATTTATGCAATATTATGCTAAATGTACTTCTATGTCACTAAGTTTCATCTTACAGTCCACCATAGCAAAGAAATGTCAAAGCAAAATAAGGAAGAATGTTCATAGTAGAAAATTAAAGCCCTTTCATTTTTCAATTACCTGATTTGTTCTGTCAGAAACTCAGAATTAATAACTGTTACTAATGCTTGTCAGTATCCATTCGCTTGCTACACCTTTTTCAAATCATCTCTCAATCTCTGTTGAACCATGCAAATTTTCTATTTCTTCCATAATCTATTTATTTTGTCCTATTTATTTTCATCCCCCTGTTTGTCGAACCGATATTCTTTGATATGAAACCTAAATTATTTTGGTTAAAGCATTAATTAGTTTCTAAAAATAATTAAAAATATTACCACCTCTATAGTTTGTAGTGTGTATACATACTGATTAATTGTATTTGGTTTTAATGTAGGTACCCCAGTACTAGGATCTATAGCATTCCTTGGAGTAGCAAAAGTTCTTATTTTGTATTTAAAGCTTCGAAGTAGCAAACATTCTGTCGGATGCATTTCACAGAGCAAAGACAGACCTCAAGGAAATATTGAAATGCTCTTAGAAAAATATGGATCGTTTGTGCCAAAAAGATACAAATATGATGAGGTAAAGAAAATTACAAGCTTGTTTCAGCACAGACTAGGTAAAGGAGGCTTTGGCACTGTATACAGAGGAATACTGCAGGATGGCCGTTTGGTTGCTGTCAAAATTTTGCACAAGTCTTCAAGTGATAGAGAAGAACTTTTGAATGAGATCCTAAGCATTAGCAGAACTTCTCATGTCAATGTTGTTAGTCTATTAGGCTTTTGCATTGAAGGCTCCAAGGATGCTCTAATTTATGAATACATGCCAAATGGATCCCTCGACAATTATATATACTCTGAAAATCCAAAAGCAGTTCTTTGTTGGGTAAAACTTTATGAAATAGCAATTGGTATTGCAAGAGGTTTAGAGTATTTACACAGAGGTTGCAATGCACGTATTGTGCATTTTGATATAAAACCTCAGAATATTCTATTAGATGAAGATTTCAACCCAAAGATTGCAGATTTTGGTTTGGCAAAATTATGTTCACCAAAAGAGAGCATTATTTCAATGGCTGAGATGAGGGGAACCATCGGGTACATTGCTCCCGAAGTCTTCTCTAGGAGTTTTGGTGTTGTTTCAACAAAATCTGATGTATACAGTTATGGAATGATGGTGCTGGAGATGGTAGGAGGAAGAAGAAATGCAAAACCAAGTGCTGAAAATCCAAGCCAAGTGTACTTTCCACATTGGCTTTATGATTGTCTTGTTGAAGGCAGTCCAATAAAACTACAAGCTTTTGATGTATTATCAATGGAAATTGAACAAATTGCAAAGAAGATGGGCATGGTTGGTTTGTGGTGCACACAAACGACGCCGGCTAATCGGCCCTCGATGAAGAGAGTCGTGGAAATGCTGGAGAGAAGTTCAGATGAGTTAGAAATGCCACCAAAACCTTACCTTTGTTCTCCGCCTCATTCCACAATATTAGCAGATACTTCTCATACTCCAAAGTTTGGATTAAATTCACGGTCTGATTCTGACTGTTTAATCGGGGGTAACACACTATGAATATATGGGTATTCAGTTTGAGGGGTATTCTTCAATGTTATTTGTGTAAAAAAAAATGAAATTTGCATTTATATTTGGAATGTTTACATTTGACTCTATATCTACATTTGGTAATTTTATATTTGACATTGTTTTAGTAAAACCACTGATGGAAAAGAATTAAGATTTATGTACATTTATGCTTATTTAGATGTTTCCAATAATGTATCTGCTTGAAAATATCGTGTAGTTAAAATGAAAAAGTAAAGACAAAGATCTGCCATTAAGAAACCATGCTCTGATAGGCCTTTCGGCAGCACTGGTACTACGAAACGTAGTAATATACTAATATTTATCGTCTTCTTCAACACTTCCCACTGGAAAAGGAGATTGGCCCAAGGTAGCTCATGCGGCTCACCGAAACACATGCCATTTGGTCACAAACCACACAGCAATCGTCAGGTTTCAAAAAAATTCTGACAGTTACGACTTCAGAGATTACTCAATGTCCATGCAACACTACTCTTTAGGGACCAATTAAATGCCTTGAAATTACGTCCTAGCGCACAAAGGAAACCTGTAAATAGATTAGATATTCAGTTTCCATGGATGTTTCGATTCAGAAAATTTAGCGTTAGTCTATGGTTAATTTGGAGCAGAAATCTGCAAGGGTCAGAGATGGTTCATTCGAGGCTAATAGAGACATAGTGCAACTCAACAGAAGATGGAGAGATGAAAGGAATACACCTAGAAAGTCTCTATTAGCCTCCAATGATAATTAATGATCAAAAACTGATTGTACCATCCATCAAAGTGTTTACCAATTGTCGTACCATCTTATACTAAATTTCTCTTTGTTGAATCATGGTTATGTATGTTAAACGTTGAATATTATCTTTTCTAAGTTGTTTATGTTTAATTAATGCTGAATAAATATTTCTTCAATTATGGATGCATATGTTTAATGTTGAATATTGTCTTATGTACGTTGTTTATGTTGAATATTTCTTGAATTATGAATGTATATGTATATTGAATAACAAATTCGGTAAGTACTTAACCATAGTCTATCAGTTTTGATGACTTATCTGATAGAAGTTAGCCAGCAATCTTCTATCAGTTCAATAATAGAACCGAAATGATTATAAATAGAGTTGTAAATAATCCTGTTTATACCTCTTCTACCGGTTGTGATTTATATCCGATAGAACATTCCTCATTTTGCACCATAATTCAATGCTCTCCCTTTGTTATTCACCTCCTTTCTGTCTTCTCTCTATTTATTTCTCTATTATTCTATCTTCTCACTTCACAATCCTGTCTTATTAGGGTTTTGGCGCCGCTATGTCTTGTCCCACTCCTTCCCATTTTACTCTTGATAATCTCTCAATTTTTCTCACATGCTCCACTTGGCCGACCACCATTAATTGGTACCGATCTGTGATTAGTCCCTTTTGTTTGTTGAATTAATTGTTTAGTTTCTTTTATATGTGATTGTGGAACAAAATGCAAAATTTAATGTTGAATATTCTTACAATTGTTGATATTTTCAGCCGAAAGCATAACAGAGGTGGGCACATGTGTACAAGGCGCCTAATACTTTGAGGCAGTACACATGTAACTTGTTTTGAATAATCGCCTTTGATCACTATCTGTATGTATTAGATTCGTTTACACTCCAAACCACGTAAATAGTAAATATCTACTCAAGCACAAGATTTTACAAATGAGTCAACAATAAAATCAATTACACGGCACACAATTATTGTCCTTGAAATTTCTCTTTTCTTGGAAAATTGGCGATGTGGCTTCAATTAATTGTATATCGTTATCCAGTCTACATGAAAGTCTTCTATGGAGTTAGATGACTTTGAATATTCTACTGTTCTTTTCAAATGGTCAATTTCATTTTTAATTTTCTTGTTCTTATCTAGCTATAAAATGTGTGGTACAAAGGCATTTCGGACCCCAACAGCAGAAAAACCAAAAATATAAAGCAAAGTGAGGAGAATTGCAACGCACATTTACTTTGTTATTGAATATATAAATTTTATTCTTCTTTTAGAAAAGAAAAGGTATCACTACTTGCTTCCCTTTCTTTTTAATTTGGAGACAAACTTTCGCACACAATATCTTTCACGCAGCTATTTTTCCCAAAAATGTACAGGATAACCATTCAAGCCGAAATTTTTATTAGCATCCTCAATTAAAAAAAATACACAAATGCCAATGAATTTTTTATTTTTAAAAATACACCCAACCTCCAGGATTCCTTGCTGTCCTCTAAGAAATGAACCGCCAGGAATCCTGAGAGTTGAAGTTATTTTGCATTTAACCTGACGGTTCAATTCAGAAGATAACCGCCAGGATTCCTGGTGGTCCCCTAGGAAATGAACAGCCAGGAATCCTGACAGTTCGGGCTATTTTGCATTTTTTTTTAGGTCGAGGATATGTTGCTATTTTTTTTTTTTTTGTTATATGATTTTATTGTGGTGTTATATTGTAGGTTTTTGTTAATATTGTCCGTAATGTTTGACGATGGATTTTGATTTTTATATTGTATTTTTATACAATTTGGGTTATGTTTTGTTTTACTAAAGAGGCATTGAAACAAACCAATTAATAAGATAAATATACTAGAACGGAAAATACTAGAAGTCTGATATTTTTAAAATCTTAATTTTGATATTTGGATTGCTTAATAACGCGTTACAATAAATCTGAACAAACTCTGGTATTCTGGAAACATAATTTTGATGTTTTTATGGCTTAATAACAAGTTACGATAAATCTGACTAAAGTATGGTATTTTAAAAGGAACTAACAATTTCAAAAAAATTCTAATGATTTCTAACAATTTCTAACAAAATTTACAATAATTTATTACAATTTATAAACAAATTAAACAATTTGGTACATTTCTAACAAATTCTACTAATTTATAACAATATTGGAGAACAAAATAATTAATACAAAATACAAAGACTTACATGCAAAAGAGAATGCCTCGGGATAATTTCTTGAAGAATGAAAGTGATTGAAAAAATGAAATGAGATGCTCAGATATCCTACCTACCTATATATAGACACCCGAATGTCAGAATTCTTGGCAGTTCGAGCATTTAAAAATAATAATAATAATAATAATTCTGGCAGTTCATCCCTAGAGGGCTGCCAAAAAATTTTAGTGGTTTGAGCATTTTTTAAAATAAAAAATTCAAGAACATTTGTATATATATATTTTTTTTTAATTGAGGATATTAATAAAAAAAATTGGCAGTTCAAGTGTACATATTGCTACTTGCTAGTGCGCCTTTTTAATTAATTAGCTATAAGAAGCAACATCCGAATGAAAATGGAACGAAACATTTAGGGTTGTCACAACAGGTAGGAGTACGAATTAAGGTAAAGATATTTTTTTATTATTAGTTTATCAGGTACAAATTAAGGTAAAGACATTTTTTCGTTATCACAACGGGTAGGGGTACATATAAAGACCATTTCTAAACTATTATCCTATAAGATAAATTTTAAAATTTAAGTAATACTTACACGTATATAATTGTATAGACATGATACATGATATGATAAAGTTTAGGACTTCATTAATTTTTCATAATATATATTAATTACTTGTATTATTTATTATTATTTTCTTGTTTTGCAAAATATTTTATCAAAAACACAAATTGAGATGTCAATGATATTCTTTTATCCATTTACTGAACTTGTACGAAAAGACAAGGATAAGATTTTTTTTTTTTTTTTTTTGTGAACTTATCGGTATGGATAAATATAAAGATTATTTTTATTATCATGATAGGTATGGGTTTGAAAATGCTTTCACCAAATATGTATCGTATCTTGTCGGCTAAATATTAAGAGGAAGGTTCAAATGTCTTCATTTTTTGTGCCTCCATCGTGCCTTCATTTGAGAACTTTAACAACTTAAACGCCAAAATAAAACCTTTAAATTTCATATATGATATTTTTTGTATATACATAAAACAAAATATCACTTTTGGATTTTATTTTTATTTGAATCAATAAGTTGAAAATCAATGTCTAAAATTATTTACATTAGATTTTTTTCCCAAACAGTTGATAACAAACAAAACAAAGTTTAGATATAATATTTCGTACATGTGCATAAATAAAATATTGTAGATCATATTTGACATTTTTATTTTGATATCTTAAGTTTTAAATTTTGGGCAATTATATTTTTGACAATCAAAAAAAATGAGGGAGGCATACAAAAATAAAGGTATTAATTTCAACCTTCCTCCAATATTAATTCCTATAATATTTAAGCAATAATATCTCAGTCGGTGGAATTTTTAATAATAATAGGGACCTAACTATTTGTCTTTCAACAATATGCCAGCTGTCAACGTCAAATTCAATCCATAGAAAATATATAAGACGTTACAAGAATAACATGTATGTATCCTTTTGTCTTCTCCAAAGTTTAGAAATAGCTGTAAGCCTATAACTTAATATCTCACTTGGTTCCATCTTTAATGGCCACTTCAGTACTGGCTTGTCTTTCTTTCATTTGCATCTTTCCCTGTTTCGCCAACTCATGTAATACGACTACAGTTCCATGTGATCCTTCTATTCAAATTAAGCCTCCTTTCTACCTTGAATCAGATGCTATGAAGGATTCTAGTTGCCTAGGTTCTGTAAGGATTGAATGTGGCAATGGGTTCCCATATCTCTTCTGGCAATATGTGTGGATACCAATCGAAAGCATGTCATATAACACCAACATTATTATTGTTCAAGATCCTTATCTTAATAGTTCTTTGAAAAATTCTGGTCTGGTAATCTTTATTTTAATTTTTCTACTCCTGTCCATAAGTTTAACAATGAGATGTATAATTTATTGAATAGTAGCCTTTCTTCTGTGAGATGTACTGACAATCCTAATCAAATAGAATCACCACCCAAGATGTATGGTTCCTTTGGACATCCAAAAAAAAAAAAAAACCCAAAAATACGAAATTAAAAAGGAGTGTGCTCTTATCATGGCCCAATTTCATGATTATATCTCTTATCAGTTTTCCCGGTAATTTTAGTTTCACCATCAGTTTTACCTTCTAAACCAGCTTTACTACTGGAACTTTGTTTGGCTGTGGTTTCATTCAATATCATTGAAGACTATAAAACGGAATTATGAAAATATTTGATTAATTGATGATGTTGTTTTCTTTTGTAAAAAGATGAGACGAAGAGAGGTCTCAGCGTAAATTGAAAATTAAGGGTTAATTCAAGGGTTTTTCTTAATCAGAGGTTAATCAAGATTTTTTTAATTTGATTTCTTTGCTTGGTTCCAAAATGGAGATCAAGACATTCTATTTATACTTGCTATAGAAATCTCTATACCCTATTTAAATATTAATAATTCTAGATATTTTCCATCCAACCTATAAATTTCTTAGTTCTTCTTGAAATTTCCAAATAATCTAGTAAAATTAATTTCATGATTCTTCTAGAAATTTTTTATTTAAAAACATAGATTGAATTGGACCAGCGTTGCTTTCTCAATAACTGATATCATGTTAGTAGGAACATAAATAAACCAATTAACAATGCAGTGAATTGCAGTAATGTTATTTTCAAATGGTCAATTTCATTTTTATTTTCGTCTTATTATTATCTCTAAATCTCCATCTATAAAATGTGTGGTACAAAGGCATTTCGGACCATTACGGCAGAAAAATAAAAAATTTAAACAAAAGTAAGGAGAACTGCAACGCACCTTTAGTTTGTTATGGAATAATTTTTATTATTTCTTTTAGAAAAAAAAATGTATCACTATTCCTGTTTCCCTTCCTTTTTAATTTGGAGGCGAATTTTCGCACACAATATCTTTCACTAAAACTTTTTTTCCGGAAAAAATAAACAGGCTAACAGTACAAGTGTACAAATTGCTTGCTATTAGTAAAGCGCATAATGGGTATTTTATAAGACCAACAATTTTCCTAAACAAGTTACACTTTTTTATGCTTTTAATAAAGTATAAATGGGTATTTTATAAATTTAAAATGAGTTTGAATATAAAAGACAATAAAAAGAGTAATTTTGTGAATTTTCAAAGTTAAAAGGAGGAATATGTAATTTTTAAGTATTTCAGGGGTGTACATGAAATCCCCCCTACATTGGGCGATATAAGGTTGCAATAGTAGCACTTCTGTATCCATATCTTCTCCAAAACTTTTAAGTATTTAAGTATTTCGCTTGGTTCCATCTTTAATGGCCACTTCAGTACTGGCCTGTCTTATTTTCATTTTCTTCCTTCCCTGTTTCTCCAACTCATCATGTACACCTATACTTCCATGTGATCATTCTATTCAAATTAAGCCTCCTTTCTATTACCAATCAGACATTGCGATTGATTCTAATTGTCAGGGTAATTTACCGATTGAATGTTACAATGACAGGCCATTTCTCTTATGGCTTCCTAATAAGCCATTACCATTGGAAAGCATTTCATATGACAACAACACCATTACGGTTCAAGATCCTTATCTTAGTATTTCTTTGAAAAAATCTGGCTGTCATAATCTTTATTTTAATTTTTCCAGTCCTAAGAACTTGTACACTGAGATGTATGATTTTTTGAATAGAAGTCTTTCTTCTGTGAGATGTGAACCACCTGATCATATACAATCACTACCCAAGATATTTGGACAGGATTATAACCTTAGCTACTCGTCGTCTCTTGGTGAATTTGATAAGCCTACACAGAATTGTTCGAGGCCTGATAATTCCCTTGACCCATCTTTTGAGTTCAAATTTTCATTTGAAAATGGCAGCTCACAGCTTACTCTGCTATCAGCTAGTTACTCAGCTGATCTTGTCGTGCGGCCCAGTTGCTTTGCAAACTGGAAAGAGGTTCTCGGTTATGGAGATGGTATAGGTTAGTAGCTTGCATATTTTATCAATTTATCCTGTTATTTTTATTTAACCTCTTTGTTAATTATGCATGGACAGTTCATCTCTTTCTTTTTTGTAAATTTTCCTTAATCTCTTTGTAATTTGTCAAACTCGACAGAGAAATTCGATATTTCTGTTTTCCTCTCTGTATTTCCTTCTTCCTTCTTAATTTCTTAGTTTTCTTTTAAGCCGTTGCAGTTCAATGCATATTTGTAATTTATCAAAGGATTTGTGACACTTGGTTTTCTCCATGCATGATCTTGTCAGCTGCCACAACACAACTGCATATACTTGCAACTATCATCCCTGCATATTATGCAGGCTTTCTTATTAGGTATCTAATTATGTTTCTCAATTAACGGAATGAAATCTCCCATTATTTGAATACCAAAAGATTAAGTTCAGCGGTAGTTTCATATTTTACCGATATTTATCTGGACTTCTAATAGAAAAAGTTGTTGACAGTTCTTTTTTAAACTTCTTTCCAAGGTACTGTAAACCCTTATTTCTATTTCATTCAAGGGTGGAGCCACACTCAGCTAGGGGTAGGCACCTGCTTATTCTGAATTTTGAAAAAAAAAATTATATCGATATATATATTATACTTGGATATGGATCTCGCCTACCCTTCATTATTGGTTTTGCCTACTCCTTACTGAGCCTCGGTCCTTGGTGAAATCGGTCGACTCACTGCAAATTTGGCCGAGTTTTTTATTTTCAAAAATAGAGCGATAGGGGGACAGGAATAAGAGTTCAACAGTGAGACTACAATGAACATTTTAATTTTTTTTTCAAAGGAATTAACCAAATTCATTTACAAAGGAACGAGTCGAACTTTAATATAAAATATAAAATTATTTTTTGAGGTTTAATCAATTGCCCAAAAATGGTTCAAATTTCAATAGTAGGATGACTATACTACGCTCCAAAGTAATATTTATAATTTAATGCCTTACATTAATTTTTTATTTTAATTTAATTTTGCAAAAAAAAAAATTGAGTCTCCCATCTGATTCGACCAATTCTTACTTCTCCCGATTCTACTTCGGATGATAATTAATAATAATATTTTAATAAAAATTTTAATAATACATATTTTAAAAAAAATTGCCTCCCTGTGAAAATTCTGCTCCGTATGTTCATTAGCTTGTTTCTTTTAGTCATTGTGAAGTCAATTTTAAGAAAAGCTTTCAGATTGAAAATAATGTGACAGAACAAACATTTCTTGATTTTTTTTTTTTTTTGGGAAAAAAAAATTATTGGGGGGGGGTTTTGTTCGAGACTTCGGCAAGTATATATTTTTTTTAAGAATATTCCCCCCTTTTTTTTTTTTTTTTTTTTTTTAAATTTTAAATTTTTGTTTTTACTTGTGTTTCTAAAAAGATCTTTGGTTTTTAGTTGGCCATCCTATTAGATTATTTCAGAAAATTCTATGTAAAAGTCTTTATATTTAGTTGGCCTTTTAGATTATTTGGTATTTTTTTGCTATTGAATTATAGAGTATATGTAATACAAATCATAGTCTGAGGCAAATATAAAGGGTAGTGGCTCACAAAAGAAAGACCCTATTAAATTCTTCTTTAATATTTTTTTATTTGAAGCTCATAGTATGTTTGCTACACATTTCTGACACTGATGTACTCCGTAATTTTCAGGTTCTATTAGTAATCACACTCACTGATCTCTATATTTTATTTTATGAAATACAGGAAAAAAGACAAGACAAGCAAGAACGATAATAATTTCCATAGGTGAGGATTGTTTTTCTTCATCATGATTGATCTCAATACAGCAAATCTGAGTGTAATTTTACTCTTCAATTTTTCATAATTAAAAGTGCTCATTATTCTCTATTTTCACCTCTATATTTTGTAAGATATTATTTAACTTCCATCGTCGACTCTATTCATCCCATTTCATTACATGTTTTCTGACTATTCTTTCAGTTCACCAGACAAGTTGACAAAAACTCTAAAAGAAACTTTATTTTATAATTATGCAATATTATGTTAAATTTACTTCTATGTCACTAAGTTTCATCTTACAGTCCACTATGGGAAAGTAATGTCAAAGCAAAATAAGGAAGAATGTTCGTAGTAGAAAATTAAAGCCTTTTCATTTTCAATTACCTGATTGGTTCTGTCAGAAGCTCAGAATAAATAGCTGGCACTAATGTTTGTCAGTATCCATTCACTTGCTACTCCTTTTCCTAATCATCTCTCAATATCTGTTGAACCATGCTAATTTTCTATTTCTACCCTAATCTATTTATTTTGTCCTGTTTGTTTTCTTCCTCAAGTTTGTCAAACCAATATTCTTTTATATGAAACCAAAATTCTTTAGGTTAAATCGTTAGTTTCAAAAAATAATAAAAATAATCACCACTCTATAGTTTGTAGTGTGTATACATACTGATTACTTCTTTTTGGTTTTAATGTAGTTACCCCAGTACTAGGATCTATAGCTTTCATTGGAGCATTCCTTATTTTGTATTTAAAGCTTCAAAGTAATAAAAATTCTGCCAAAGACGAACCTCAAGGAAATATTGAAATGCTCTTAGAAAAATATGGATCATTTGCGCCAAAAAGATACAACTATGATGAAGTAAAAAAAATTACAGGCTTGTTTCAGCATAGACTAGGTAAAGGAGGCTTTGGCACTGTATACAGGGGAATATTGCAGGATGGTCGTTTGGTTGCTGTCAAAATTTTGCACAAGTTTTCATGTGGTAGAGAAGAGCTTTTGAATGAGGTCCTGAGCATTGGCAGAACTTCTCATGTAAATGTTGTTAGTCTATTAGGATTTTGCATTGAAGGCTCCAACGATGCTCTAATTTATGAATACATGCCAAATGGATCACTCGACAATTTTATATACTCTGAAAATCCAAAAACAGTTGTTGATTGGGCAAAGCTTTATGAAATAGCAATTGGTATTGCAAGAGGTTTAGAGTATTTACACCGAGGTTGCAATGCACGTATTGTGCATTTTGATATAAAACCTCAAAATATTCTTTTAGATGAAGATTTCAACCCAATAATTGCAGATTTTGGTTTGGCAAAATTGTGTCCGCCAAAAGAGAGCATTATTTCAATGGCTGAGATGAGGGGAACCATAGGGTACATTGCTCCGGAAGTCTTCTCTAGGAGTTTTGGTGTTGTTTCAACGAAATCTGATGTATACAGTTATGGAATGATGGTGCTGGAGATGGTAGGAGGAAGAAGGAATGCAAAACCAAGTGCTGAAAACCCAAGCCAAGTATATTTTCCACATTGGCTTTATGATTGTCTTGTTGAAGGCAGTCCAATACAGCTACAAGCTTGTGATGTATTATCAATGGAAATTGAAGAAATTGCAAAGAAGATGAGCATGGTTGGTTTGTGGTGCACTCAAACGACACCAGCTAATCGGCCCTCGATGAACAGAGTCATAGAAATGCTAGAGAAAAGTTTAGATGAATTGGAAATGCCACCAAAACCATACCTGTTTTCTCCGCCTCATTCCACAATATTATCAGATACTTAATTCACAGTCTGATTCTGACTGTTAAATTGGTGCTAACACACTATTAGTATATGGGTATTCTTGAATGTTATTTGAGTAAAAAATTGCGTTTATATTTGGAATGTTTACATTTGACGCTATATATCTACATTTGGTAATTTTATATTTTACATTGTTTTGATTGCACTGATGGAAAATAATTAAGATCTATGTACATTATTCATATTTATATGCTGCCAATAATGTATCTGCTTTAAAGTATCGTGTAGTTAAAATGAAAGAGTAAAACAAAGAACTGGCTTGAAGAAACCTTGCTCTGATAGGTCTTCGTGCCGCGCTGGTATTACAAAACGTAGTAATATAGTTGAAATTTATGAGACAAATATATTTCTGAGAAGATTGTTATTTATTGAATTTCTGTTATTATGAAGGAAGAAGTATTGTTTACAGTATACCTATTCTCTATTTATACAAAAAGTTCTAACGGCTAGTTCTATTGGTACTGTACAGTGTACCATTGGTACTGTTCATTAATAATCCTAACCTAATTGATCAATGATGAATGGATGACTGAGATCAATTTCTCTATACTATTCTTTATTTTCAACACTCCCCCTCAAGCTAGGAATGTATATGTCATATAATCCTAGCTTGCTAGTGATATCCTCAAAATGTGTCGGATCCAAGCCTTTGGTAAAAATATCTGTTAATTGTTCTTTGCTTCGCACAAACGGTGTCTTTATTTCCTTAACTTGGACTTTCTCTCTAATAAAGTGGCAATCCACTTCTATGTGTTTTGTTCTCTCATGAAACACCGGATTCGATGCGATATGTCGAGCAGAATTATTATCGCAATACATCTTTATGGGTTGGTCACATTCAATGCCCATGTCTTTAAGCAATTGCTTGATCCATATTAGTTCACTTGTAGTGGATGCCATGGTCCGATATTCCGCTTCCGCGCTTGATCAAGCTACGACATTTTGCTTCTTGCTTTTCCATGTGACTAAATTCCTGCCTACAAATGTGCAAAAGCCGGTGGTGGATTTTCTATCAAAGCTACCGGCCCAATCTGCATCGAAATAGCCACATAGTTCATTAGAATTATTGTCCGTCATCTTTATACCCTTTCCAGGATTCTTTTTTAAATATCTTAATATTCTATTTTGTGGCATCTAAATGAGGCGTTCTTGGTGCATGCATAAAGTTACTAACTTGACTTACCGAAAAAGAAATGTCCGGACGTGCTACCGTAAGATAAATTAATTTCCCTACAAGTTTTTGAAATTGAGTTATGTCTTCTAAAGGTTCGCCATCCTCGGTATTTAATTTATATTTGGTGTCAATTGGTGTAGAGGCCGGTTTACAACCTAGTTTACCGGTTTCTTTTAGCAAATCTATGGTATATTTTTGTTGTAAAATAAAAAGCCCTTTACTTGTAAAAGCTACCTCTATTCCTAAAAAATATTTTAAGTATCCTAGGTCTTTAATGTTGAATTTTCTTTTCAATTGTGATTTAATTTTTCTAATTTCTTCTAAATTGTTTCAGGTCATCAACATATACCAACACAAGGGTTATATTTTTTCCTTCAATTTCGATGAACAATGAGTGGTCGGCACTACTAATTTTAAAATTACAAAATAGTAAATATGAGCTAAGTTTGTCATACCATGTCCGAGGAGATTGCTTCAATCCGTAGATTGACTTATTTAGCCTACAAACTATATTAGAAATATTTTGCATTTCATGGCCCGGTGGTAATGTCATATACACCTCTTCTTCAAGTGTTCCTTGAAGAAAAGTATTTTTTTACATCCATTTGGTATAAATTCCAACTATTATTTACCGCAATCGAAAATAAAATTCTAACGGTATTCATCTTTGCCACCGGTGCAAAGGTTTCGTTATAATCTATACCATAGGTTTGGGTATACCCTTTGGCTACTAATCGTGCTTTATACTAATCGTGCAAAGGTTTCGTCAAGGGCTTTTAGTTCTTCTTCCATAGCTTTGCACCATACCGGATTTGTGATCGCCTCTTGGTAACTATTTGGCTCTTTTTCTCTCTCAATAGAAACAAGAAATGCATGGTACTCGGGTGAAATATTTTGGTATGATACAAAGTCGTGTATAGGGTATTGCACCGTACAAGTTATATAATATGTAAGTTTGATAGATGGTTGGCGGATTCTTATGAACCTTCGTACCATGGTATTTTCTTCTTCCTCATTATTATCATCATCGTTGTTATTATTATCATGGTTATCATTATTATCATCATCATCATCATCATTTATTTCATCTTCATAAATATTCGTCTCAATTTCTTTATCCCTATTCGGTATAAAATCTAGGTCATACAAATGAGACATTCCCGGCCTTATTTGGTTATTATCATGTGTATTTTTGGTAATCTCATTCCTTTGAAAATATGATTCATCTTCATTAAATATTACATCTCTAGATATAAATATCATTTTATTTATTGGATCGTAACATTTATATTCTTTTTTTGTGGATGAATACTCCAAAAAAATAGCTTTTGTTGAAACAAAATCCAAGTTATCATTTCATTTAATTTTAACAAAGCATACGCAACCAAAGACTCTTAAATAATTAAGATTTTTTTTTCTTGATATAAAATTTCGGTTGGACTTTTATTTTTTAAGGTAACACTCGGTAGCCTATTAATTAGATATGTAGCACAAAGGATGGCATCCGACCAATATATTTTTGGAACATTGTTTTGAAATATTAATGCGCGTGTCATTTCTAATAAATGTCTATTTTTTCTTTCGGACACTCCATTTTGTTGTGAAGTGTTTATGCATGTAGTTTGGTGTATAATTCATTTTTCTTTAAATTATGTACTATTTGGCTGTTAAATTAAGTTAAATTCAAAGATTTAGTGTTTTTGTTTTTGGTTAAATTTATTTTCTATTGTATATTATTTAGGACTTTCGGTTTTAAGAAATTCAAATTCCTCAAAATTCAAATTTCATTTGGTCTTAAGTCTTAATGAGTTACGAGTCAACTAGAGTTACCAAGTTGAGCACGAGTTGAATTGTCAACTCGGTATTGTCTTCTCAACTCGAGTTGACTCGCTTATTAACTTAATGAACCAAGAATGAGCATACTCCAACTCGCTCAAATTTGGTTCATTAACAACCCTACTTATTGGGTATCAAATTATATTTCTCAACTAGCGGAATCAAATCTCCCTAACAAATTTTTTTTGTAAAAAGTTATTGACAGTTCTTTTTTAAAACTTCTTTCCTAAGTACTCTAAACCCTTATCTCTAGTTCATTAGCTTGTTTCTTTTAGTAAAACTGTGAAGTCAATTTTATAAGAAAAACTTTCAAACTAAAAGTAATGTGACAAAACAATTATTTTTTATTTAGTTTTTTTAATGTTGTTGGAAAAGTCAATGTCGTGGTAGGTTTCCTGATATTGACAGGAGAAGACTTTGACCAAGTCTACTGTCTTTTCTAAATATTGACAATGACATTTCTTAATGGTTGAATTCACTATAAGATATATATTTAAAATTCTTAAAGGCTCTTTATATTTATGTAATACTTAGCTTTCACTTGGCTATAGAATTATAGAGCATAACTATAAAAGCTAGTGGCTCATAATACTTGCGTTTATTTTCTCTTCGCTTTGCAACACATCTCTGACACTCTTTGGAATTCTCAGATTCCCTTACTAACCACTCTCACTGACCTCTCTATTTTATTTTATTGAATACAGGAAAGAAAAAACAAGCCACAACAAATCAGAGAGTAATAATTTTGATAGGTGAGGATAATGTGTTTTTTTTATCAAGATTGATCTCAATACAGCAAATCAGAGAACTTGTATTTGGTTTTCCTGTAATTTGTAATGTGTATACATACTGATAACTCGTATTTGGTTTTCATGTAGGTACCACAGTAGGATCTATAGCATTCCTTGGAGCATGCCTTATTTTGTATTTAAAGCTTCGAAGTTGCAAAAATTCTGCCGAACACATTTCACGGAGCAAAGACAGACCTGCCAAACACATTTCACGGAGCAAAGAAAAACCTCAAGGAAATATTGAAATGCAATTAGAAAAATATGGATCGCTTGCGCCAAAAAGATACAAATATGCTGAGGTAAAGAAAATTACAGGCTTGTTTCAGCATAGACTAGGTAAAGGAGGCTTTGGCACTGTATACCGAGGAATACTGCAGGATGGCCATTTGGTTGCTGTCAAAATTTTGCACAACTTTTCATGTGGGAGAGAAGAGCTTTTGAATGAGGTCCTAAGCATTGGCAGAACTTCACACGTCAATGTTGTTAGTCTATTAGGCTTTTGCATTGAAGGCTCCAAGCATGCTCTAATTTATGAATACATGCCAAATGGATCACTCAACAATTATATATACTCTGAAAATCCAAAAGTAGTTCTTGGTTGGGCAAAGCTATATGAAATAGTAATCGATATTGCTAGAGGTTTAGAGTATTTACACCGAGGTTGTAATGCACGTATTGTGCATTTTGATATAAAGCCTCAAAACATTTTGTTAGATGAAGATTTTTAACCAAAAATTACAGATTTTGGTTTGGCAAAATTATGTCCTCCAAATGAGAGTATTCTTTCAATGGTTGAGATGAGGGGAACCATCGGGTAGATTGTCCCCAAAGTCTTCCCTAGGAGTTTTGGTGTTGTTTCAACAAAATCTGACATATACAGTTATGGAATGATGGTGTTGGAGATGGTAGGAGGAAGATGGAATGCAAAACCAAGTGCTGAAAACCCAAGTCAAGTGTATTTTCCACATTGGCTTTATGATTGTCTTGTTGAAGGCAATCCAATACAGCTACAAGTTTGTGATGAATTATCAATAGAAATTGAAGAAATTGCAAAGAAGATGGGCATGGTTGGTTTGTGGTGCACACAAACGATGCCGGCAAATCGGCCCTCAATGAACAGAGTTGTGGAAATGCTGGAGAAAAGTTTAGATGAATTGGAAATGCCCCCAAAACCATACCTCTGTTCTCCGCCTCATTCAACATTATTAAATTCACAGCTTGATTCTGATTGTTTAATTGGGACTAAGACACTATGAGTATATGGATATTCAGTTTCACGGGTATTCTTCAATGTTATTTGTGTAAAAAAATTGAAATTTGCGTTTATATTTGGAATGTTTACATTTGACACTATATCTACATTTGGTAATTTTATATTTGCCATTGTATAAATAACAGCACTGATGGAAAAGAATTAAGATTTATGTACATTTATGCATATATAGATGCTGCCAATAATGTATTTGCTTGAAAGTATTATGTATTTAAAATTAAAATGTAAAAAAGAAGAAGAACTGGCATTAATATATAAGGAACATTGCTCTGATAGCCCTTCGTGGAAAAGGAGATGGGCCCAAGGAAGTTCATGCGGTTCACCGAAACATTGCTCTGATAGTCCTTCAGGTTTCCGAAAATTTCTGACAGTTATCACAACCTCAAAGAGTTTGATAAAAATTAATGTTGAATATATATTTCTTGAATTATGGATGTGTATGTAATATTGTCTTATGTATGTTATTTATGTTGAATATTTCTTGAATTATGAATGTATATGTATGTTGAAGAACTACTTCGGCTATGTACTTAACCATAGTCTATTAATTCTGATGACTTATCCGATATATAACTGATGATCATATCATGTTATTAGAAACCTAAATTAACCAATTAACCAAACCACGTAAATATTTACTCAAGCACCAGATGTCAGAAAAAAAAAGTCAACAATATACTTCGTCAATTATATTGCACGGCAAACAATTATTGTCCTTGAATTTTCTTGGAAAATTGGCGCATGTGTTTCAATTAATTGTCTATCGTTAGTCTTCTATGGTGTTAGATGACTTTGAATATTCTACTGTTCTTTTCAAATGATCAATTTCATTTTTTTTTCTCTTCTTATATATAAAATGTGTGGTACAAAGGCATTTCGGACCAAAACGGCAGAAAAACAAAAAATATAAAGAAAAGTGAGGACAATTGCAAACACACATTTACATTGTTATAGAATATAAAAATTTTATTCTTCTTTTAGAAAATAAATTGTATCACTATTCCTCTTTCCCTTTCTTTTTAATTTGGAGACGAATTTTCGCACACAATATTTTTCACTCAACTATCTTTCCCAGCAAAATAAACAGGATAACTGTTCAAGTGTACAAATTGCTACTAGCTAGTATGCCTTTTAATTAATTAGGAAGCAACATCTGAGGGGAATTAGTAAGAAACATCTAAGGGAGTCAATGACACTCTTTTATCTGGTTATCCAATCCGTATCGTACTTGAAAAGACGGATAAAAATAAGATTTTTTCTTTTAGTTTATCGGGTATGGCTATAGAGTAAGGGTAAAAAAAAAAAAATTGGTTATCATAACGGGTAGGGTATTGGTAAAGACCATTTCTTACATGTTATCCTATAAGATAATTTTTAAAATTAAAATAATACTTATAGTCCTAGATATATATAAATATAGAGATGATACATTAAATTATAAAATTTTGTACTTCATTCAATTTTCATAATAGATATTGATTAGTTGTATTAATTATTAATTTTTTCTAGCCACTGCCAAGCAATTTAAAAAAGAAATTATTAAATTTTTCTTGTTTTGCAAATTATTTGATCAAACTTCACAAATTGAGATGTCAATGGCATTTTGGATCCATTTACCTAACCTTTATTGTATTTGTAAAGCTGAGTCAGGAAAAGATTATTTTGTGAACTTATCAGGTACGGGTAAAGATAAAGATTTTTCATTATCATAAAGGATATGGGTATGAAAACGCTTCGTATCTTGTCGCCTAAATATTAAGAGGAAAGTTCAAATGCCTTCATTTTATGTGCCTCCATCTTGCCTCTATTTTATGAAGTATAATAACTATAAAATTAAAAACTTAAACGTGAAAATAAAACCGTTAGATTTGATCTATGTTATTTTCTCTATATCCATGAATGAAATATTGCTTTTCAATTTAATTTTTATGTGAATCAATAAGTTGAAAATTAACATCCAAAAATCATTGACATTAGTGTATCCAAAAATTTATGGAGGTAATTAAAAATGAAGGGTATATCCAAGGATTTTTCTTAATCAGTGGTTAAAAAAGATTTTGTTTTTTTTTTTTATTTATTAGCTTTGGTTCAAAATGGAGACGAAGACACTCTATTTATATTTGAAATATCTATACCCAATTTAAATATTAATAATTCTAGATATTTTCCAACAAACCTAGGGAAGTAATAATATGCTCGACTCTTATAGAAATTTCCTAATTAATCTAATTAATCTATTAAAATTAATTTTGTAATTTTTCTAAAAAAATATATTTTTAAAATTGAGTTGAGTTGGACCTGTGTTACCTAAATTACCACGTAAATGGTAAATATCTATTCAAACACAAGATTTTAGAAATTAATAAGTCAGCAATACAGGCAATTGCACGGCAAACAATTGTTGCATGTCCTTGAATTTTCTTGGAAAATTGGCGCATGTGGCTTCAATTAATTGTCTATCGTTAGTCTTCTATGGAGTTAGATGACTTTGAAGATTCTACTATTCTTTTCAAATGGTCAAATTTCATTTCATTTCAAATATGTGGTACAAAGGCATTTCGGATCAAAACGGCAGAAAAACCAAAAATATAAAGAAAAGTGAGGAGAATTGCAATGCACATTTACTTTGTTCTAGAATATATAATTTTTATTCCTCTTTTAGAAAAAAAAAAAAAAGGTATCACTACCTGTTTCCCTTTCTTTATAATTTGGAGACGAATTTTCGCAAACAACATCTTTCACCTAACTATTTTTCCCAGAAATGAACCACCAGAAATAACCGTTCAAGCCGAAATTTTATTAACATCCTCAATTAAAAAAATACACAAACACCCTCGTGATTTTTTTCTATTTTGAAAAATACACCAACTGCTAGGATTCTTGGCGGTCCTCTAAAAAATGAACCGCCAGGAATCCTCACAGTACGTTGAGGTTATTTTGCATTTTTTTTATGTCAGGGATATGTTGTTAATTTTTTTATTGTTTTGTATTATATTTTTTTGTTATATGATTTTATTGTTGTGTTATACTGTTGGTTTTTGTTAATATTTTCCGTAATGTATGACGATGGATTTTGATTTTAATATTGTATTTGTATACAATTTGGATTGTGTTTATTTTACAAAAGAGGCATTCAAACAAACTAATACATAAGATAAATAGTAGAAAACAATCCCAACAAAAAAAATACTATAATCCAACACGAAAAATACTAGAAATTTGAATTTTTAAAACCTTAATTTTGATATTTCGATTGCGTGGTAACACGTTACGGTAAATCTAAACAAAGTATTGTATTTTTAAAACTTGATTTTTGATGTTTTTATGGCTTAATAACAAGTTATGATAAATTTGACTAAAGTCTGGTATTTTTTAAAAAATTATAATAATTTATAACAATTTCTAACAAAATTTACAATAATTTATAATAATTTATAAACAAATTAAACAATTTGGTACATTTCTAACGAAATCTACTAATTTATAACAATATTGGACAAGAAAATAATTAATACAAAATATAGGGACTTACATGCAAAAGAGAATGCCTTGGAATAATTTATTTAAGAAAGAGAGAAATTGAAAAAAATGGAATGAGATGGTCAGATATTGTTAGGATTCTTGGCAGTTGGAGAATTTAAAATAATAATAATAACAACAATAACAACAACAAAAAATTATTATTATTGCAGTTCATCCCTAGAGGGCTGCTAAAAAAATTAGCGGTTTGAGCATTTTTAAAAATAAAAAATTCAAAAACATTTGTATATTTATTTTTTTAAATTGGCTGTTCAAATGTACATGTTGCTACTAGCTAGTGCACCTTTTAATTAATTAGATATAAGAAGCAACATCCCAAGGAAAATGGTACGAAATTAACATTTAGGGGTGTCAATGACACTGTTTTATCTGTTTACTTGATGTGTATTGTATTAAAAAGACAGGTAAGTGTATTGTATTACAAAAGACAGATAAGGACAAGAGTTTTTTTTATTAGTTTATCCGGTACATATTAGGGTAAAGATATTTTTTCATTATCATAAAGGATAGGGGTACATATATATACCATTTCTAAACTGTATTCTTATAAGATAATTTTTAAAATTTAAATAATACTTATAGATATATAATTGTATAGAGATGATACATGATATGATAAAGTTTAGTACTTCATTAAATTTTCATAATATATATTAATTTTTATTTCTTTCTTTTTTTGAAAAATATTTTATCAAAATCACAAATTGAGATGTCAATGCATTTTTCTATCTGTTACCCAACCTGTATTGTATTGAAAAAGACAAGGATAAGATTTGTTTTTTTGTGAACTTATCAGGTAGGGTAAAGATAAAGATTTTTTTATTATCATGACGGGTACGTGTATGAAAATGCTTTCACCCAATCCGTATCATATCTTGTAGGGCTAAATATTAAGAGGAAGGTTCAGATGCTTTTATTTTTTGTGTGCCTCCATCATGACTCCATTTTAGTACTTTAATAACTACAAATGAAAAATTTAATCGTCAAAAAAAATCTGTTAGATTTGATCTATGTTATTTTCTGTATATGCACGAAAAAATTACTTTTTGATTTTATTTTTATATGAATCAATAAGTTAAAAATTAGTGTCTAAAATTTATCCATAATAGTGTGTTTTTCCAAGCTATTGATAACAAACAAAATAAAGTTTAAATGTCATAATATTTATATGTGCATAAATAAAATAATATATATCATATATGACAATTTTATTTTGACATTTTAAATTTTAAATTTTGAGTTATTACATTTTTAAACATAAAAATATGATGTGGGCAATAAAAAATAAAAAATAAAGGTATTTGAACCTTCCTCCAATATTAATTCCTACAATATCTCAGCAAAAATATGTGACCTAACTGCTTGTCTTTCAATAATATGCCAGCTGTCAAGGTCAAATTCAATCCATGGAAAATTATATAAGAGGCTACAAGAATAACATGTCTGTATCCTTTTGTCTTCTCCAAAGTTTAGAAATAGCTGCAAGCCTATAACTTAATATCTCAGTTGGTTCCATCTTTAATGGCCACTTCAGTACTAGCTTGTCTTTTTTTCATTTGCATCTTTCCCTGTTTCGCCAACTCATGTAATACGACTACACCTCAATGTGGTCCTATTCATTTAAAGCCTCCTTTCTACTTTCAATCAGATGCTATGAAGGATCCTAGTTGCCAGGGTTCTTTAAGGGTTGAATGTAACAATGGGTTCCCAATTCTCTTCTGGCAATATGTGTGGATACCAATCGAAAGCATCTCATATAACACCAACATTATTATTGTTCAAGATCCTTATGGTAATAGTTCTTTGAAAAGTTCTGGCTGTGGTAATCTTTATTTTAATTTTTCTAGTCCTGTTAAGTCTAACAGTGGGATATATAATTTATTGAATAGTAGCCTTTCTTCTGTGAGATGTACTAACCATCCTAATCAGATAGAATCACCACCCAAGATATTTGGAATTGATTACAAACTTAGTTACTCTCCTTCTCTTGATGAAGACGATAAATCTGTACAGAATTGTTTGAGGACTGATAGTTCCCTTGACTCATCTTTAGAGTACATTCTCTCATTCAAAAATCACAGTTCAGAGCTATCTCTACTGTCAGTTAATTACTCAGGTGAATTTGTCGCACGACCCGGTTGCTTTAAATACTCGACAGAGCTTAAAGGTTAGTAGCTTGCGTATTTTATCAATTTAACTTCTTTGTAAATTATGGACAGTTCATCTCTTTTTTTCTGCAGTTTTTCTTTAATCCCTTTGTAATTTGTCAAACTCTACAGAGAAATCCGATCTTTCTGTATTTTTCTCTGTATTTCGTTCTTCCTTCTCCTTTCATAGTTTATTCTTTAAGCTGCCATCATCAATGCATATTTGTAATTTATCAAAGGATTTGTTATACTTGGTTTTCTCCATGCATCTCTTGTCAGCTGCAACAGCACAACTGTCCTTGCAAGTTGCAACTATGAACCATGCATATTATGTAGACTTTCTGATTTGTAGGGGTGATAAAATAGTTTATAACTCGTGACTCTCTCATAATTCGATTGCTAATAACTTGCTCATTAACTTAATGAACTGAGGATGAGCAGACCCGAACTCACTCATTACCAACTCGAGTTACATAAATTCATGCGACATCCAATCCCAACCAAACCGAAATCCAAGTAAAAAAAATGCACAGGACCCAGCACCAACAGATGAGCAAACCAAAGTTAAATTATGTACTATTTGGACCCAAGTTAAATTATGTACTATTTGGTTTGTTTGACATGTCCTATTTAGCTGTTAAATTATGTTAAATTCAAAGATTAGTGTTTTTTTGGGGTTGCTTTCAATTGTATATTATTTACGACTTATGGCTTTAAGAAATTCAAATTCCTCAAAATTGAAATATCAATTGGTCTTAAGTCTTAATAAGTTATGTGCCAACTCGAGTTGGTAATAAGTTGAGCATGAGTTGTCAACTCAACATTCGAGTTGACTCGCTCACAATTCGAGTTGACTCGCTCATTAAATTAATGAACCGAGCACGATCAAACTCCAATTCACTCAAACTCAGTTTATTAACAGCCCTACTTATTGGTATCTAATTATATTTCTTAACTAGCGGAATCAAATATCCCTAACCAAAAAAAATTTATTGAAAAAGTTGTTGACATTTCTTTTTTTAGACTTCTTTCCTAAGTACTCTAAATAAATGCATATTAGCGGAATCAAATCTCTAGTTCATTAGCTTGTTTCTTTTAGTCAACTGTGAAGTCAATTTATAAGAAAAGCTTTCAAACTGAAAGCAATATGACAGAACCATAATTTTTTTTTTTTTTTTTTCAAATGTTGTTGGAAAAGTCAATGTGGTCCAGGTTTCCTGAAATTGACAGGAGATGACTTTAACCAAGTCTGCCTTCTTTTCTACTTCCCCTCTTATTAAATATTGACAATGACTTTGCTTGTTAAATTGTTGAATTCACTATTAGATATATATATCTAAAATTCTTAAAGGCTCTTTATAATTTATATTCAGTTGGTCATCTATTAGATTATTTCAGAAAAGATAAAAGAGTATATGTAATACTTAGCTTTCACTTGGCTATATATTTATAGAGCATAAGCATAACTATAAAGGCTAGTGGCTCCCCGCAGAAAGATCATATTAGAAGTACTCTAAAATTTTCAAATTCCATTACTTATCACTTTCACTGACTTCTCTATTTTATTTTATGCAATACAGGAAAAAAGACAACACAAGCAAGAAGGGTAATAATTTTGATAGGTGAGGATAGTTTTTCTTCATCATGATTAATCTCAATACAGAAAATCTGAGAGTAATTTTACACTTTATTTTCATAATTAAAAGTGCTCATTATTCTCTATTTTCACCTATATATTTTTTAAAATATTATTTAGCTTGCATCCTCTCTATTCATCCCATTTCATTACATGTTTTACCTGACCATTCTTTCAGATCACCATACAAGGTGGCAAAAACTCTTAAAGAAACTTTATTTTATAATTATGCAATATTAAGTTAAATTTAATTTGATTAAAGTGAAACTGATCCTAGTAAAAGAACTTACTATATACTATATCAGCTGCCATACCAGTTCCCTAGCCATGATCTCTTGTGTTGAGCAATCAAGGTAAATTATCCCAACATGCTCTCCTTAGGATCCAGCTAAAAAAATATTCTAACTAGCGGAGGATAATTTTCATTTCATATTTTATAAATTAGTGACTTCAATGGTTACATATTCAAGACACTGTTTGCCAGTTTAAATGATAAAAAATATTCTCCTGTTTGCATGAAATCTGTAATTGGTTTCTATCAATAATTAAAAATGTTTCCACTCTATAGTTTGTAATGTTTATACATACTGATTACATGTATTTGGTTTTAATGTAGTTACTGCAGTAGGATCTATTGCGTTCGTTGGAGCATGCCTTGTTTGGTATTTAAAGCTTCGAAGTAGCAAAAACTCTTCCGAATGCATTTCATGGAGCAAAGACATACCTGAAGGAAATATTGAAATACTCTTAGAAAAATATGAATCGTTTGCACCAAAAAGATACAAATATGCTGATATAAAGAAAATTACAGGCTTGTTTCAGCATACACTAGGTAAAGGAGGCTTTGGCACTGTATACAGAGGAAAACTGCAGAATGGCCGTTTGGTTGCTGTCAAAATTTTGCACGACTTCTCATGTGGTAGAGAAGAGCTTTTGAATGAGGTCCTGAGCACTGGAAGAACTTCTCATGTCAATGTTGTTAGTTTACTAGGCTTTTGCATTGAAGGCTCCAAGCATGCTCTAATTTACGAATACATGCCAAATGGATCACTCGACAATTATATATACTCTGAAAATCCAAAAGAAGTTCTTGGTTGGGCAAAGCTTTATGAAATAGCAATTGGTATTGCAAGAGGTTTAGAGTATTTACACCGAGGTTGCAATGCACGTATTGTGCATTTTGATATAAAACCTCAGAATATTCTGTTAGATGAAGATTTCAACCCAAAAATTGCAGATTTTGGTTTGGCAAAATTGTGTCCGCCAAAAGAGAGCATTGTTTCAATGGCTGAGATGAGGGGAACCATTGGATACATTGCTCCCGAAGTCTTCTCAAGGAGCTTTGGTGTTGTTTCCACGAAATCTGATGTATACAGTTATGGAATGATGGTACTAGAGATGGTAGGTGGAAGAAGGAATGCAAAACCAAGTGCTGAAAACTCAAGCCAAGTGTATTTTCCACATTGGCTTTATGATTGTCTTGTTAAAGGCAGTCCAATACAACTACAAGCTTGTGATGTATTATCAATGGAAAATGAAGAAATTGCAAAGAAGATGGGCATGGTTGGTTTGTGGTGCACACAAACGATGCCGGGTAATCGGCCCTCGATGAACAAAGTTGTGGAAATGCTGGAGAAAAGTTTAGAGGAATTGGACATTCCACCAAAACCTTACCTATGTTCTCCGACTCATTCCACAATATTATCATATACTTCTCATACTTCCAAGTCAGGATTAATTTTGTCTGATTCAGAGTGTTTAATTGGGGCTAACACGCTATGAGTATGTGAGTATTCAGTTTGACGGGTATTCTTCAATGTTATTTGAGTAAAAAAAAAATTAATTTGCGTTTATATTTGGAATGTTTACATTGGCGATATATCTACATTTGATGATTTATATTTAGACTGTTTTAGTAAAAGTACTGATGGAAAAGAATTAAATTTATGTACAGTTATGCATATTTAGATGCTGCCAATAATGTATCTGCTTGAAAGTATCGTGTAAAAACAAAGATCTGGAATTAAGAAACCATGCTCTGATAGGTCTTTCGGCCGCACTGGTATTACGAAAAATAGTAATATATATCATCTTCTTCAACACTTGCCACTGGAAAAGGAGATGGGCCCAAAGTAGTTCATACGGTTCACCGAAACGCCAGTGATTTGGTCACAAACCACACAGTAATCCTCAGGTTTCATAATTTTTCTGACAGTTACGACTTCAGAGATTACTCAACCTCCGCGCTCCACTACTCTTTAGGGACCAATTAAATGCCTAAAAATTACGTCCTACCACACAAAGGAAACCAATAAATAGATTAGATATAGAGTTTCCCTGTATCTTTCAATTTAGAAAATTTAGGGTTAGTGTATGGTTAATTTGGAGCAGAAATATGAAGGATCAGAGATGGCTCACTGGAGGCAAATAGAGACATAATGCAACTCAATAGAAGATAGAGAGATGACCCACAGAGTCTCTATTAGCCTCTAATGATAATCTTGATCAAATACTGATTGTACCATCCAAAGTGTTTACCAATTGTCTTTTTTTTTTTTTGAAACCTTCGCAGAGGCTGCAAAGTCGTGAGGGGGAAAATCGAACTCTCAACCGTTGGGTACAACAATCCTAGGACTAATTCCTAAGCCAACTATGCTACCTCCCCTTTCGTTTACCAATTGTCACACCACCTTAATTATACTAATTTCCTCATTTGCTGAATTATGGTTATATATGTTAAATGTTGAACATTATCGTTTTTTTTATGTTGTTTATGTTGACTTAATGCTTAATATTTATTTCTTGAATTATGGATGTGTATGTTGAATGTTTAATTTTATCTTATGTATGTTGTTTACGTTGAATATTCGGCTAGTTACTTAACCATAGTCTATCAATTCTGATGACTTATCCGACAGAAGATAGAGAGGAATCTTCTCTCAGTTCAATAATAAAGCCGAAAGTATTATAATTAAGTTTGTAAATAATCATGCTTATGCCTCTTCTACTGGTTGTAATATTCTAATCTAATATTCTAATCATAAAATCTTTAAACTACTCTAATATTCTAATCTAATTTAATTATTCTAATACCTTAATTCTCATCTCGCTCCACGGCCGGATCCGATTCTTTGACCGCCGCCACGCTCCGACAACGACCGAATCTCTCTAATGAGATGTTGATCACCCTAATGCCATCTTGCTCCACGACCGGATCCGCTTTTTCGACCGCTGCCGCACTCCGACAATGACCATATATACTCACCCTTGCACTCCAATTGAGATGTTGGTCACCCTAACGCCATCTTGCTCCATGACCGAATCTTCTTCTTCGACCGCCATCGTGCTCCAACAACGATCGACTCTATTCACCATTGCACTCTAATCGAGATGGAGACTACGCTACGAGCTCCCAGGGTCTACGTAAGCTCATCCGGCATCTGCCACATCTTGACAACTCTCGGATGCTCTGCCTGACCATAATACTCCACCAAATGGAGGCTCCAGTCTCTACCCAGTGCACTATGACCGGTCATGTAAAGAACATGTTAGTTACAATACAAATGTGACAAGTAATATAGTGATAATAAAAAAAATAGAATGAATTACTTACTAATGCAGCCTTTTGATCTCAGACCTCGGCAATGCCGGATCTAAATGTTAACAAGGTCCTCCAGCAGCAACAGATACATCATCGGGACGGCATCACTGCTAGAATCAGCAAACATGACAAAACCAAAGAGGTCCATCACGAAGCCCCGTGTATATCTGCAATACAAAGTAGATAATAAATCGATGTTCGAAATAATATAAAGTAGGTAATAAATCTAATAAAAAGATATTATAAGTTTTATCTCTGATCTCATCATCAGTGGAATCTACCGTCAGACCTGCGCTAGAGTACCGCAACTTGGTCATCTGCATGTGGAAATTAGAAATCCCACGATTACTCTGTAACTCATACGGATCGGCTCCCAACAACCGCTCGATGTTAAATGCACAATGACTGCTGCCAGATACACCACCAACAGGTGTGCCCCTGATATAGGCAAACCTCATAGGACACTGACATCTTGCAGTGTCACCGTCATCTATCCAAATGATAAGTGGCACGTGCGTATCTCAAGACGTCATCGCTCCACTAGTCATGAAATAAGAGATGCACGGATGATGCCACTCCCACTCTGTAGTATGGAGACAATCTTGTACAGCCCCAGCCCGATTCGATATATACTTGTCCATCATCTCTTAGTACTGCATCCGAACGCACCGCAGCTTGACATCTAGAAGCATAACATCCTGCGTTGAAAAAGTAATCCACAATATATTATAGTGTGTACATAACAAAATTGAAACTTTAAAATTAGAAAAAACAAGTAACGTGCCTCAAAATAGGCCAAGGCCAGTGAGATTTGGTGCTCTCTATGGGACATCCATAGGAGAGGACCAAAATGCTCCGTGCTATCAGAGGCGGTCGGCTCATCATCAGTAGGTGGTACTAGCCGAGTCCTAGGCCGTCCTCTAGCCATTCTAATTTCATAAATTATGCTAAATTATACACAAATTTATGCTAATTATACTAAAATTATGCTAATTACACTAAAATATGTTGAATTATACTAATTATACTAAATTACGCTAATGTATACTAATTATACTAAAATACACTAAAATACACTAATTATACTAAAACATGCTAAAATACGGTAATTATACTAAAATATGCTAAAATATTCCAAATTATACTAAAATACATAAAATTATGCTATTTATGCTAATTTTACTAAAATACGCTATACGCTAATTTAAATTAAAATACACAAATTTAGGCGAATTATATTAAAACTAGTATCGTGTCCGTGCGTTGCAATGGGAACATATTATAAGAGAAAAAAATTCTCATACAAATAATAGATTTCCATAAAAAAAATATACCAATAGAAAAAAAATAATTATTCAACAATATCCATAAATAATACTAAAATAGATTGGTTATAAATCTAAATTATAAATAAAAAAAATCAATTAGTATAATAAAGTTCAATAAGAAATAACATTGAATTAGTGCAAATTGATGATTTCATTGTAAGTAGTAGCTATATTATACACCTTGTATATGTCAAATAATAGAAAATAAAAAAAATGAAAAATTAGAAAATTCTGACTGGCAAGCCCTGCAGGTCAGTGAGGCAGGGCTCCATTTAAACCAGAAAAATTCCCTCTTCATGATTGAACTCTCAGCCCACGAACACCACCGTTCACTTGTGTGCGCGGCTCATGAGCACTGGGTTAGACAAGCAAACAAGCATACCACAGCTGACCCCTTCGTTCCCGTGTCTCATTAATCCACTGCTCCAACTAACTCCATTTTAAGCATTACAGTTTTATAAAAAGGAACTTGTGATCGTCTTGTATCATTCAGTTTAAAATTATGCTCGTTACCTTATACCAATTAGTTTTATTCAGAGATCATTTCCAGTTAGTGATCCTGTTACAGACCAGTACAATTAATCAGTAAAGGCTAAATGGTTAAATAATCTCTTTCATCATTGCCATACATAAAAAAGCATCCCAATTAATTACCACAGTATATACTTCAGTTATTTTTTTCTACTGAACCAAATTAAGGCGGAGAACTATATAAATATTCATTTAAAAACTTTTCATACCATCAACCATACCTGTTTGGTATGAATGTTCAGTTATCGAGATATCGTGTCCGATAAATACATATTTAATGATTCTTCTCTAGTTTTGGATTATTTTCTTTCTTCTTACATGACAGTTGGCTCTCCATGCCAAACCCATCTGGCACGCCAGCAGTCTCATAAGGTTGAACTCAGAAAATACTAAAATACTGGATGATGTTGTGATGAAGCAGCTAATTTAATTTAATGGCGCTGGTACCAACTACTAAATCACGTTACACTATTATAAACTATCAAGTTCTTACTTAATTTAATTACACTGTTATAAACTACCAAGTTCTTACCAGAGTGTGCGATCTTGGCACTGGGTGCCATTTCATAGAAATGGTTCACTTTATCATACCTGCAATGTAATGCTCATAAAGTCACAATTGAGGTACTTCATCTCATGCTCATAATTGAGGCGCTGGGTGCCTCTGTATGATCATTTTTTGCTCTCATATTTGAGAATTCATGAGATTTGGTACACATAGTATTCTTTTAATCATAATTAACAGGGAAAAATATACATAAACAGTGTTCTAGTCTCCTTTTTTTTCTTTCACGGAACACTTATTTTTTTTTTAAAAGCAACTTTTGACTTATTAGATCAACATCAATATCCCTGACAATAGTACCCCCTCACAATAGTATGAGTTGCCAACAACATTGCCCATTTATTACCATCATCCCTACTTTAGCAGCATTAGAAACTCATGGTCAACAGAGAAAAAATTCTGACAAAGGCAGACCCATTACATATGAGCACCCTTCCTTGACAGTACCAGCTTTAGTACCAAAGGTTGAACAGTACCAGTACTGACACCGAGACCAGAGAGGCCCTTGAACCAGTACCAGTACCAGTACTGGTACAATAGCAATTCTGGTTGTTAAATGAAATCAAATTTTAGTAAAGAGATGATTTTTAATTGTTGTCTATTCTTTATGCTTTATGGTTTTTTGAAAAGTAAAAGCACCCCGTCACAACCTTAATAAAGAAAAAGTAAAAGCCAAAAGCATACTATAATCTGTAGTAATACCAGTTCCATCCTGGTATTATTCCTTTTAATAATCTTGGTTTAAACCAAAATAAAAAAAAGCACAAATACAGTAAACCATTAAAGAAAAACGTACCAAAACAATCTCCATGTTAGCCATAGGTATGTTCTTGAAATGCTTAACAAAGATACCTCTACCGGATTTACTTTCTGAGGTAGCATCCTGCATAAAACATAATCACAATGACATAACTGGTGTCCTAATATTGTTCTCTTTCAAGAACTTAAAACATGAAATGCAATAATACTTCATGACCAACACCAGCCTATATACCGCAATCATGCAATCAAATGTAGGTTCTTATATCGTAAGCTTTCCCAATAAATTCTTCAAGTTGTCAAATTATAACAATAACTAAAATGTCAAGTCACAAATAAATCAATAATATAAATCTCCTACTGGCTAATCAGCTGTTTCGGATTCAATTCAAGCACCTGAGTTCAATTTTTTTGAGCCGAATTCGCTCTACATACATATCTGGCTCTTCGACATCGGTACTCAATTAATTTGTCTTTTTTGGGTCTTCTTCTTCTGCAAATGTTTTATTTTAGAAAATATCTTCTCCAATATATAATTCTCAGATTATATAATTTATATTTACATTTGTACCAGTTAAAGAGCCCAATATCATTGCAAATTTAGGTTCAATTTGAGTGTCATAATTAGTTAAGCTATCATTGCAATTTATTATTTTAATTCCTCTTATAATATGTCATTTTGAAAATATGCCCGTTGCAACTGAAAAGGATATAATACCTACTGCTAATTAACTACCATGGAATTGGGACCGTATGTACCAGTAACAGGAGCGAATTGAAACTTCGCCACTGATTTTGGATTTCAGTTTTTGCAAAAAAAATATAAGTGAAATTCACAAAAATACAAAAAATAGGAACTTACAGATGAAGAATGACAAAATTGTGAGTTTGTTGGAGAAGAGATGAACGCTTTATCACCTTACTTCTCAGCATATGAACGAAAAGAAGGAAGAGCCGAACAAAAAGAATAATAAAGGATCATAGCATCTCTTCACTCCATGCGGCTAGAGTTTCAAAAAAGTGCAATGAAAGAAAATAAGCCAAGACATTGTGTCAATCATAATTAAGTACAATTGACGGGAGAAATAAAGGCTAAAGCAAATAAGAATGAGTCTATAAATCTCCAGGCATTGGAGAGAGGAAGTCAAACAACCAGGCTCGAGTGAACCAAATGAAGTTTGAACTGAACTGGATCAGGCGATATCTACGTGAGAGAGAGAGAAAGGGAGAAAAATCTCCATTGAAACCTTGGATAAGAAGCTTCTGGAAGGCTTCGTTGGGATCCATCGAGCATTCGCGAAGCATGGCATAGACTTCATCGCTATGGTTGGACGCAAACTTCTTATTAATCTCGATAGTTTTCCTTATCCCGTCGGAATCGACGCTGCCAAAACCCTAGATCCGTCGCCGCTCTTTTCTGCACCTTCATTCATATTTGTTTTTCCAGAAAGAGAAGAGTGGGGAGAGAGTCGGACGGGGTTTAAAGAAAGACGGGAAAAGAAAAAAATAGGGAGTGATTTAGATATTCTCACGGTTTATGGTGTCCAGTACGTGTGGCCATACATGTAGCGAGTATAATTTTAACTAAAATTAGACTTTTACATATAAAACTGATGTATTTAATCAAAAGAAGCCAGATTATTTAATTGGAGGGTTCAGATTCAATCCGAATTTAGATCAATCAATCATAGCCGTTGCAGGATTGTTACGTTACGAAACAAAATATTCTAATAGATTTATATATATATGTGTATATATATATTTCTAGACATAAAAATATACCTAAAGGGCTTATAGGTAAATTTTATATAATATGACATGAATTTATTTTTATTCAAAATGAATAGATATTGATGCTTTTGATATTTAGTCAAATAAATCATATATATATTATGCAAAAAGGGGTTATTCTAATAACCATATAATTATATAAGGGTTTATGTGCATATATTACATCCCTATGTAATATTAATTAAATTAAGGGGCTTATAGGCAAAATTACCAAAATTATTAAGCTAACCTTTTTCCTTCTTCCTTCTCCACCGTGTAGTTTCCTAAAGAAACCGTGAGTGTGTGTGGGTGAGTGGCGCAAGAGGAGGAAGAAGAGAGAGAGAGATCAAATTCCGCGAAATCGATCGATTCGATCTGAAATTCGAGATTCGAGCCAAGTAGATACTCTAATCCTCTTCTCATTTGGTAAATTTCCTTTCTTAAATTATCGAAAACCTAAGTCTCGATTTAAATGTCGAATTTTCGGTTGAAGTTTGGAATTGGATTCGGGTTTTCGAATTATCGTTAAACTTCGGTTGCTTGAATCGAATTTCTAAATTGAATTTGATAGATATGGATGGATTATTGGATTTAGGGTTTTTGAATTGATTCTAGGGTTTTAGTGATTCAAAGAATACGGAACGATCGATTATTTGATCAAATTAAACCGTTAAGCCGAAATGAACGATCGATGGTTTCAAACCTAATACCACATTTTATCGACCAAATTAGGAGTTATTTAACCTAATTTAAATTGGGTAAATGAATAAGTATTTATGGTTATATGGTATTGAATTAGGAAATGATGCCGCAATCGACCGTACCAACCCGGTACCAAAAATCTGAACTTAAATAACGATTATGCGTATCTTTCAAATAGATTTGGTAAGGTGTCCGGGCCGTGCAGCGCCTGCGTAGGGGGTCGAGTAGGGTATGACACGGTCCGTGTGGATTGTGACTCGGCCCGAGTAGGGTTTGACACGGTCCGTGTGGATTGTGACTCGGCCCGTGTAGGAAGTCCAGATTTTAGAATCTATTAACGATCATCATACTCAGGTGCGGGGTTTCTGGACTTGTTTGATATTTTATTTTCAGAATTCAACTGTTGTTCCATTTGTCATGTTGATTACTCTTTGTTGCATAAACTGAATTAAGCATTGCATTTGCATAGCCAATCTATTTCAATTCGAATTGCTGTAATCTGGGTGATTTTCATGCTGGTATGGTTTATTATTGTGTCGATCTATGAGATCCTGATCTCGTAGTTGAAAGTCACCGGAATTTGATAAATAAACGGATACGTGTCACCGGCGAGTGACAAGTCACCTAGTGTGACATTCGCAAAACCTGGATATCTGGTTTTGCAAGGATCTTAAAGCTTTAAGTCAGGCCTGGGTAAGTCCTCAGTACCGGTTGGGGCAGTGGCAATGCGATATGATGATGGTTATGGATATAGGTGACTAGTGTGAAACGTCTAAAGCGTTATCCGTTATGATAATGCGGTTGAAAAGTCTATTGATATTACGTTCTTGAATGATTTCAAATGAATTTTCTTGATATGATCTGAAACCAGAGTTTAGGAAATGGTTAAGCCAAGCGATACGAGATGGGTGTCACATAAAGGGTCCAAGTAGGGTGGTCCATCTCAGAGGCGCCCGGAACCCTACGGGTGTCGACGGGCTAGTGAGTAGGGTGGAACATCCGTAATTGCTACCGGACGTAATAATATGAGTTAAACCAAATGTTGTGTGTAGTTGAATTTCGATTTGACAATTCCTTTATTGTGATTTCATTTGTTTACCGTAGTCGTATCGATGCACTTCGTTTAATCATATATTGTTATATACATGTTAGGTAATTTGTTTATGGTTTATTTTTGAAAATAAAACTTGATTGCAAGTCCAACAACTTATCTCGTGGCAAATATTCGCACCGGGAATTTTATTCTCATCCCGTTTTGGGTAATTCTTTTCGGGTTCCGGGCGGTTGATCCGAGAGGCACGACAGTCTAGACTCCCGATTACCTGTTTTGTTTGGTATTTGACTAGAGATGTGTATTTATGTTTTTGGTTGTATATATCTATTCTCTATGTCATGAACCATGTCGTATCTGTATGTGATACCGTTCTGTTTATTATGACGTACCTGACTTTGATATTTGATCGGTTATGTATATTGTGTTTTTATGTGCTTGTTTTGGGGGTTGATTTTAATTTATATCGTAATTGCCTTGTAAGCATATGGGAAACTGTATGTTTACGGCAGGGATCCTGTCGCATTCTGTATCTGATGGCTACGGGGTGTGACAGGTCTCCTTCGGTGGTATCAGAGCATGGTTAAGCCTGAACCTAAACCAGCCTGTCAGGATACGTGAGAGTAATACGAACTAATGGGATCGTCACAAATGACGAAGTATTTCGTATAATAAGTAGAGAATTAATTTATTATAATCGATTCTTACCTTGTATAGAACAGAGATATGGAGTCACGTAGAGGCAGAGGACGACCTCGAATTAACCCTGTGATCGAGACAGCTGCTGCTAGGGCCGGGGATGAATCAGGAAGCTCTGGGGGAGTGCAGAACCGAGATCGGGAAATGGATGAACGTTTAATTGCGGCCTATGAGAGAGGTCGTCAAGCAGAAAGACGAGAAGAAGCAAAGCACCGGTAGTTCAAAGGGATGCACCGAAGAGTTCGAAGGATATATGACTCATTTATGCGGTTGAATCCACCGCGGTTTGACGGAACAGGTGGGTATGCAGGGGCAGAGGAATGGCTGGAGAAAATTAATGCAAAGCTCGCTCTGTGTCGGGCACCTGCAGATGACATGGTAGAGTTGGCAGAACAACAGCTAGACGGAGATG
Organism: Carex scoparia; assembly: GCA_024447655.1. Lineage (NCBI taxonomy): Eukaryota > Viridiplantae > Streptophyta > Magnoliopsida > Poales > Cyperaceae > Carex > Carex scoparia. Next base: position 10,298,239 of record JAJHPE010000004.1, on the reverse strand, counting down.
CAAGATTTTGGTGGAACGGGGCCCGACGCACTTATGTCGGGGAAGCTGTAAAGATTCCGTGGGAATGGTTTGAACAACAATTTACTCGACGGTTCCTAAGCAATATCCATCGAGAAGCCTTACGAAGAAAATTTCTGGAAGTGAGACAAAATGGGAGACCGGTAGCTGAATATAACAATGAGTTTCTTGCACTGTCCAGGTATGCAGCGGATATACAGAATGATACAGTCAGATACCACAGGCAGTATCTAGATGGGTTAGACGGGAGTATATCTATGATTGTTGATACTCCAACAGCTACAGAGTTACAAGCCATGATGGATCATGCCGAACAGGTCGAAATGCACGCAAAAAGAAGGAACAAACAGTTGGCGGAAAGAAATGTTAAACAACGGGTTGATCAGAGTCGGCCAGTTGTGAGGTCGAGGGGAGGACCGTGGGCTGTTAGACCCCCTCCGAGGCAAGTTGTGACTCCCAGGCCATCTTTTGGGCCTGCATTACCCCCGGGTTTCCGGCCGGGATTTTCATCGAGTTTTGCACCTAAGTGGTGTCGTTCTTGCAATGAGGCGCACGATGAAATAGAGTGCAGACGCCGCAACAGATCATGTTTCACATGCGGCAGCGGAGAACATTGGGCAAGAGAATGCCCGCAAGCGCAGGCACAGTCCTCGAGGGATAGTAATGCACGCAGCTCGGTAAACCGTGGGCGGGGCGGACCACCGTCGCGAGGACGGGGTATTCCGCAAGGCCGTGGAGGTAGGACAGCAGGAGGAGTATCAGCACATGCATTGGGCGTTTCAGAAATTGCTCGCGACATCTCAGGCGGGTTAGAAGAAGGTGATGCAGAAAGGATATCTGAGTATCAGACTGACGTGATGACAGGTATACTATCTATATCCGATCATGATGCATACTGTTTGATAGATACAGGGTGTAGTCATTCCATCGTGTCGAGGGTGTTCGTAGAGAGTTGTCAATGGGCCGTCGAGACGGGTAACCAAGTTTTAAATGTTCGAGACTCCTTTCGGTTCCACCGATCAAGCTATTACAATCTGCCGAAACCGAAAGGTCAGAGTAGATGGAAAAGATTTAGAGGTGAACCTATTAGTGATGAATATTGCCGGGTACGATGTGTTATTAGGAATGGACTGGTTAACTCGGCACGCAGCAACAATTGATTGTATGCATCACCGGATTCAGTTTTCGACTGCAAGAGGTATGTCATGTATACTCAACTGCAGAAAAATTGGAGGACTGATACCTTTTGTTTCAGCTGTAGAGGTGAGGCGGTTAATAGATTCAGGATGTACCGCATATTTAGCAACGGTGATTTATGCTACAAACGAAGTTCCAACAATCAATACAATTCCGGTGGTATCGGAATTCGTGGACGTGTTTCCCGATGAAATAGCGGGGCTACCACCAGAACGGGAAATCGAATTTGGCATCGAATTGGTACCAGGCACTGCACCGATTTCGAAAACACCATACCGAATGGCTCCAGCAGAATTGAAGGAACTCAAAGCACAGTTAGAAGATATGTTGGAACACGGGTTTATCAGACCCAGCACATCGCCATGGGGTGCCCCGGTGTTGTTTGTGAAAAAGAAGGACGGAACCCTACGCTTATGTATTGATTATCGGGAGCTGAATAAGGTAACCGTGAAAAATAAATACCCGTTGCCCCGTATTGACGATTTATTTGATCAGTTACAGGGTTCTTCGATTTATTCGAAAATTGATTTGCGGACCGGGTACCATCAGTTGAGGATCCGGCCGAGTGATATAGACAAGACAGCATTCCGTACACGGTACGGGCATTATGAATACCTGGTCATGCCGTTTGGGCTAACGAATGCTCCAGCAGCATTTATGGATCTGATGCATCGGGTATTCCACGACCTATTGGACTCGACAGTGGTGGTTTTCATTGATGACATTCTGGTGTACTCGAAATCTCAAGAAGAACATGAAGTGCATTTGCGGATAGTGTTACAGAGGCTGCGGGAACATCAGCTGTTTGCAAAGTTCTCAAAATGCGAATTTTGGTTGGAAAAAGTGGCGTTCTTAGGGCATGTGATCTCGGGAGAAGGTTTGACAGTTGATTCCGAAAAGATTCGGGCAGTAACAGAATGGAAGAGACCCGAAACGGTGACAGATATTCGTAGCTTCCTAGGTTTGGCAGGTTATTACCGAAGGTTCGTTCTTGGATTTTCACAGTTAGCAGCTCCACTTACAAAATTATTGCATAAAGGTGTGAAGTTTGATTGGGGTACCGCACAGGAACAGAGTTTTCAGGAATTAAAAGATCGATTGGTATCCGCACCCGTACTGGCCATGCCGATTGCTGATAAAGACTATACAGTTTTCACTGATGCATCCCGATCAGGATTGGGATGCGTATTGATGCAAGATGATCATGTAATTGCCTACGCATCTCGACAATTGCGACCGCACGAACAAAACTACCCGACGCATGACTTGGAGTTAGCGGCGGTGATATTTGCGCTGAAGATTTGGCGGCATTATCTGTATGGCGTGAGGTGCCGTATATTTACAGATCACCAAAGTTTGAAATACATTTTCACGCAAAAAGAGCTGAATTTGAGACAAAGGCGGTGGTTAGAATTGATGAAAGACTATGACTTGGATATCCAGTATCATGCAGAAAAGCGAACAAGTGTAGCAGACGCATTAAGCGTAAAGAGTCGGAGTAACCCGGCGTCAGTGATTACAAGTGAAGCGCATCTTCTTGAGGAAATGCGCAGATTGGAAATACATGTTGGCGCATCACGCGAATTTGCGTTGGATATTGCATCTAAGTGTATTGGAGGTGGAATTGAGGCGGGTACACCCGCAATTACATCAGTTGTACTAGCAGCGGTTGAGATCCGATCAGAGTTACATGAGCAAATTCGTGCAGCGCAACAAAATGATCCGAAATGTCAGAAATTTAAACTGCACTACGAGTCAAATGCTGATTCACCGTTTCAAGTTCAAAGAGATGGCATCTTGCGGTTTCACGACCGTATTTGTGTCCCGAATGATTCGGAGTTAAAAGATTTGATTTTATCAGAGGCGCACGAGTCGGGATACGCTATTCACCCTGGAGAAGTAAAGATGTATCAAGATTTAAAGAAATATTTTTGGTGGCCGAAAATGAAAAAAAATGTACAGAACTATGTCGAGAAGTGTCAGACTTGTCAGCAGGTTAAAGCCGACAGACGAAAAAAGGCGGGATTACTGAGACCTTTAGAGATACCTATCAGGAAGTTCGAATCAATCACGATGGATTTTGTGACTGGATTACCGAGAACCAATGGAAGGTATGATGCTATCTGGGTTATCGTGGACCGATTGACGAAACTAGCCCATTTTATCCCACTCCGGATTGAGACATCCGGTAGAGAGTTAGCTGATCTGTTTTTGAAATATCAGTTCAAGTATCACGGTTGTTCAAGAAATATCATTTCTGATCGAGATCCTCGATTTACTTCACATTTTTGGGAAAGTTTTCAAGAGGCGATGGGTACCAAGTTGAGGTTCAGTACAGCGCACCACCCGCAAACCGACGGACAATCTGAGCGAACCATACAGACGTTAGAAGACATGCTCAGATCCTGTGCATTGGAGTTCCGAGGCTCCTGGATTGATCATTTATACTTGGTGGAATTTGCATATAACAACAGCTACCATTCGAGCATCGGGATGTCACCGCAGGAAGCACTAACAGGACAGCAATGCCGTACTCCACTTTGGTGGGGACCAGCGGGTACCTATTCACCCACCGGACCTCAGATGTTAGAAGAAATTGCTGCAAAGACACAAGTCGTTTTGAATCGGCTTAAATCAGCTCAGGAGCGAAAGAAAAGATATGCAAACATTCATCGAAGACCGTTGGAATTTCCGGATGGGGATCACGTATGGCTCCGAGTTTCACCGGTTAGAGGTGTGCACAGATTTGGCGTTTCGGGGAAGCTAAGTCCCCGATATATTGGACCGTTTCAGATTACCCGGCGAGTCGGGCCAGTAGCTTATGAGCTGGCATTGCCACCGGCACTGGATAGAGTCCATCCGGTATTTCATGTATCACAGTTACGTCGGTACGTACGAGACCCGTCGCACTGCATTGATCATTCCAATCTGCACGTGCAAGATGATCTGACCTATCAAGAAGAACCGATGCAAATCCTGGACCGAAAAGAACAACGGTTGCGAACTAAGGTAATCAGACTCGTGCTGGTCAAGTGGGGCCGCCATTCGAATAAGGAAGCGACGTGGGAAAGCGAGGACACCATTCGAGCGAAATATCCCCAGTTGTTCGACAATACAGGTACAAAATCAAGTTCAGCGGACTGAACTTTATTTTAAGGGGGGGAGAAATGTTACGTTACGAAACAAAATATTCTAATAGATTTATATATATATGTGTATATATATATTTCTAGACATAAAAATATACCTAAAGGGCTTATAGGTAAATTTTATATAATATGACATGAATTTATTTTTATTCAAAATGAATAGATATTGATGCTTTTGATATTTAGTCAAATAAATCATATATATATTATGCAAAAAGGGGTTATTCTAATAACCATATAATTATATAAGGGTTTATGTGCATATATTACATCCCTATGTAATATTAATTAAATTAAGGGGCTTATAGGCAAAATTACCAAAATTATTAAGCTAACCTTTTTCCTTCTTCCTTCTCCACCGTGTAGTTTCCTAAAGAAACCGTGAGTGTGTGTGGGTGAGTGGCGCAAGAGGAGGAAGAAGAGAGAGAGAGATCAAATTCCGCGAAATCGATCGATTCGATCTGAAATTCGAGATTCGAGCCAAGTAGATACTCTAATCCTCTTCTCATTTGGTAAATTTCCTTTCTTAAATTATCGAAAACCTAAGTCTCGATTTAAATGTCGAATTTTCGGTTGAAGTTTGGAATTGGATTCGGGTTTTCGAATTATCGTTAAACTTCGGTTGCTTGAATCGAATTTCTAAATTGAATTTGATAGATATGGATGGATTATTGGATTTAGGGTTTTTGAATTGATTCTAGGGTTTTAGTGATTCAAAGAATACGGAACGATCGATTATTTGATCAAATTAAACCGTTAAGCCGAAATGAACGATCGATGGTTTCAAACCTAATACCACATTTTATCGACCAAATTAGGAGTTATTTAACCTAATTTAAATTGGGTAAATGAATAAGTATTTATGGTTATATGGTATTGAATTAGGAAATGATGCCGCAATCGACCAGTACCAACCCGGTACCAAAAACCCGAACTTAAATAACGATTATGCGTATCTTTCAAATAGATTTGGTAAGGTGTCCGGGCCGTGCGGCGCCCTGCGTAGGGGGTCGAGTAGGGTATGACACGGTCCGTGTGGATTGTGACTCGGCCCGAGTAGGGTTTGACACGGTCCGTGTGGATTGTGACTCGGCCCGTGTAGGAAGTCCAGATTTTAGAATCTATTAACGATCATCATACTCAGGTGCGGGGTTTCGGACTTGTTTGATATTTTATTTTCGTAATTCAACTGTTGTTCCATTTGTCATGTTGATTACTCTTTGTTGCATAAACTGAATTAAGCATTGCATTTGCATAGCCAATCTATTTCAATTCGAATTGCTGTAATCTGGGTGATTTTCATGCTGGTATGGTTTATTATTGTGTCGATCTATGAGATCTGATCTGTAGTTGAAAGTCACCAGAATTTGATAAATAAACGGATACGTGTCACCGGCGAGTGACAGTCACCTAGTGTGACATTCGCAAAACCTGGATATCTGGTTTTGCAAGGATCTTAAAGCTTTAAGTCAGGCCTGGGTAAGTCCTCAGTACCGGTTGGGGCAGTGGCAATGCGATATGATGATGGTTATGGATATAGGTGACTAGTGTGAAACGTCTAAAGCGTTATCCGTTATGATAATGCGGTTGAAAAGTCTATTGATATTACGTTCTTGAATGATTTCAAATGAATTTTCTTGATATGATCTGAAACCAGAGCTTAGGAAATGGTTAAGCCAAGCGATACAGATGGGTGTCACATAAAGGGTCCAGTAGGGTGGTCCATCTGTAGGCGTCTGGAACCCTACAGGTGTCGACGGGCTAGTGAGTAGGGTGGAACATCTGTAATTGCTACCAGACGTAATAATATGAGTTAAACCAAATGTTGTGTGTAGTTGAATTTCGATTTGACAATTCCTTTATTGTGATTTCATTTGTTTACTGTAGTCGTATCGATGCACTTCTGTTTAATCATATATTGTTATATACATGTTAGGTAATTTGTTTATGGTTTATTTTTGAAAATAAAACTTGATTGCAAGTCCAGCAACTTATCTGTGGCAAATATTCGCACTGGGAATTTTATTCTCATCCCGTTTTGGGTAATTCTTTTCAGGTTCCGGGGCGGTTGATCCGGGAGAGGCACGACAGGTCTAGACTCCCGATTACCTGTTTTGTTTGGTATTTGACTAGAGATGTGTATTTATGTTTTTGGTTGTATATATCTATTCTCTATGTCATGAACCATGTCGTATCTGTATGTGATACCGTTCTGTTTATTATGACGTACCTGACTTTGATATTTGATCGGTTATGTATATTGTGTTTTTATGTGCTTGTTTTGGGGGTTGATTTTAATTTATATCGTAATTGCCTTGTAAGCATATGGGAAACTGTATGTTTACGGCAGGGATCCTGTCGCATTCTGTATCTGATGGCTACGGGGTGTGACAAGGATAGGAATTCCAAGATGCTTAATATAGAATGGAGATATGCTAAAATACGTTAATTATACAAAAATATGCTAAAATACACTGAATTATACTAAAATACAAATTTATGCTAATTATACTAAAATATGATTAAATACACTAAACATACTAAAATTTTAAAATAGGCTAAACTACACTAAAATACTTAAATTTATGCTAATTATACGTACTAAAATATGTTAAAAATATGCTAAAATATGCTAACATATACTAAAATATACATATTTATGCTAATTATACTATAATGCTAAAATACGCTAAAATATGCTAAAATATGCTAAATTATGCTAATTATACTAAAATATGCTAAATATACTAAAATATACTAATTATACTAAAATCTACTAAATTATACTAAAATATGCTAATTTATGCTAATAATACTAAAATATGTCAAATTACACTAAATTATACTAAAATTCGCTCATACTAAAATATGATAAATTATACTAAAATACATTAATTATACTAAAATATGCTAAGTTATACTAAAATATGCTAAATTAGGCAAATCATAAGCTAATTATTCTAAATTAAACTAAATTAAATAATTAAAACTAACTAACAATAATGAACAGTAATTACAACTAACTAAAAATAATTGCGAACTAAATTATAATAATTTTGATACATTTCTAATAAATCCTAACAATTTACAATCATTTTGGATCAAAAATGAATTTATAAAAAATATAAAGAATTACATGGAAATCTGGGAAGACGGGTGCAATTTGGGAGAAATAGAGAAAGTGAGAAGAGATAATATGAAATTTGATAAAATAATTTTTGAGCAAAATCTGGATCCCTACCCACTTATTTATATATACCTAGCCTGGTCATTTTTTGGCCGGTTTGAGCATTTAAAAAAATATGCAATGAACGTGGGTATATTTCGAATTTTTTTTATTAAATGTTGCAAGTAATGAGAAATTTCAAGATATTTTGTGCATCAACTACACGTACTTCTATATATACATATTTAAATTTAATTAAAGCTGATATATTTAAAAACTAAAGTTCATCATTTGTAAAAAAAAAAAATTAGTATGATCATTTGTAATTTTTTAAATCTGCCGCTCTTACTATTAGCATCCCAAACAATAAATAATAATCTGATATTTGTATTGCTAAAAAATAATATTATATTTCGTTCGTTTATAACAAATTGATAAAATATTATAAAATGCTTTCATCTTTTTTATTTTAGTCAGATCTCTTTCATGATGTTAGTATTTTTGGGAGAGTGTATTGTTTTTTATTTGTTTCAAAGGAAGGTTAAGATTTTAAAAATGCTTCAAGACTAAGTAGAAAGGTCAGTACTTTTATTTTATTGTTTAACAAATCCCCTTGACCAGAACGCCAGTCTCCTGTTGACAGTTGTTCCGTACTAGATCAGATAGAGATAGAGATAGAGTCAGTGATCTTGACAGAGAGGGAGTTGTTCTGTTTTGAACTCATGCCACAACAATGAGAAGGAAATACGGGGACACGCCGTGACGTGATGTGACAAACACGCCGTGAGTTGGTCACGTGACGTGACGTGATGTGATCAATTTTTTATTTCATGTGACGTGATGTGACTAAAATGGTGAAGGATGGTCATGTCACGCGTAGTCACGCTGTGACCATACGTGACGTGATCACACGTGACGTGACGTGTCGTGACATAAATTAGTCATGTCAATTTTTTAATATTTTAATTTAAATTGTTGAAAATTTAGAAAAAAAAATATAAAAAATTCTAAAATAAATAAATAATGTTGTAAAAATTAATTTTTTTAGAAAATGTTGCATTTAATATTACTTTAAAAATTTAAATTACAAACATATATTAGACTAAACTAAAGAAAATAAAAATCAGTACTACATAAGTATCAATATCGCTGAATTTACACTAAAATAAAAATCTGAATACTATATACATATAAAAAAAAAGTTGAATACTTTATGTTTCATACCGTGACATGACGTGACGTGACTGATTCGCGTGACGTGACATGACGTATATTTTTACTGGAATGTGGTCACGTCACGCAAATGATCACGTCACGCGTCACACGAGTCATGTCGCGTAATCGACACACGTGACGTGACATGACGTTAACATGACGTGACGTTCCGTGACGTGACTAGTCACGCCGTGACAAATTTCCTTCTCTACACAACATTGGTGTAACTTCCAGGAAACAACTTTTTTTTAATTTGTTTTGCCCGATATATATTCTGTATTCAAGTAATATAATTAAGGCAAATTGTTGACGCCCATGGAAGATTTTTGAATGAATAATTATGTATTTGTACTTAACATACAAGCATATATATACTTATTGTTAATAAATAATTGAATGGATAGTTAAGTAATTGTAAGGGGGGTCAATGAACACACAAAATTTAATTCTCTCTTTTCGGCTATTAAATTTCCATTGACTTAGACGATAGTTGGTGTTAGGTCAACACGCGGCATAATCTCTATTAAAGGGACTAGTGTTGTGTGTGTAAACTCAACCAAGGAAAAGAGACTAACTATGGATATGCTCTTTACAAGACTAGAAGAGGCCTCTCATGCTGGAGATGTGAATGCATTAAAAGAGCTTCTCAATCAAGATAAGCTCTTGCTAGAGAAGGTGATTGTGAGAACATCAGTGATAGATAACCCCCTACATATTGCAGCAATGCTTGGGCACGTTGATTTTGTTCGCGAGATTGTCTATCACAAACCTGAGCTTGCAAAGGAGCTCAACAGCCAGGGGTTGTCACCTCTGCATTTGGCTGCCGCCCACGGTCATGTCACTGTAGTTAAGGAGTTGTTGAAGGTAATATGATCACTTCATCTTGATGTTTCTGATTAAAAATATATGGCTATTTATGGTAAGTAATTTGCTTACAAAAAAATAGTGCAGTTTAGGTCCGATGGCCATCGGAAGTAAATTTGGGTCCAATGGGTATCAGATCGAGCCATCTGATGCACTTTAAGTTCGTGCACACGAATCTCAGAGCAATGTTGTCACGAATCTTAAAATTCATCAGACATTTCTGATGCTCATCGGAACCAAAATTGCATCCAACGGCCATACACTTTTCTATACAAATATATATATGGAAAAACATAAGTTAAAATTATCCTAATGAGAACACCATTGCAATATAGTATGTGTCATTAACTGTAAACATTTTGTTGTCTGCAAACCTTCAATGATCTTACAGTTTACAAAATATGCTTGTAATTCAACATTCATTTTGTCTCTGCAGGCTGGCTTAGACCTTTGTTTATTATGTGAGACACAGGAAGGGCTATTTCCACTTCATTTTGCTGTTAAAAAAAGAAGGGCATTAGTCGTCAAAGTGTTAGTGGAAGCCTGTGAGGAGGCAGTGCATAGGCTTACAAATTGTGAAGAAACTATACTTCATTTGGCTGTCAAATATAATTCTTTTGACACAGTTGAGTTCTTGATTGACCGGGTGAAATGCCTTAATGCAAAGGATGGCAGAGGAAATACTATTTTGCATCATGCCATTGCAAGCAAACAATTACCAGTAAGCCATCACTCTCTTTCTTATAAATATATTCATCCTTGATGCTTTTCTAAGCATGTACTTAACAAATTGCACCTTTGTATCTCAGGTAATCAAATTTTTGTTGAATAAAACAACCATCAATGTGAACATCATGAACTTGGCATCCTTAACTCCACTCGATGTTCTGTTAGGATCATGGCCGCAGAATGGAGATCTCATCCTTGGAGAGATGATACGAGCAGCTGGGGGAAAGACAGCAGCTGAATTGTTGTTCGAAACAGAACCTGTCATCAGGGATTCTGTTTCAAGTGACAGTTCAAACCCAATACCAACTCCAATAATTTCACTGCGGCGACCTGGTTTTCTCGGCACAAAAAATGACATAGAAAATGGAACTTTAGAGTTGCAAAAGGAGACAAAGGAAAAGAGGTACGATCCGCAAATTCTATTGTTGGTGGCGACGTTGGTGGCGACTGTCACATTCCAAGCAGCATTAAATCCTCCAGGAGGATTTCAACCTGATGATAAGGATCATCAAACGACTAAAGGTCAACCTGTCCTCGGCAATTCTTTAAATTACTTCCAAATATTTGACATGTTTGCGCTTTTTTTATCTGTTAGTGTTATGATGCTTTTGTTATGTGTTGTCCCTCGGAAGAGAAACATTGCAATGAGGTTCTTGGTGTGGGTGATCTGGTGTGCTGCCTTATTCATGGGTGTGGCATTCACTATGGGAATATATGCAATCTACGATGTCGGATATAAATATAATCATAAAAAATTTCATAATATTGACAGTTATAATCCTAAGAAGTGGGCCCCAACCTTATTCACTGGATGGTACTTTCTCTTGAGGCTCGCTATCTCCTGGGTGCTAGTGTGGATTCTTATTTTAGTGCTAAAGAAAAGTGGGTTATGGAAGCCAGTTCTACTGCGTTTTGCTTTGCTAAAAAGAGGATGCTTCTTGAAGTTGCAACAATTTAGTAATATAACAAACATTAATGGGACAAATTGTTATCAGTTCTTGAAAAATGTAATTTGCATTGTAATTCTCCTTGGTGTTCTGGTGGGCCTTAGCTATGTATGGATATTGTCGTTTTTGTAAGATCGAATGGGTTAAATAGTTTTCTGTTTTATGTAATAATGTTTATACGAATTATCTTTTTATAATATATTTATTTATTTTAAAAATATATATATATATATATATATATATATATATATATATTTTTTTTCTTTAAAGAAGTGGGTATTCCCACCGATTTCCATTCAACTGAAAACCATTACAAAACTTACAATAGTGATTTTCAAACAGTAAAAAACTTATGGACCATTGAAAACTCATGCCAATATATAAACAATAAAAAAAACTTATGGACTATTGAAAACAGTGATTTTCAAACTATTTTAGTAAATAGTAAAGCAATTCCAAAATATATAAAATTTGGTGTCCAAGGATGTTTTAATATAAATATCATGTTATACTTTGTTTTCTCTATGCATCTCTTGTCAGCTGCCACAACACAACTGCATGTTCTTGCAAGTGCAGATTATGTAGGTCTTCTTATTAGGTATCTAATTATGTTTCTCAATTAATGGAATTAATCTCCCATTATTTGAATACCAAAAGATTATAGTTCAATACTAGTTTCATATGTCACCGATATTTATCTGGACTTATAATCGAGAGGAACAGTTTGGAGACAGGTTAAACAAAAATTAAAAAACATCGAAAAAGTTGTTCAAAGTTCTTTTAAACAGTATTTTCTTAAACTTCTTTCCAAGGTACTATAAACCCTTATCTCTGATTCATTAGGTTGTTTCTTTTTGTCAACTGTGAAGTCAATTTTATAGGAAAAGCTTTCAAAACTGAAAGTAATGTCACAGAACAATTATTTCTTGATTTTTTTCAATGTTGTTGGAAAAAATCAATGTGGTGATGGTTTCCTGATATCGACAGGAGAAGACTTATTTGGCCAATTAGTACACTATCGCCTGCCTTCTTTTCTACTTCCCCTCTTATTAAATATTGACAATGACTTTGCTTTTTAAATGGTTGAATTCACTATTATTATATAAGGAGGTATCCGATTACACTCTTTTTTTTTGACACATTTTGACATTTATCATTTTCGAAGTCCAAATAGTCAATCCAAATCGTTCAACATGATTGATATACTAAAATATGCTTGGAGATAAAATTTTACATTTTTTTTAATTTTTTTACTATTTATTAAGATGGTTACAAAATCATTGTTTTCGGACCATTGAAAAACAGCGATTTTGTAACCATATTAATACATAGTAAAAAAATTCAAAAAAATATAAAATTTGATCTCCAAGCATATTTTAATATGGTTATCATGTTGAACGGTTCGGATCGACTGTTTGGATTTTGAAATTGCAAAATTGACCTATAAAAAAAATAATGTCAAGATGTGTAAAAAAAAGAGTGTAATTGGATCCCTCCTCTAGATATATATTTAAAATTCTTAAAATTCTCTTTATATTCAGTTGGCCAACTATTAGATTATTTCAGAAAAGATAAAAGAGTATATGTAATACTTAGCTTTCACTTGGCTATAGAATTATAGAGCATAACTATAAATTAAGGCTAGTGGCTCACAGCAGAAAGATCATATTAAGTATTCTAAAATAAAATTAAAACATTATTTAATTACAACAAATTATAACCCTGAATTATAAAACATTTTAGTAAAATAATAAAACATTACACAACAAATTTATAACAAAAAATTTATAAAACTAAAAAAAAATTAATCTTATAACTAAAATTTTAACACAAAAATACATATTTATTAAAAATATATATATATATATATATATATATATATATATATATATATATATATATTACATACTAAACCGTCCCACCTCGGTGGCCTAATTTCAAGCTGACTGCCCACTGAGGAGCAGTTTGGTATTGAGAGTTGACCGTCCCTCAGTGGAGCGGTTAGGATATTTATAAAATTATTTCAGTCCAACTTAGTCTTAGAGTACATATTTAGTTTTTTTTTTAGGATATTAATATAAATTTTGGGATCTGATCTGCATTGTTTCGGCTTGTCGTTTCTTTTGGACTCTCTTCATTCTTCAACTGAGGGTAAAGATTTTAACAGAGTAGTTTTAGCTTAAGACAGCTGACGGACCATTAAATGAAAAGAGCACCAAATATGGTTAGTGCGTTGCATGAAGTAAAAACTACTCTGTTAATATATTTACCCCTTCAACTGCGCCTATTCAGATAATGGATCTGGGTCTATAAATCCGACCCGGCACAGAGAAAGTCCAATTGACTTCTTTTAATGGGCTGAATCTTCAATTTCGGCCCAGCTATATGTCTAAATAAGATTAGATTTCTTTTATTGATAAATATTATTATATAAATTGAAACATAACTTTAAAATAATAAAATGAGATCCTCTCAATTTATTGTTTAAATTCATATAATTAATCATCTTAATTTTTGAAAAGAAAAAAAAATTGTTGAAATTAAATAAGATTAGGGACTAATAATAGCCTCATAGACTTGTTAAGGGTTTTAGTTCATCATAACTTATTTTAGGATTAAAAGAGAGCCACTAAAATTACTATTTATCTTTTTTTTTTCTAGAAATTATAGGTGATAGGGCTATGTACCGAATGCCCCATGAGCCATTTCGTGCGCCGAGTACAAGACCCATCATCGAATACCTCCCAAACACAAAAACACTATTGGGCCCAAAATATGATGCAACAGCCCAATTAAAGCCTAAAGGAAAAAAACTTCCCAAAGCGAGAGCTCGGGACGGTTATTCCCGAAACGGCTAAAACTACACACGACATAACCATCTATAATTGATTGTCGTCTATAATTAGTTGTCGCCTATATTGGGCTATAGAGGCTAAGTTGGAAAGACACCACGTAACCGCTCCAAGCAGTGGTACGGGTCGGCCTATATAAAGCCTCAAACACAGCCGAGCGGGGGACACGCAATAATCTACTCACAAGGTGCCTATAGAGAAGAGTTCAAGCACCTTGCACACACCAATTAATTCGCACTACGGCATAGACTCAACTATGTTGTTTTGTCAACCACCCAACAGGGAGCCTGAGTCTCTTTTAATATCTTCCTCCAGTCATGTACTGGTAATTCAAACACAGTATCCAGAGTATCATATAGTGCCAAAGCAAAGGAACATTCTGAGAATAATTATATGTTAAAAGCAACTATTTTAGTGTTAAAATTAATTGCCTATGGGTTTACATATATAGTATATACCCAACAAGAAAATTAGAACTAAATATATTTAGGAATTGACATTTAATTATTTTCAGGGAGTGTGCCTCTTGAATTATGTGGCAAGTTATGTATTAGAGAAATGCTGATACATGCTTGACAGAGCCAGGGAGTCCTCTTGAATTTTGTGGTAGTTACGTATTTAGAGCAGTGTTGTAAAAAACGGACTTAACGGCCGATTAATCGGCCGTTTAATCGGAAACGGCGGCCAAACCGTTCCGAATGCGCTTAACGGATGCCTGTTGGCGGAAAAAAACGATTAATCGGCCATTTTTCCGATTAATCGGCCGTTTTCCGTTTAATCGGCCGTTTATTTCCGTTTATTCCCGTTTTTTTCCGTTTATTCCCGTTTTTTTCCATTTATTCCAGTGAAATTTTTTTTATTTTTTATTTTATTATTGTGTGTGATAATAAGGTTTATAAATCATGCATTGTAGTTTTATTTGTGCTTGGATATTCATCCAATATTTTTTATATATGTTTTTTTTTTCTTCTTGCTTACTTTGAAATTGATTAATTATTCTATTATTTATATACCATATTTTTTTTTACTTACTAATATAATTTTTTCAATTAGTACGACATGTTTATTTATAAAATTATGTTATTATCATAAATTAAATTTAGTGATTTTATGTTAGAATGTTTTCTTTCGTTCAAATAATATGTTATTAGTATTTGAAAAAGCTTAATTCTCAAATTTATTTTTCATTAAATAAATGTTTTACTTAAACATGCAAAATGATTACGTGTTACGAAGAAATAAGCATAGTATCATGTTATAATAATAAAACTAACTTAAATTAAGTTTATTTGATAAGTTTAATGAGTTAAATAAATAATTTTTAATAAATTATGATATATATACATAAATTTAATAAAAACATTAAATTGTCCGCATAATTCCGATTAATCGGCCGCATACCGATTAATTGCTTGGCGGTACCCCGTCCGTCCGACGACCGCATACCGTTATTTACAACACTGATTTAGAGAAATGCTGATAAATGCTCTATAGAGCATATATTTTTGGTGCTGTAGATATACATTAAGGGCATTTTAGAGGTAAAAGTAATAAAGCCTTCTGAAATTATTATATACTAATATCTATTACAATTCGAAATATATAAATTCAATATTTTTCAAGCTTTATATACATCATCTCTAATATTCTTAACGTGCTTTCATTTTGATAATATTTTCTATGCAAATGTATTTCAAATTAAATCTATCATTCCTCTTTTACAAAAAAAATTGTCAGCTTCAATTATTATTATTATTTCAAAAGAAAGGCTGAGTTGTCCGATTTGTATTTACTGTTTGCAAGCTGGCTGCAATATTTTTTGTTAGCAAAATTAAAGAGAAAAATATGGTTCGATTTGATGAAAAAAATTTATAGTCCGTAGTCTGGAGAGCAGTAATTCGCTACACACATAATTTATAATTAAGTTTAGCATATACTTTTATCTACTCTGTAGTAACCTGTAATATCAAATGACAGCACCAGTTAGTAAAACTTCATCTTCTTACGATCTTGCAAAAAAATCGAAGTACATATAATATAGGAAGACTTTTCTAATTTAACAGTTTTCAATCGCAGATAAATAAAGCCTAGTTCAGATTTTTCACCTCCAAAAAAAAAGAAAAGATAAGCACCAAGGTTTAATTAACAAACAATAAAAATCAGAAAAAAAAAAAAAAAAAAAAAAAAGGCAAGCAACAAATTTAACTTGAACAATGAAAAACTATTTGATGTTAAACAGTACTTGAAGAATTTCTGACAAAAATTATCCTTGCGGATTATGCCCAATAACAAGGGGCTGCAAGAAAACAACTCGTGCATAAAAAAAAACCAAAAAAAACAACTCTGTATCGATGTTCATATCCGTCCACGATTAAATTTATTCAAACACAAACGATAAAAAAAATTTACCTAAAAATAAATTGATCATCATCATCTGAGGGTAAAAGAGTAATTAGCCTCCGCCGGATCCGTACTTCTTACCGAAGACGATAACCTGAAGCTTGTCGTAACCGGCAAGCACTCCGGCACCGGCAACGGCACGGAGAATGTTGGCACCGGCACCCTTGAAGAGTGACTTGGCACCTTCGTTCTTCAAGATTTGATTGAAGGCATCTAGTGAACTCTTGTATTTCACGGCCTCACCAGATGTCATCATCATACGACGACGAACTGTGTCAATTGGGTATGAGGCTAGACCCGCTCCAATAGTGATACCCCAACCGAGAAGGAAACTCGCCATGAAGTTGTCCTGTTATAAAGTTGAATGATTAAAATTGAAACACTTTATCAACTGATACTAAACAAGAGCAATAGAATGGTGTAATAATAGTAATAATAACAATACAATAAAAGTACTTTTTTTATACACATAATTTTTTTAGGGATAAATGGTACAACTTGTTTTTGATAAAATTCTATAATTTGATCCTTATTTGATGAATTTGACCTAGATTCAGATATAGATAAAATAATATTTTGAAAGATCAAAATAACAGAATTTTATTGAAAAACAAAATTCTACCATTTAAACCTCAAAATTTTGTTATCAATATATAGAAATAATAATACTAGCAACCTCCTCTAGTATTTTATACCCCAAAAAGACCAAACAAGGGTATCCAACATTTTCCAAGAGGTCAACTTCAATATCTTCTTTCAAAGGAAATTAAACTTGTTCATAATCTTTTCATTTAAAAATAAGAGGTAGTGAAAGAACTAACCGCAAGGTTGCCGGTGAGCAGAACTGGCTTGAGGGAGTCGTACATGCCGAAGTACAAACCACGGTAGACAATGATACCGACACAGGAGATGTTGAACCCACGGTAGAGACCAGCAATACCGTCAGATTTAAGGGTCTTTTTGTACACATCAATCATACCATTGAATTGGCGCTCACCTCCTTTCTTTGCTGCCTTCGCATCGTTGGCAAGACGGGTACGGGCATAATCAAGAGAGTACACGAAGAAGAGGGAGCATGCACCGGCAGCACCACCGGAAGCCAAGTTTCCGGCGAACCACTTCCAATACCCGTCCTTGTCTTTCTTGAAGTTGAACATTCTCTTGAAGTGATCCTTGAAGGCAAAGTTCAAAGCCTAACAATAGATAAAAAAATTGGTCAAGCAGGAAAGCACAATATTTTAAAAGCTGACCACTATGTTACAAACAGAACATTTATATACAATTTTAGCAAGGATATCTGATCTACTGTAATAATGGGATTGCTAAAATAAGGTGGATGGTTCAAGTAAATTAGATATTGAAATAGTCAAATACAGTACCACTGGTGAAAACCAATATTTTTGGATTGAAGTGGGATAAAACCTACCTATTTCTATTGAATTATTATTTACAAATACAGTACCAGAACCATTATTTACAAACCCCATTACATCAAACTACCAGAATTATATCGAGCAGAAACTAAAACAACTACTAACAGCTATCCAAAGTGTAAACTACACCAACTACAAACAGCTATCCAAAAAGCAAGATACCAGTTACAGTAATACAAAAAGCAAATCCAGCCCTAAAAAGCTTCTCAAGTTTCTGTTTTGTACATTATTATACCATTTTGATACCTGTTTTGATCTACTGTTAAATGTCAATGTTCATCTATTCACCTAGTGTTTCTTCTTTCTTTAAACAACAATGATGCATTGGGACTTGTGATCTTATTTCAGCAAAGTAACATTACCTGAGTGGGGAAGTAACGGATGACATTAGCAGTGTTACCCCTCCATAGAGCAACAACACCTTCATCTGCCATGGTACGTTTGAAACAGTCACCAATTCCCTTGTAAGGTTCTGACAACCTACCAGCCTTGATCATCTCATCCTGATTCTGGATCAAGAGTTTAACACGCTCAATTGGTGCAGCTGCAGTCTTAGACACAGCAGCCGAGACACCTCCCATCATGAAATCAATGAGAAATCCATATGGTCCCTTCTCTGATGGTGCAGCAGCAAAGATTGGGGACATGGTTGGGAGAGATGTAACAGCACCGAGTCCGGCAAGACCACTGCTGTAGGGTCTGAGAAAGGGGTTTTGTGCAGAGGAAGTGTGGTTGAAACGGGCAGGGAATTGATGGGTTGGGGCAATGCGGGTGAAAAGACCCGATTGCCCTCCATGGATCTTTTGAATGACAGATGGGGCGCGGAGTTCCTCCGCCATGTTTACTTTATAATTTGATCTGAAGAAGAAAACAATTTACATTTGTTAGAAGATATCAAGGGTTAAAATTAGCAATTAAGAGAGGGGGCAATACAGGTCAATTTAGAAATCAAGAGAAAGTGAGATATAACTCATTTCACATGTAACATTGGAATTAATGGAATTTTGCATCAGGTTAGTGAACTCAATACTCAATGCAGGAAAAGATAATATGTTGCTCTGACTAGGAATTGATTAATTTACAAAAATTAAAACATCAAAGGTAATAACAATATGAGTTGAAAGATTATATAATTCATCAGACTATGACATACCTTTATTTTTTTTACTAACTAGAACTTAAAAGTTAAAGTTAGAGATACCAGTCACAGGCTATTTCTTTAAAATAGCCTTAAAATAGCTAAAGGTTGAACTCTAACTAACACTTAAATACTAAAAGTCAAATCACCTTTACATCTTACAGGATCTACACAAATTTTACGCAATTCAGTCTTAATATCAGATAAAAAAACCTGAAATGACAGATCTAAAAGTAACGATTAGAGAAGAATAACAAAGCTGTTAGTCTAAAACTAACAAATCTTTCAGATCCAACAGATCTACAGATCTAGTAAAGCATACACTGAATCTGTAGAGAAAACCTACCGATCGAAGGAGGATTTAGTAAGATCTGGATCTGTTTATCCCGAATTCGTGGAATAAAAATCAACATCAAGTAAAAAAAAATATGCTGAGAATTTGAGAAGAAATGTAGAAAAATACCAAAAGGAGACGAGGCCGCCAATCTGTGCTTTGGTCTGAAGAGGAGGCGAATGAGAAAAATTGGGAAGGGGATTTTATAAGTGGACCAGAGAAAACTTCCGATCCTCTGCTTCATACTCTTTATCTCGCTCTGTGTAGCGAATTGTGTACATTGGATCCAAATGGTTTGGTTCAGTTGTATTTTTGAATTGATTGGGTTTTTTTTTATATTTGGTTAGTTTTAATCTTTTTTGGTTCGGTTCAATCAAATAAACTGAAATTTACTTGATATTTAATTGATTATTTGTTTTGTTTATATTTGATTCAGTTTAATCTCTCTTATTTTGGTTAGAGTAATATATATTGTGATATTTAATTTTATGATGATTAAATATATTTGTGTAAGTATTAAGTTTTAACTTTTTTGAAATTTAATTTCTCTTATTTTAGTTCAACTAAACAAATCAAAATTTACTTTGTTTTGTTTTTTAGTTAACAAGTTTAATTAGATTTTCAAAAATTAAATATTTTTTTAATAGTAGGAAAAACATAACTGAATCATCCTATAAATTGAAAATTTTAAATTTTTTGTCCTTTGAAAATTATAATTTATAAAAGAAATAATATTATTCGTCTCAATTATTAAATATAAGTACCTGATATTATTTATTCAACTTTGAATTATATTATGACTACATCTCGTATTTTAATCTTTATGTAAAATGATGACGTGACGGTGACAACAACAACAACAACAACAACAATAACAATAACAATAATAATAATAAGGATAATAATAATAATAATAATAATAATAATAATAAGTAATTTGTATCAAATTTATATAATAATTCCGAATTACAATCATTTGCATTTGTCTCACTCGGCACAAATTTTGCTACATAGCAAACTCCTTAATTTGTGATTTGATCCACTGTGAACAATGTTTCCTTCTTTACATGTAACAAGGCTTTAGAAAATTACTGTACAATAAGGAAATAACACTCGAGTGGGGCCCGCTAATCAGGGAAATTAAACAGGATTAGATATAGTGCATTCGGCCAGGCCAACTATAATTCAGAAGAGAAACCCTACTTGTGCGCTCCCCACCATTGCTGGACGAAATGACCAATCTACCCTTGCCACGTTGCCTTGCTAATATGCTCTTTTTTCCGGGGACCAATCAAAATTATAAATATGTTGAGATTTATTGATTTTTTTTATTATCATCGTAATAAATATGATTTCAAATAATTTAACAAGATTTAAAATTTATTGTACACATATGACGTTGATATAATTTGAGAATAATCTATCTCTCAATCTTGTAAATGTAAACAATATTTATTTCTTAAAAGCGGTTGGAATGTAGGGGTAGGGAAGTAATTAATCTTTTCTTAGCTGCATCATCAGTCGCCTAATTGCGAAGAAATTTGCATAAATTTTGTATCTAATGGTTCCAATGAAAATCTCTGTCACTTTTTTTTTTTTTTTTTTTATGTGCAGCTTAATATGCAATGTCAGATATTTTGTTTCTTAATTAATTTACGGGGGCGGAGTATTTTATTTTTTTATTTTTTTTATTACTTTATTTCGTCAATAAATTAAGTACTTCAAAATATTGGTTGTTTTATCCAATTAACTCATAAATATTTCATGAAAATTATTGTTTGTCACTTTTAATTTGCGCTTTTAAATTGGCGTTTTCGAAATCGAGCTTATAAAAAAAAAAAAAGACTCAAGGACTTGACAAATTATTATGACAAAATTTTCAATCAAAGTCTTTATTTTTCTTCCAATTTACTTTAAAGTACTTCTCAGCCCAAGTCTTCAACTCATTTTAGATTTATTTTGTTTGAAATTCTGAGTCAAAATCTTGTCAATCTACATTTCGTTTAAGATTAAACATTTTTTTTTATAAAATTCTCATTTTAATAAATGATAATTTTATTTATTATTTAATTAACCCACTTATTTGTTTCATTCAAATTATCAATTCACGGATTTGATAAAATCTTCAAACATGATCTAAAACTCAAGCTTACTTTCCATTTTACAACTATAATTATCAAAGTCCATTTCTCGGCTCAATAGTACCCCCTTTTTTTTTAATTGCACCCTCTACTAACTTGATTAATCAATTAAGTTAACATTAGAATTTAAATTTTATATCACAGCTAGGTTATTTAGGAATTCATTTGATTTCCGAGAGAACAGCCAAAAGGTTATTTAGGAATTGTTTTGCAAAATAAGTCCCTAATTAATTTTTTTGAAATCTTCGCAAAGGTTGTGAAGTCGTGACGGAGAATCGAATTCTCAACTTTTGTGTACAACAATCCTAAGACTTTTTTTCTAGCCAACTGTGCTAACTCCCCTTTCTCAAGTTCCTAATTAATTATCATAACAGTAATGACAGTAAATCAAGTTTTGCACTCACAATTCATAGCAAATCTTTTACTTTCAGTTTCAATGAGATTTACAAATTCATAGCAAAACTACAATAAGACTACCAAGAAATAATCTTTAATATATATTACCCCCTTCCCCCCTTCCCCCCATCCCACCATTCACTAGACAAATATTACCCCCTTCCTCCCTCCCCACCATTCAACAGATAAACCTGCTCTACCCAGCAAGATCTAATCTTTGCTATCTCCTTCTATGTCTGTCTATCCAGCAAGGTACTCTATCTCTCTCCCTCATTGTGTTGATGCTCTCTCTCTCTCTCTCTCTCTCTCTCTTTCTTGGTACTGATTCTATCTAAGCTGTCTCATGTTCTATCTAAGAAATTTTCCAACAAAACAAATACTCTCTTGGTTTTTTTGGTATTTGTTTCCTGATGTGGCTGAATTCACCAGTTCTTAACGAGAGAAAGATAATCATTTTGTTCGTCCTATTGCGGATGAGGTTTAAGAACACTCTCAGGCAGACCTAATAGTTTCTAACTTATTACCACAACCTCAATGTCAAAGTTTTCAGCCAAAGGGCTTGATTTTCTTAAGGAATGATTACCTGTCTCTTTTAATCCCAAGCTAACAGAATCCTAGTAGATTGCTAATAGAACCCTGCGCTAAACTGGTATATGTTTCCTGACAAATTACATTTTTATTCATTGCTACAACGAAACAAGGAAAGAAAAGAAAATAATAAAATAAAATAAGCAATTTTTCTGGCCTGGAAGCAGCAACTTCCCACAGTATATTCGCAGGAAGCTCAATCAGGTTTGAAACAATGAAGAGTAAGAGCATATTAATCTAACAATGAAGAGAAAATGATAACAACTCCAATTAATTATCAAAATAACATTAGAAATTCATAGAATTTACAAAATAAGTCCCTAATTAATTATCATAATAGTAATGGATTAGTGGTATAATTGAAAACTTATTATTTGATTTACTCTAACATCTAATTATAATAAGAAATTAGTAAGGAATATTTTGTAAAATAAATATTTTTTTCTATCATATCTCTAGTCTTCTTTTCTCATAATTAATAATCAATCTCAAGTATGTGACAAATAAGCTTATATAATAGAAGTAATTGTTTTACAAAATAACTAATGCATGAATATCTCATACAAAAATATAACTTGTTCACAACAATTGTATTCTCATAGCACACAATATGAGGACAAGACAACAAATATGTATGTATCATAAAATATTATTTTTAGTATTCACAATATAATTTTGTTCTATTTAATTAATTTAAAATCTTGAACGGAAATATACATGGATCCTAAAATTAATTGTCCCATAAAGTCGGCGTTTACATCTCCATTAATCAAATATATTAATTTTATCTAACGTATCAATAATTTAGCATTGAATTTAGAGTTCGGCTAGTATGACATTGTTGTCATATGACACTAACTCTAAAACTTATTGGATAGACTTTAAACAACTAATAAAAACCTTTCAAAGCGATTACTTTATCAGTGATGTGTTTACATACAAAAAAATTATTTTTTTGAGTTATTTTAGTATCATGTCTAGCGGTAAAACATGTTGAAAAATCAATGCATGAAAATTAACTTAAAAACTTCCACATTTGACTTGTAATTACTAAATAAATTAAAAAATTATAAATTTTGCATATAAATGCACAACTAATGAAGTAGATAGGTTTGAACGTTTTGGATTCACCATTTGAAATCGATTCACAATACACCATATTATATTTCGGGCAACCAAAAAAATGGTTTCAATAGGTATAAATTGGTTGTAATAAATTAATTTTGCAATAGGATAGTTTTGGTAGCAATATATTTATAACCAATTCTTTGGTTACAATAAGATAGTATATTGCAATGAAATTCTTGGTTGCAATTTGTGCAATTCTTTCAACCAAATTTTAGTTGTATTAAATTCGTAGAAATAAAATGTTTTTGTGTATTTATCCAAATCAGAATGAATAAAATGACTAATTACAACGAATATTAGAATTATGTCCACATACCATTTTCATTGCATTAAAATATTTATGGTTACATTAAATTTTATGAATTAATTGCAACCAAAATTTGGTTGCATTTAGAATTACATCTGCATACTAATTTAGTTGCACTAAAATATTTATGATTGCATTATATTTATTAATTGCAACGAAACTTTGGTTGTATTTAATTTACATCTGACAACCATGAGTTATCGTTGTGATACATTATATATTACTACAATTTTTCTGTTGTGTTATATATGCAGTAGCACCTATTTATTTAGTTGCAAGAATTGCACAAGATGGAACGATGGATTCTGTTGCAATATATTATCTTATTGCTATAATTTTTTGGTTGCGATAAATATGCAATAGAACAATTTATTTACTTGCAATAGTTTATTGCTACGAATTTAATACAACTAAAATTTGGTTGCAAAAATTGCACAAGTTGTAGCCATTAATTTCGTTGCGATATACGATCTTACTGCTACTATTTTTCATTTGCGATAAATGCGCAATAGCAACCAATTATTTGGTTGTAATAGATTATTGATATGCATTTCATGCAATTAAAATTTGTTTGAAAGAATTGCACAAGTTGCAATAATGGATTTCGTTATGATATACTATCTTATTGTTACCAATTTTCGGTTGTGATAAATGCGCAATAACAACTATTTATATGGTTGCAATATCTTATTGCTAAATCGGTCTAGCAACCAAATTATAGTTGCAATAAACAAATTCTTATTGTAGCTAAAAAGTTGGTTATAAATATATTGCTACCAAAACTATTGCAACCATTGGCACCCAATTTTTTTTGTTACAAAATCAATTCATTGCAACCAATTTATACCTGTTGCAACAAATTTTTTTGTTGCCCGAAATAGAAATGGTGTAGTGATCACCTCAATCTGAGCATCTTGATTCTGGTATATATTTTGGATTTATAATTTTGTTTTCAAAACCCAAACAGGCATTTCAAACTACTTTATATGAACTTTATTGTAAATGTACTCACATATCAAATTTTACATATATTTAAGATTATTTAATACTTTTAGATAGATAAAAAAAAAATAATTCCTATCATATAGTCAGGAATCTTTAGATCCTGTGATTTTCCACATATCTAAAACAAAGTAAAAAAATTTCTACATAAATATAAAATTTGGTTTTCCAAATTTAACATAAAAATTATGTTGAACAATTCATATCGACTACTTGAACTTCAAATATAAAAATGTAAATCCATAAAATTTATATGCACAATGCAAAGTACCATAGCTCTACTCCTCTCATCAGGTGATAATATTCATGTAATTTTCATTTAGCTATCTATAAGAATGTGAGATCGATGTGTTTGACTAAATAAATTATATTTTACTACACCTTATCTCATGAACACTAAAACTGAGTGTAATATCGAGTAAAGACGGAAACGATAATAATTTAATATAGACTATTAGATTAAATTAATTTATTTCTAAGCATAAACATATGTTACCAAAGCTTGTTGTAACATACTAACAGTCGTAACTAATTACATTAAATATGTTACCTTGCTTTACGGTCAATCATCTCGTAATTAATAATATATTTAAAATATATCTCGTAACATAATCCATCCAAAATTTGGAGGAGCAATTTAGATTTGTTCAAATAAAGTTTCCTTCAGTGAGAAAGGTTCCATGTTGAGTGTCCAGAATATTTAAACCTGTATTTCAAAATATATGTCCCCTTACGACCACATTTAGAGGTTTCTTTTTAGATATCGCCCATTAAAAAATTTCCAGAGGGAAAGGAGGAGTGATTTTGTTTAAATACAATTCCAAGAAATTTTGCAATTCTAGTTATTTATTTAACTATTCTCAAGCATTTTGGCATTGATGTAGGTATCAAATTATACTGCTATCAAGTTTGTATTATTTGACAATTAACTTGGTTCTGAGTTTATTTTAAGCAATTTTATATATTGGCATTTTCACATAATCTGTAACAATTTATAAATTTTAATTTGGTGCCTTTCTTTTTATATGTTACTTAATTAGGGAACTCCCTCACACGTTCAAACCAAATTCCAATAAAATCCCTTGTTAATTTTCGCTTGAGGAAGGAAGACTGACGTCAATGTGGACCCCGTTGCTCAGCAACTTAAGTCCCCTTGACAGTGATTTCTCGCTGTGTGAGTTGGGCCCAATAAGCCCAATTAAGCCTGCGGGCCCTTCTTCCTTCTTCTCCCGGGTAGCCATGCATGACCCATTCAAACAAATATGCGATTGTTCTTTCTTTAATGCGAAATGTATACAAGTTACCAACCTAATGGAGTACTTGTTTAAGCAGTCAATATATTTCAGGGCACTTCTGTAAATATTATATTAGCTAAAACATTTATTTTCAATGTTCCATATATTTATCAACGAATTTGTCAAAATTAGTAATTTCCATTTTTTTTTACAATAGTTACAGATTTGTAGCTTTGTACTTTCACTTTTGCTCAAGGGGTTAACTCGGCTCGAACCGGAATCAACATGCAGGCTTGTGCTGGTTGGGCTGTGGGATTCAGCAATGCCAATATTAAACCGAAATCAACACAAATTCCATAGAGATCACCACATCCAAAGTAATATTAAAAAAATTCAGAACATGAAATTCAGCCCAAATTCTTTGCGTAGGACCAAAAAAGTTTCTCTGCTTGTAAGAAATCCAACAGTTCTGGTCCCTGAAAGGACCCCAAACAAAAATCTCTGATTATCAGAGCAGTTGAGTTTACCAGAAATATCTGCTTTTGATTTAAATCAGACTGCCAAGACTGGTTTTCGTGCATTAGTTGTGTACAATGGTTCTAGCAGATTATTACTGTCTCGGTGATGTTGTGTGCTTAACTATGCTCATAGTGCTGGCATATAGCAGTCTTTTTTTGTTTTTAACATGAAATTAGATTTCATTCTGTTGAACTATTAATACAAATGCTGTGATAAAATTTCATCTAATAATTCTCATTTTTATGAACAATGCCTTGCATATTATATATATATTGGTTACTCGTAAATGGCTCAACAAGTAACACAAAGAATGAAGATGACACATACACATAGATTACACATACTAGATACCACTGCCATATACACATAGATCACACATTCACACATTCATCATATATACATCAAATACATAAAGAAAAAGAAAAACAAAAGATCAATTACTATATATATAGCCTCTCCATCCAAATTAAGACTCTGTGTAATCAAATTTTAATCAAGATAGAAAGTAGTAATGCAATTGTCGCACATGGTATATGAATCAATTCTCAACTTTATAAATGAGAATCGACTCATATTCCTTGTCTATCTAATTTCGACAATTGATCCACTCACTTTTGGATGAAGAACAATGACTTATATCACAATACAACAATACATTTTCCGAACTAAACATATTAGAACTTTAACACCAAATCATAATCATTCTAAACCATAGAGGTTGTACTATCTTTGAAACTCGACTGAAGCAAACCAGCATGATATAAGAGAACCCATAGATAGGTGATGAACTCACCTCCTTCGGTCAGCTTCATTGCATGTGCAACACTATTCTCTGACGGAGCAAGAAGCAGCAACAGCTCTGCCCAAACCTTCTCTAGAAAATCCCACATATCTCCATTCACCTTAAACCCATTTTTCAGGGTCTTCCCTAGTTGTGCACCACAACCAATAACAGACTGGTCATTATCACCAACTTTCTCCATCTTTTCTAAAATTTCTTCCTTGGAACTTTTCGAAAAGAAGTTACATGTCTCTTCGACGATTCTTTTGAACATGACTGTGCATTCATAAGTGTTTATAGGGAGTAATTCAGGTGCATAGGCCACCAAATAAGCACAGTAATTTGATAAGATTAATGCCACTGGCTCCGTGTTTTTCTCCGACCATTGACGTTTTGCATTCTTTTGGTCCATCCAGCAGAAGTTGGTGGCGACATGCCAGATCAATATCATTTGAATGGGGTTATGTAATTCACACACCCAAGGAGGCAGTTCTCCTTCAATTCCAGTGTGTGATAAAGTTGTTATTTTTGCAGGGTTGTTGAATCCTGTGTCGAGAAACTCCTTCAAGGTCGGTAAAATGGCCTGCATGATTTTTACTTTCATTGAGCAGACATCTTTTACCTTCCTTAGCCCGCACCTGTATCCCAAAAGTTTGAGTTTTGCCCGACAATGGCAAGAACAACATTCGAGCAGAGAGTACTGCCCGATTTGATAACAAGTCTGTCTCGGGGTGTATATGCTAAAGAAAACCCACAAAACCTTGTTGATCAGTAAGTGATCAAGCATCTGGTTTTTAACGTACTTACAGACCAGGAACACCTTTGACCAGTCGGAGAAGAAGTAATGAGTGAACTCATATACCTCTATTATCATGACAGTGGACAAAATAAATATTGTCACAATAAGATCTAGATCAATGCCATTAATGGTGTACTGAAAGTCCCTTGTAGGGGGGTTGTAGTGGAGAAGTTTGAAGAAAATTCCTAAGAAGCAGGCAAACAGGATACCAAAAATTAAAGTATAAACTGGGAAACCAAACCCTAATACTGTAGGATATTTTGTGTAGAAGAGATCTCGAAGGAATATTAGCTCCTTGTTGATGACTCTAAGAGCCCGTTCTGGCGAAGGCTCAAGGAGTCCATGGAGAATGAAGTCCCGAGTCTCTTTCCGGTTAGCTTCAGCTGTCTCACATCCTTCTACAAACCTCCTCTTCAGCATCTTGAACAAAGCGAAAGAGAGGCATAACTCCTTCAGTTTGTTGCCTAGATCACCACTGGATTTCAGGAGCTGCCCTTCTGACAGCCACACATGTTCGATGGTAATCAGATCTTCATCTTTGATATCGATCTCATAGTTTGGTGGGGAACCGGCCTTAGGAAGCTTCGTTTCGAGAAGAACGTAGCTATATCCGGTCATGTTTTTTGGATCAAAATTCTGAACATTTGCTAACCTCTTCATGTAGAAGGAAACCCATTTGGTGTTAGCCGACCCAAAGGATCGGTCGGCAAAATAATAACTATATATCTGGTACAAATTCTTTATTAATGAAATGCAGCAAATCCCCCAAAGTGAAAAAGCAAAATGCCCTCTATTTGCCCATGGTTCAGAATCAGATGATGCAGGAGCTACACTGCCAAAAAACTCGTCACCAGCTCGGTAGTACCATGATCCGACCTTTGTGTACCATAAAGTATAGTACAAAAGGAGAAGAAACCCACCAACATAGTTCACCAGAAGGATCCCTTCGTTGGCGCGAATTAGCTTTTTCTTGTTGGTGGTGTAGATTGTGTGTTCGATGATTGAATAGAAGCTGCTGAAGCCGGCCATCAGGAGCACTCCCCAGACAAGATATAGCTCGTTATAGTAGGGAACATTGATGACAAATGCCTGGAATTGTCCAATCCAGTGCACTATGGGGGTTTTGGCAATTTGTAGCAACAATTGAAGGATTACGTTTTCCTGCCAGTAGCGGAAACGGGTGATTTCTGCTAGGAAGCCCAAGGCCAATAGCCCTGTTATAGCAATTGCAATTGGTCCAGTCGTCTTGACATGAAAAAGGGCATGTTCAGCAATATCAGGAGCTGCTGCAATATCCCCCATTCTCTTCTCTCTCTTGTCTCTCTTTCACTTTCTCTCACACAGACACACACAGTCTCTCTGTCTGTCTGATTACAAAAAAATATTTCCCTGATGCACATGCTCGTATGATATGATGTTATACTTATATATAGGTACTTAAGTATGTAAGAAGATGATTATGATCAAGAAAGATTCCATATCACTTATCCTATTTGACAACGTAAACCACTTAGGTTGGAAAAAGACATGCATGATCATTACGTACTGGCCGTTTGTTATTAAAAAAAAATGTGATCCATATAAAAAAAATTAAAATAACCAATGCTAGTGATGTTAACAATTGGTAAAATATGAACCAATCGTTACAAATAATAGAGAAATTGCAAGGATGTAGTTATGTGATCAAAAGGAAAATCTCTTAAAGCTCCGAGTGGATGATTGAGTGCCTCTGAAATGCGTTAATTCATATTCAAAAATAGTTTTGTGATTATACAAAGCAGGGTATATTCAGGAGCGGAACTAGAAAATCATAATAAGAGGTGCTAAAATTTAAAAGCAAAATATGTTGTTGGTGGGAATTGAACTCAAGTTTTCCACAATCATAAAATAAGCTTTAACAACTAGGCACAAGTGAACATGTAATATTTTACGAGGGGAGCAAGACTATATAATTTTTTTTTCAAAATACTAACTTTCAATTAAATTTCAATATAGATAACTACAATTTTAAAATCATAGGGTGGCTTAGCACCCATATGGGTTGTTTTGTTATATATATCTAAGTGCTGTTTTGTTAGTTGTAATTAACTATTGTTATTTTTGAAATATTCATCATTTGTGTACTGCTATAAAAATATTTTCCATATAAGTTAAAATTCTTGATATATAATTATGTATTAATGTTAATATGTTTCTTTTTGTGTGTTTGTGTGAAAAAAAAGTTAATATTTTCTGATAAAGAAGAGTTGTGCTCCCTTTCGTTAGACATTAATTAACAGAATAAGAACAATACTAATGAAGAACGAGGGTTCAAAACCGTTTAAATAATGTCTTGCGAACATTTTGTGCTAAATTTTGTTGGGAATCTATTCGAATTCATATTGGATAAGACTTCTCTCCAAAGCTTTTAATTATAGACGACAACAATATTCTTTGATTCATACATCCGGGGAATTTGATTAATGTTGACGTACGCATATATGCAGGAGACGAGCTGTAGTAGTCAATGCTTGTCACTTAGCTTCAACATCCTTATAGTAGGTCCTACCATACCGAAATTTTTATTTATACCATATTAAAAAAAAATCAAACAACCACTATTTTTGAGAAATTAGAAACTTGCCACATCTGCCAATTAAATTGGCAGACCCAAAAATGTATGGTACATATCTACTATTTGAATACAAATAATTGAAATATAAAATCATATATATCAGTATCCTTATCCACGCATATGGATATTTGATATTCAAATATCCACATCTAAATTTTTGAATACAATCGAATACGGATCAGATAATCCATACCATTTTCACCCTTCATTCACACATATTCTTTATTTTTTTTGTCTATATGGGGCACGTACAATAGAACAATTATTTTCATTTTTTTTATTCTGGACCCTATTTGTTATCAAATATAAAGTATTCAAGAAGTCAACTCATGAAGTCCTTCGAGGACATCAATTATATGTATATATGTTTTATTATTTTTTTCATTTATTAGATTATTAATATTAAATTTGCTTCTTAATTAATTGGTCGTTGCTAATGAATAACTTATTTTCTTCAATGTTTGCGAGAACTCAATTTTTCTTGGGTGAGCTAATGTTACTTTTTTCCTTGAGGGCCTGTCTGTTGGGGATCATCACTTGGAAATGAGAATTGGTGCTCATATCCATTTTTGACAAATTGGGGAGAAAAATTCATTTTTTCTTGAAGGGAAAAATAGGAATTAATAATTTCCCTATTTATATATTAATACGATGATATTTACACACTAGCAGATTTTGAAACTAAAACCTTTGACGCCCCTTACAAATTCTCACTCGGCTTTGAGTAGGGGTACAATCGGGTCGGATATCATATTCGTATCCGGATCCGTATCTAAAAATTAGATACGGAATATCCGATTAACCATACGGTTACAGATATGGATATGATTTTATATTTTAATTATCCGTATCCGAATAATAAATATTTATGAAATTTTTTATATTATTCACCATTATGAAATGCGGATATCAATATCCGTACTCGTCTAATATCTGATCCGTATCCATATCCATTTATCAGTATCCAGAAAAAAAAAAGTAGAGATGGATATGATTTCGCACTATCCGATCTATATCCGATCCATCTGCACCTCTACTTTGAGACATTTAAAAAAGGAGAAAAAGAAAAGCCCACAAGAAAACAAGAAAAAACAAACAGAACAAACAGAGAAAAGAAGCAACAAAAAGAGAAGAGATCGACTAAATGTCTGGTTAATTATTAACGCATAACCATTGCTTGTGCACCTCATCCGCTAGTTCTTGAATCATCTTGCACTGCTCTTGAAATATCTTAGCGTATCTTTCTCTCCATGTCACGAAGTATGTGATGACCAAAATCTTTTTGATATTATTTTGCGTCCATTTATCCATGCGAAGTATTTTTTTTAAATTTTTTTGAAAGGAACTCGATAGAAGTTATCAAGTATAGAGAAAAAGAAAACATAAAAACAATCATACATACATGCAACACGTATCCTCGACTTCCATCAGAGTGGAAAAAATAGCACGGTGGAGCCGGCTCTGTCACGGAAAGGAATGACACGTGTGACTATGATCTGTCTTGATTCGCGTGTCGCGTGTTATGGTCATCTTTTGAAAATTTAGCATGGCATGGCATGTCACACAAAAGATCTGGCCACGGCACGGCACTTGATCACACGAGTCATGTGCAATTAGAACCATTAGATTTAGATGAAATGGTGAATCTTGAATAAACTATCTTAAATAATACAAAAATAGTTAAACATCACCAAACGTGATAAATATGAGCAGTCACGTTTGAATGCGGCATGTTTGGGCACGACGTGAGTGACGTCCCGTGATCTCCTTCGAATTGTTTATCATGGCATGGCACATGTGATTGTAGACGACAACAATATTCTTTGATTTATACATCCGGGGAATTATATTCTTACAGGACAAACTATCATTAGAGAGCTAATGTTGACATACGCATATATGCAGGAGACAATTAAGCTGTAGTAGTCAATGCTTGTCAATTAGCTTCAACATCCTTATAGTAGGTCCTACCATACCGAATTTTTTATTTATACCATATTAAAAAAAAAAAAAATTAAACAACCACTGTTTCTGTAAAATTAGAAATTTACTATATCCGCCAATTAAATTAGTGGACCTAGAAATAGAAGTCCGCCAAATCAATTGGCGGCCCTAGTCTAGGGTCCGTCTACTTCATTGGCGGACCATTGTTTTTTTTTTCTCCTCCTATGAAGCTCTTTGACCAATTCAAATAGATGTACGTATATTTGCTGAGGCTCTTTGACCAATTCAAAGTTGATAGCATAATATTATTCTTCATTATCAAGCAAAGGCCATATTGATATAAAAAAAAAAAAAAAAAAATCAACGGCCATATGTGCTGAGGTGCATGTGCTCACACCAAAAATGAGTACTTAAGGGACTTGCTGCATTTATCAATGTTCAGATGTTTGAATAATGTTATGCTAGATTGTGTCAGAGCACTAATTTTCTAGCGTACACATGACAAAGATATAAATTTGGAATGTTAACTTGTGTAGGCTGGTTTCTAGCCTATCCGTATTCGATAAAACGGGTATGGGTAATTTTTTTTTTTCGTAGCTAAACAGATATGGGTACGGATAAAAGACTATTTCGTACCGATTGGGTAATAGGTAATTATATAAAATAAATTACATACATATATATAAATATTATGTTCAATTTATTCAATTTTATGTTTCTCATATCATTGTATCAATATTAATCCATGAGAAAATATATGCATTTTGTTGTAAGATGAATATTATATTAAACATATTACTTTTTTTTTTATTTGAATATTTTATTATTTAATTAACAAATTGAATTTTGAATTTGTTAAAAGAGATATTTCTATTTTTTTTTATTTTTTTATAAAAAAATTATTAGTTAGAATTGATTACATATTTTTTTTATTTTTATATTAGTGATTGCATATGTATTACATGATGAGTTTTGATGGTATATTTTTAAAAATAATAAAACCATTATATTAGTATTATTTGTTATTCGCTTGCTACCGTTTCGTTACCCACTAATTTTAACCGGTACGGTTAGGGTAGAGTAACACAAATTCTTAACAGAAAAATGTAGAGTATGAGTAAGGTCAAATCTTAGTGGGTATGAATATGAAAATACTTCCACCCTATCTGTATCGTACCCATTGACACTCCTAGTTCATTGGAATCGTTTATAGCATCCAGAGATTTACAATCTAGCGAAGAAAGCTTAAAAAATGGTAACTCCTAAGAACATAAAATATTACGTATAAGGTAGGACATTGGACTAATCAACATTGGAATGTTCTTTATATATCCTTTCGTCTTGGTGCCTAATAAATTCACTATAAGATACCTTTCACAGGGGTGTTCTACAAATTTGCACCGCATATCAGTCGTTTATGTGTTCATGCTAGGGTTGAAAACCGAGCAGATACAGAGTGGATAGTGTTAAAACTATATCTATATTTTTTTTTGTTAATTTTCCAATACAGATGTGGAGCGGATATTTATTAAAATAATATAAAAAATAGTAAAAAACATTAAAATAAATGGTTGATGACATTAATTTTTGGGAATATATATTAAAATATATGATATATATCTACTATTCAGATACGGATAATTGAAACGTAACACCATATCTATATGCTTATCCACATGAATATTCATCGAATATCCATATCTAAGTTCTTGAATACAGATCGAATATGGATCGGAAATTATCCATACCGTTTTCACCCTTCATGCACACATATTTCTTTTTGTTTTGTCCATATGGATACATACAATAGAACAATTATTTTCAGCTTTATTCTGGACCCTATTTGTTATCAAATATAAAGTACCCAATAGGTCAACTCATGAAGTCATTTGAGGACGTCAATTATATATGTTTTATTATTTTTTTTTCCATTTATTAGATTATTAATTTCAAATTTGCTTCTTAATTAATTGGTCGTTGCTAATGAATAACTTATTTTCTTCATTGTTTGTGAGAAATCAATTTTATTTGGTTGGGCTAATGAGATAAGATATCATGAATTAGAATATTTGAAGTGTTTTCCTTAAGGGCCGGTCTGTTCGGATCATCACTTGGAAATGAGAATTGGTGCTCATATCCATTTTTGACAAATTGGGGAGAGAAAATCATTTTTTCTTGAAGGAAAAAATTGGATTAATCAGTTCCCTATTTATTTATATATTAAAACGATGATATTTACACACTAGCAGATTTTGAAATTAAAACCTTTGACGCCCTAACAAATTCTGACTCGCCTTTGAGTGGGGGTGCAAACGGGTCGGATATCATGTTCGTATTTGAATCCGTATCTAAATTTTTAAATACGGAATATCCGAATATCCATGCAGTTATGGATATGAATATGATTTTATATTTTAATTATCTGTATCTGAATAATAAATATATATTATAAAAAAAATTATGTTATTCACTATTATAAAATTTGGATATCAATATCTGTACTCATCTAATATCCGGTCCGTATCCATATCAATTTAATATCCTATGCATATCAATATCCGAAAAAAAATGTAGATACGGATATGATTTTAGCACCATTCGATCCGTATCTGATCCGACTCAACCTTTACCTTTAAGTCATTTAAAAAAGGAGAAAAAAGCTCCGAAGAAAAAGAAAAAGAAAACAGAACAAACAGAGAAAAGAAGAAATAAAAAGAGAAGAGACTAAATGTCTGATTAAGTATTCACGTATAATCATTGCTCGTGGACCTCATCCACTAGTTTCTCTATCGTCGCACTATTCTTGAAATATTCTAGCGCATCTTTCTCTCTATATACCAAGTGTGTGATGACCAAAATATCTTTAATATTATTTTGCGTCCATTTATCCGTGAGAAGTTTTTTTGTTTTAAAGGAACTCGGTAGAAGCTATAAAGTATAGAGAAAAAAAAAAAAAAAAAAAACATTAAAACAATCATATATACATGTAAACCATGAGCTTGAATTCTCTTTTGATGTATAGACATTCCAAGAATAGATGCTTTACAGATTCTTCCTCTTTCTATGGAGAATGTGAATCAATTGTACAATATCATGCTATTTTATTCTAAATAATATATATATATATATATATATGATAGGGCTACGGTGCTACGCGTAGCACAGAGCACTTCTGTGCAACGGCTCAAATGTGAGTTTTTAAAATCCTAACGGTCGATCCAAACCGTTAGATGTATTCTCCATATTGAAATGTGCTTGGAGACCAAATATTCTAGCGCATCTTTCTCTCTATATGACCAAATGTGTGATGACCAAAATATCTTTAATATTATTTTGCGCCCATTTTCCCGCGAGAAGTTTTTTTGTTTTAAAGGAACTCGGTAGAAGCTATAAAGTATAGAGAATTAAAAAAAAAAAAAAAAAAAAAAAAAAAAAAAACATTAAAACAATCATGCATACATGCAAACCATGAGCTTGAATTCTCTTTTGATGTATAGACATTCCAAGAATAGATGCTTTACAGATTCTTCCTCTTTCTATGGATGGAGAATGTGAATCAATTGTACAATATCATGCTATTTTATTCTAAATAATATATATACACATATATATATATATACACATATATATATATGTGTATATATATACACATATATATATATGTGTATATATATCTGTATATATATATATATACATATATATATATATATAGGACCGGGCTACGGTGCTACGCGTAGCTAAGAGCCCCTCCGTGCTACGGCTCAAAATTTGTATTTTCAAAATTCTAATGGTCGATCCGAACCGTTAGATGTGTTCTACATATTGAAATGTGCTTGGAGACCAAATTTTACATTTTTTGGAATTTTTTTACTATTTATTAAGCCACTTTGAAAATCGCCGATCCAACGGTTTCACTTTGTTTGGTTAAGCCACCGTTGGATCAGCGATTTTCAAAGTGGCTTAATAAATAGTAAAAAAATTCCAAAAAATGTAAAATTTGGTCTCCAAGCACATTTCAATATGTAGAACACATCTAACGGTTCGGATCGACCATTAGAATTTTGAAAATACAAATTTTGAGCCGTAGCACGGAGGGGCTCTTAGCTACGCGTAGCATATTAGACAAAACCTATATATATATATATATATATATATATATATATATATATATATATATATATATATATATACACACACACACGACAGGGGCTACGGTGCTACGTGTAGCATAGAGCACTTACGTGCAACGGCTCACAATTTGAGTTTTTAAAATCCGAACGGTCGATCCGAACCATTAGATGTGTTCTCCATATTGAAATGTGATTGGAGACCAAATTTTACATTTTTTGGAATTTTTTTACTATTTATTAAGCCACTTTGAAAATCGCCGATCCAACGGTTTCATTTGTTTGGTTAAGCCACGGTTGGATCGGCGATTTTCAAAGTGGCTTAATAAATATTAAAAAAATCCCAAAAAATATAAAATTTGGTCTCCAAGCACATTTCAATATGTAGAACACATATAACGGTTTGGATCGACCGTTAGGATTTTAAAAACTCAAATTTTGAGCCGTTGTACGGAAGTGCTCTATGCTACGCGTAGCATATTAACAATTTCCTATATATATATATATATATATATATATATAGAGAGAGAGAGAGAGAGAGACAGGTTGGCTATGCTCAAAACGTTTGTTCTTGGGCTTAGTAACAAACTGTTCGGTTCTCCGATTTTCAAACCATCTTAATAAATAGTAAAAAAATTCCAAAAAATGTAAAATTTGGTCTCCAAGCACACTTTAATATAGATTAAACATCTGTCG
The DNA here is from genome assembly GCA_024447655.1 of Carex scoparia. Taxonomy (NCBI): domain Eukaryota; kingdom Viridiplantae; phylum Streptophyta; class Magnoliopsida; order Poales; family Cyperaceae; genus Carex; species Carex scoparia. Next base: position 10,260,520 of record JAJHPE010000004.1, on the reverse strand, counting down.
GTTTGGATCGACCGTTTGGACTATGAAAATCGGAGAACCTAACAGTTTGTTCCTGAGCCCAGGAACAAACGTTTTGAGCATAGCCAACCTCTATATATATATATATATCTCCATTTATCTCCATTCTTATATAATGCACATAGTTGTCCTGATCCGCCAACGGCTAAGATTGAAAAATGAATTTTCAGATTTAATATCAGCCCTCCAATCACATAATATGTCTTTTTTTTATTAAATACATCTATTTTATGTGTATGAGTCTAAATTTAGTTTAAAATATACTTGCCACACATACTGCTATATAGTTTGCCACAATTAAGAATGAATATTTAGTGATATGTTTTCTTATTCCTTCTTAAATCTATTTTTGATTCATGTAATTAAATTATTTCCTTATTTCTTCATTTTCTCTTATTCATGCATTTATAACATATCTTATGAAATAAATGGATTCATTGAACCTGCAAGTTCTAAAAATATTGTACAGAGAATGAAAATTTTCAAGAAAAAATATATATGATTTTATGAAACATGCATATAGTAGAGTGTTCAGAAATATGAGAGGATATAGGAAATATTGTATCTTTTTATTATTAGTTAAGATGATATAGGAAATATCGACGTTCTAGCTTAGGAAAAATGCAGCTTAATTAATTATTTATTTAGCAGATTAACTAAATTCGTTTATTATTTTAAATGAAGATTATCAACTTTTTGTCGAATTATTGTCCTCTTTAGTTATTATATGATTTGAGTAATATTCCAACAACATAATTCATTGGCAAATTTTTTTTTTTTAGCAGAGGCTGTCATTCTTTGGTTGGTTAAAAATAAGAAAATACTCTATGCTCACTGTTTTAATGTGTGTATTTTCATAAATATTGTTCATTTTTTATTTTTTAATTAATATACTTTTCATATTTATTTGTTCATTTTCATAAATATTATACTATATTGAAGATGATCACACTGACAATAATACTTCAAAAACTTTTTTCATGTTATATTTGATCTATTTTTTTATTTGTTATTATTATTTGAATTTATGTTTTTTTTGTGTGCCTTTTATTTTCATTTAATATTTTTTTCTTAATTTTGTGTAAATATCAAACAAAAAGATATCTTCATATTATATTCAATTTTATAATATGTTTCCGTTGCAATGCACGGGCACAATACTAGTATATATATATATATATAAAATCATACATAAAAAAATGGAGTCAATTAGCAATTCAGCTAAAATGCTAATGGAAGTATGTTACGGAAGTATGATTAATTAATTGTATTAGTTATGTTGAACATTATTTTCAGAATTTTGGGTTCTAATGATTTTTTTTAATCTTTAAATATGTCATTCTTTATTTGACAAAATTACTAACATTTGAATTGCCATTATATCTTTTATATTTGACCTGTGATTAGGAATTTTTAATGTTTGAATTAGTACAAGTTTTTTAAGCTATCATTTCTTAAAAAACTCGAAAAAAAAGAAACAATAATATCTTTTTACGCATTGCAATAAATCCATCTATATCCACCATAAACCTGATTTAGCTTCAAAACTTTTAAAGCATGTCAAATAATAATATTTTCAATCGTTGAGATAGTAAATATTTATTATCAAATTTAATTATACGGGGGAAAGTTATTTAATGGGTGGCGTATATTTAATGCAATTTACGAAATTTATTATTTTATTAAATAACCATCAATTGAAATTTGCTATATTTTTTAATGTTGCATTGCATAGAACAATATTTGTCTCAACTTTTTATGTTACATTCTATTTATATTAAAATCCAAATCAATCTTATAAATCATTTATAAGTGATGGCCACAAGTGAATAATAATATTTAAATATAAATTTCACAATACATACTGATATCATTCTGTCTTACTCTATGTATTAGCACACCTTTGGTGTGAACAAAAATACATTTTTTATGAAACATTCATGTGTTCATTATTATTTTGAAATCCTTCAAATCCATTTTATAAGCTTATTACCTGTGATACAATTGAAACTGAATATAATGAATAAATGACCAAATAAGATTGAGAATGATAGAATTTTTTTTTTATTTGTTTTGGAGAATATTTCTTACGATTTTCTAACTAAAAATGTTAGAGGAAATCAAATAATTTTTTTCTTGCTTTTGTAGTTGCCTCAACTGAAAAGGGAGTTGAGTTGAGGGTGCTAAGAGTTGTTTGAATCTTAGTAATAGTGGAGGTCGTTGTGATGGATTTCACCTTGAGGAGCTGCGAAGCCATTCAATTGATCAAATTGCTAAACTAATTAGGTTTAGAATTGGAATTTGTTATTAGACCCACACACACAAACATATATTAAGAAAAGATAAAATCAAAGATTTATGCAGTTTTATGATGTATTTAAAACCTTTTTTTGGGTGTAGAAACTATCACAATATTTATAAAAATATATTATTATTTAGGTAGAACGATACAAAAACAAACTAATTTGTTCTTCTAGTTTAATATTATTTTATTTTTTATTTGTTTTCATATATATAAGTTCGTAATAGGAGCTGTAAAATATACATCTTTGGGTTTCATTCAAAAATCAAATCTTTATTAAATGTTTTTCATTCATAAATCAAATTTGGAGCAATTTAGATTTGTTCAAATAAAGTTTTCTTCAGCGAGAAAGGGTTCAAATTCAAATGCAATTAAATAAAGTTTCATTCAGAGGGAAAAAATGCGTGATTTTTGTTCAAATGCGATTAAAACAGTTTTGCAATGTTAATCATTCATCTAACTTCTCAAACATTGTGGCATTGATATATGGATCGATTTATACTGCTATAAATTTTGTATTATTTGACAATTTACTATGTCCTGAATTTAGTTTAAAGAAAGATGAGTACATATTGCAAGTGCACATTTTGAAGTAATATGTAAGAATTTATAAATTTTAATTTGGTGCCTTTTTTTTTATATGATTAGGGCACTCACACACAGGTTTTGTAATTTCTGAATGTATTTATTAATATTCTAGTCCCAAACATAGATACATTCACTTTTAATTAGTACTAATTAAAGTAAAATTAAAAGTAGACAGTAAAAGAAGGTTTTGCGTCTTTTAAATTATCATAATATATATAATTTCGATGCAAACATAGACAGTTAGCAGTAATTGAGGATAGTACGTACGCATAATAATTATTTTAAATTTAATGGGCTACAACTTTAGCACAAATTATATGGGTCAAATTAGAGATATATAGGAAATTTTCTCGTTTGATAGTTTGGGCTTGGGCTTGGGCTTGAGCTTGGGCTTGGTCTTGGGCTTACTATAAAAGAGTAGTTCGCGTTTTTGACATAATGCACACTCTCAGCGCACGTGCTTATCTTAGTAACATGAACATGAAAAAAGTTTGTTTCAACATGCTTATTGTTTTGATAGCTTCAATTTATAATCAAATTGTTGTGATTGATAACTTAATTGGATTAGATAATAAAATTTGATAGCTTCATTTTATAATCAAATTTGATGTTTTGGCATTGTGACTTTATATTTCGTATTGAAAACTTCTCAATATAATTTTTATTGGAATTGTTTTTATAAGTTAACTAAGATTTTTGACTCAAAACTACAAATAATTCATAATAATATTTATTATTAACTATGCAAAACAAATAAACATGTTAAATTCATGGATTTAACAAATAAGTAGTTATAATAATTAGAATAATTGACATAAGTATTTACAATATGTAGAAGTTATACACTTAACATCTTTAATAAAATTTACTATCTATTTTGGTCTTATCCTCATAATTATCAATTCCGTTTGTATAACAATAAGTTTATGTAATGGATTAGAAATAACTTTACTAAATAATTAATGTAGAAATGCCTCATTAAAAAATTTAATTAAAAATTTAGATTGTAACGTGATTGGTACTATTTCTCGAGTTTTCATTTAATTCTTAATTATAAATTCTAAATAAAATTTGGAATTATGTATACCATCAAACAATATGCAGAAGTTTGATTTACTTTGATATCTTACATAGGAAATTTGTAAGATTTATTTATCTAAAATAAATAATAAATTTGGTTGTTATTTCCAATCTTGTTTTCTCATGGTAAATAATCATTCGGAATTGTATAATAGATAAGTTTATAAAATGATTTAAATAATCATTCAGAATTGTAAAAGATGGAATTAAGGTATTAGAGTTATTATGAGTGTATATCAGTAGGTTAGAATAGTAGATCTACTAAAAAGAAATAGATCTAAATTTTTTGAGGATGACTAAGGGTGATTAGAGTAATGTTGAGAAATTTAAATGATTTTGTAGCTAGAGTAAGTGTAAAGTAACCTTAATATATAAACAAAACATTAGAGGGTGACTAAGGGTGAAGCATTAGATGTAAATTGTGGTTTAATATAAATTAAAACACATTCTTTGAAAACATTAGATTGAACAACGTCGAACTCGGAAAGTCTCGACAATAATATCCAGATGGTAACGGCTTATGTAGGTGGATCGAAGGTGAAGCATGATGTATGCTTGAAAGCAATTCTGTTACACCTACAAAAGTAAGTGTAAAGTAAGTTAATCTATATATAGATGTGGTTTAATTTGATCTGTCGTGATTCCATTTTACTCTTGATGTTACATTTTGTTTTGATAGTTCAAGTATGAAGTTGAAAAATTCGTTTTGAATAAACCAGCAATTAAAATTGTGACACGGTTACAGTTCATCAATAATTCATTCCTAGCGTGTGCATCTCCATTAGAATATAATAGTTCATAAAATCACTGGATAGTGTCCCGAAAAAAAAAACAGGTGTGTTCGTTGTCTACTTTTCGAAAGTCTTTTGGGATGATTTTGATTTACCTAGAGTTTTAGAGAAATTTATACCACATCTACGTCTTTTTGCAGGTTCATGTTCAAATACCAAAGGGACAACTTCCCAGAGATCCCTGTAGGGTTCATGAATCACGAGAAGACGTTCGGCTATCTTTTGCAAGGTGATGATCTCGAGAAGAAATATGTCGATACGTACCTGAGGAAAGCTCTGCGAGAAAACCGGGACAAGAAATTTATCTTCATACCGTACTTTCAAGAGTGGGTGCTATTATATATATATAGTCTTATTTTATTGAATTTTTTTCATTTCATAGAAATATATTATATAATATAACATGCTATAAACCTAACATGTAGCGCTCATTGGGTATTGTTCGTGCTTCGGCCGTATGAGAGTGAGCTCCACTTGTTCGATTCTTCCGGCGCAAAGTATGAAAAGCAAAAACTTGTAAGAGATCTTGCGATCATCGACGTACTCAAGGAGTAAGTGTTTCAAATTAAATCTGCTAAATTATTTCAATATCTCTTGTAATTACTAATTTCTCTGATATTTCAACAGTCCCTGGGTCGTCGAGAAGGCAACCGGAGGAATCGGAAGAAGCGATAAGTTGAAACTTATAAAGAACAAGGTAATGTGGTGCTTACGACTAAAATTTACTATTTTTAAAAAAATATTTCGGTTTATTATGAATTGTTGAATTGAATTTTCTAAAAATTGTTAACTTTTTGCTTTGCTACAATTTTGATATAGTGCCCGCAACAAAAGGACGGCTGGGAATGCGCATATTATGTCATGATGTTCATGAATGACATAATTAATCACTTTCTCGATAATTTTTCGTCAATACAGGTACATATGCATTTATATTTTTTCAAATGTAACCGTAGTTGTTAATTCGGTTTTTATAAAATAAATAATTAATTGCACTCTTTTTATATTAAAAAATGCAGGATTGGAAAGCAACACCATATTCTGTGGCAGAGATCAATTCAATTCGTTTCGAGTGGGTTAGGTTTTTCAAAAGTGAAATATCGCAACCAAGTATAACAGTTTAATTAGGATCGATTGATGTGACCGTGTGTAAGAACAATTAATTTAGGTGTAATCTAATTGTAAGAACAATTTATTTGATTAATTTAATTTAGGGTTTGATTGTATGCATGTTTTTCATATAGGCCAGCCAATTATATGGGAGCTGGCCACAAAAATAAATAAATTTTTTTAATATAAAATAACAAACAGTATCGGTTCTGTAGACAAAATCGATACAAAAGGTAAATTAATATAATAATAACACCAGACAAAACAGTATCGGTTCACAAATGAAAAACCGACACAGAATAACTATTAGTGTCGGTTCTTACTAAATACCCGATACAAATTATAACATTTAGTGTCGGTTATTATGTAATAACCGATACAAAAATCATAATTAGTATCGGTTCTTAATTACTAACCGATACAAAAATATATGTTGTAGCGGTTCTTAGTTAATAACCGATACAAATTAATTATAAATTATTTTTTCCCGATCGAAAATTCTAACTTTGTATCGGTTGTACTTTATAACCGATACTAATTGTTGGATTTTGTATCGGTTCTATAACCGACACTGATTAGTCCCGGAATTTGTGTCGCCTAGATCAGTGTCGCCCCGATGTCCGATACTAATAGGCCTTTATAACCGACACTGATAGTACTTTTTCCACTAGTGATGATAAGTGGAGACTACCTAGGAAAACTGTTATTATAAATAGAGTGCATTAAATTTCATATGTATTTATAATTTCACATTCATGTATTGATCGAATTTGATGTTAATTGGTATTATCTCATATCCAAATTAGACCAATTACAGTTCCCGGTAGTGATCATATCATCAAAATTATATGGGGGAATTTCACGTATACTCCTCAAAAACTTCAAAATTACATATTTATCCCTCTAAATTTTGAAATTATGTATTTACTCCTCTAAACTTCAAAAACTCATATATTTATCCATTTGATTGTATTTTATATTAAAACACATTCTAAAATCATAAAATACCGATTTTATCCTTTTATTAAAAAGCATAAAACATTCATCTGATTCCAATTTGAATCTAAATGTTCCCTTACCGTCCGAATTACTTTAGGATTTGTGTGTGCTAGGTTAGCACGAATCTTGAACCAAACACGTATGAATATTGAAGCAACGTGCATAGATCTTACCGTGATGCACGTGGATCAAAATTTGCTATAAGATCCATGCACACTTGATCATCATGAATCTTGAAGTGAATACGCATAGATCTTATTGCGATGCGTGCAGTTCGAATGGTAGAGGAACCCTTCATATTCAAAATTGAGTTTTTGATGGGGCGTTTTATATTTTAATAAAGGGTAAAATGGGTATTTTATAAAATTTTACATGGGCAAATTAGAAAATTTCACAAATTATTTAAAGGATATCTGTATATCTAGGCATGTCCATATAAATTGACTTAGGAGTTCAACCACACGTCCACACCACAACTTGAACATGTACATACAGCAATCTTTTGAGTTAATGCATTTCAACCGTCTGATTTTAAACATAGTCAATCTGTCCGTCTAATTTTAACACAGGAGCATTTTAATATTAGTACAGATCTATTCTGCACGGATATTAAAGCAGATTGGATGGTTGAAATGCATTAGCTCTCTTCTGAGTTAATGTAGAGGATACGCCTTCACCACAAATCGGCGGCCCATTAGTTGGCAAGCCTGTAAAGATTTTCTTTTAAATGAAACATTTTACACTACTAGATTGGGAGTTTATTACAAGGGCAGAAAAATAGCTTGTTGCATGGAGATACTCTTTCATAGGTTTAAACAACCCATGTTACTCTGTCAAAATTCCTTGACAAAATTCGTTTGTGGCTTCCTTTCATAGGTAACAAAATTATGTGATATGGGCCCAAGAGATGGTGTATAAGCAGTACAATGGACAAGGGAGGGATCATACCTTGCCATTGGTATAGGTTGTGGGGAAGGACAGGTACAGTAACACATGTATAACCCAATTTAATCAGCGAACACCATCTGTTTGTTGAAATTCCCAACTGAAATTACCATCCTTAGTGTAACAATGCATACTGCATATTGAAAGTATAGGGATTGTTTTAAATTTGTGCTAATTTCTTTTTTGGCATAAATTTAGGTTTCAGAATTTCATTTGAGAGTATAGGGATTGTTTTTCAAAATCTGAAAATTGCAATTTAGGGATTTATATTCAGGTACAGTTGCTGGTCGAGGGACCTAAATGGTAATTTTAAGAGGCCAAATTCATGTAATTAAAAGGATACATGTGTATTCCAATGTACTAGTACGCACCTGATCAAGATTACTGCATTTTTACAAATAATATACACAATCATCTCAGATTCACAGTTATTCCAATGTACTGGTATGCCCTGGTACTGAATAGGTACTAAACACTCAAATCTCCAGCCACTGGTTTGCAAAAATTAACATAAATGAGAGTAATACAAATTATAAAAGAATTAGAGGGCTGACATGCAAATTTATCATGTACCAGTATGCACCGGTATCAAAGCAGGTACTCTACAATGAGTTATGCGGATGCCACGTTTCTTCAATAGTGAATGATCTTTTTTTGATTATTTGAAATATGTTTTTATATAGGTTGGACACTTGCTCTTAATCCGATCAAGATAGATATCAGTAGAGACTTTAATAAGGGTAAAATGGGAATTATAAATTTAGAAAGGTGATGGATTTAAAATGAATGGGATATTGTTCTTAAGAATAACATCATGCAATATTTTATTAGATATATAAAGGTATTGGTTTTGTACTGGATAAGATCAATTTTATCTTCACTTGGTGCTGTCTTTTAGAGCATTCTCTTATTTTGCTAATTTTCTTCCAATTTTAGAGGTCAAGAACCGAAATTGAGAGGATAAGGAAAGAGAATGACAATATGCAGATTGAACTTAGACCAGTCAAATTTCTGACATAGTTTTGTTCCGGGCAAGAGAGGGGCAGTGCAAGGAGAAAGAAATGAGCAATATAAATATGTTTATAATTTCAATCATCAAATCTAATAAAATATAAATGGATGGTAGTGGAGTATTTACATGGGATTTTAATAAAATATAATATAAATGGATGGTTAAGTATTTACATGGACAGAGAGCAGACTTGTTACATATATGGACCTTTAATAAAATACAATATTTAACATGTATCTAAGTAATTGCATGGGCAGCGGATTGAGTTATTGCATGGACCTTCAATTAATTATAATATCTGACCTTCATATTGTATTTACATTGGCAGATGGAAATCAGTTACATGGTTGCACATCACATAATTGTATGTGCAATAATTTATATGGGATTATCCTTGCAACAAGTCAGAGATTTTCAGAATTGTCATTTCTATTGCATGAACCGTCCTCTCCATGTAATAATCTAGTGCTGCCCCATGTAATAAACCCAGATTCTAGTAGTGTTACATAAAGAACAGGAAAGGTATAGCTTCTCACAACAACAGGAAATGTATCTTACATGTTTTCAGATTTAGCTCTTTCTATATTATAAGTGAGCTCTTTAAATTAGGTTATATAATTATAATTAAATATAATCGTAACACATAACGTGCTCAATTAGTTTATTCTGTAGCAATAAATGTTTATTATAATATTGGTTTAAACAATGCTAAATTATCAATAAAGAATTATGTGTCTTATAACAAGACTTTGTGCCCAAGGACGTAATTATCCAATAAAAAGAATTATGTGTCTTATAACAATCATACTATTTATTACTCAAAATTTGTAAGTATGGAATTTAAAGATTTTCGAATCAATTTTCATCTTTTTGAAGCGATAAATACTTTTGGCTCTTTTAATCGAAAATTATTTTTGGCTTATTTTAAATGTCTCAAAATAGGTTTCTTTTCGCTGGATAAGAAAAAAAAAACATTCGATCTTTTAATTGATTGGTTTTCTAGGCAACTTTCATATACTTGTGCTTAAAAAATATTTGGCTCAAGGTCATAAGTAATGGTAATTATTTGTGTCGGTATATCAATGTAAATATTATAGAACTATAGAGCATACAAATAATGAGGAGGGACCCACGTTCCCTAGCATTACAAATAATTAGGTGGGGCCAATGCTCCTACATTGCAAATAATTAGGAGGGACCCACGCTTTTTTGCCTCACAAGTAATGAGGTGTGCACCCCTTACGCTTGCCTTGTTAATAACCCGATGGGATCCATGTTGTCTAGCTAGCCTTGTAAATAATCTGATGGAATCTACATTGGACATCCTTGCAAACATTAAGGGAGGCTCATACATAATATTCTTGCAAATACTCAGTGGGATTACAAATACTCAGGTGGACAACACATATAATATCCTTGCAAAAGCCTGGGGTAATGTATTAGCAAGGGAAGCACTTGCAAATAGTCAAAAACTGAGTATTTGCATTGAATTTTGATACTACGGTAGTATTTGTATGTCCGGCGCTTGCAAATGGCTTCTTTTATTCTTGTTGCAAGGGTAAGCCATGCAAAAAGCCAATTCTTGTCGTTACCAATCCTGTAAATTCTAGTAGTGTATAGAATATGGTTAAAAACACACACTATTAGGTTAGACAACTTTTATGATAAAAATTAGGTTTATTCACTACTACAAAAAAACAGTTTGTACACGGCCTTTAACTGGAGAGCTACACGGATTTGGAAACGTGTGCGATACTGGAGTGTAGGAAAGTCCACCATTTACACACGGATAATTTATACGTGTACGATTACACTAATCCTACACGGATTTTCTACTCAAGATCCGTGTAGCTAGGGTATGGAGCTACACGGTTTTTTAACAAAAAACCGTGTATGAAATATATTCCTACACGGTTTTTTTAGTACAAATCCGTGTAGGAAGATCCTAAATCAATTTTTATTTTTAACACATCCTACACGGATTTTTTCAAATATCCGTGTACAATTTTCTTTTTTTTTTTTTTGTATTTTTTTTCTATTTTTGGCTAGCCTCCACTTTTGCTAGCCATTATATATAATATCATAATGTTTTTTTAACCCAAAACAGATAGAAATTGCCAAAACAACATAACAATTCAAATTTAATAATTACACAAATTAATTTATACGAATCCATATTGTGGAGTACAAAATTGGGAAATAAACCACCTTGCCCACATCCCTCTCACTTCGTCGACTTGCTCGGGTGAGTAAGCAGCTTGTCTCCGGTTATACTACAATTATAATTTGAGTTAGTAACAAGAGAGGTACCTTAGAGGCAGTTGGATTCTATGTAAATTACCAAAAGTCTTCAAACAAAATTAGAGGAAGAAGTGAACTGACAAAAGAAAGAGAGAGAGGCAGCAATGGATGAGGCGCACACACCACCTAAACCCTGACAAAAGAAAGAGAGAGAGAGACAAAGAGAAGAGGAAGAATTTTGAACTCAGAGGAACAATTTTAAAATCAGAGGAAGAAGAAGTGAACTGGGGACTTACAAAATTTGGGGACTTACAAAATTTCGGAAGATATAATCTAGTGGGCAAGTGTGCAAGGTTTCCTACACGGATTTTTATTACAAATCCGTGTGCAATAGGTATTCTACACGGATATTTAAGTACATATCCGTGTAGCTCTCCTCTTTTCCTACACGGTTTTTATTAAATATCCGTGTAGGAATAGTCTTTCAACACGGATATTTACGTAACTATCCGTGTAGGAAAAGATCGGTACAACTTCTTGCCAGAGACATGAATATTTATTTCAAAACATGCGCGCCCTATGTAATTAATTACAAATTTAATATTGAATATACCGAAAATAAACACAGAAAAACGAAGAGTCACCTTAATCCCTATATATCTTCCGAATTGGTTCCTCTTAAACCTATCTTAATTTCTCTAAGTAAAAAAATGTCAAATGTCGATGAAAAACATCCTGTTGAGGCACTACCACCAATGGAAGAGGACTTCAGGCCAGTGCCTTGGATCCCACCCGGTTACGAACGACCACCACCAGGTTATCCCAGAAGTTGGCCATGGCCACCATGGCCAACTCGCCCACGTCGCAGCCCCAGGGGCCATCCGCCACCAAAGCCCTACATTCGTCGCACCAAGAAAAAATCTGTTGTTTAGAGTTTCTTTTTTTTGTTATTAATGTAGGAGTTTTTTTTTTGTTTTATTATATCAATTTTTGGGTAACTTTTGTAATATTTATATCAGTAGTAATATATGAAAGTTTACTTGTTTCCATTTTTGTTCTTCTGCATTTATTTTCTGTATTAATTGTACAATTTTAAATTTGTTAATATTTAATATTCCTAACACAGTGATGAATATTTTTATTTGTAAAATAGTGTACAAGAATGAATACATAAATTATAAAGAAATTAATATTTACAAAGTTCATATCTAAATGAATAAATTTCTTAATTTATAAGAATGAATATTTAAAGAGCTTAACAGCAATGAAAACATGTTCATTTTTATATTTAAATAATAACAAAATATGAAATTGAAAGTATATTATATTTAAAAAAATAAAAAAAATAAAATCCTACACGGATATTTAACTACATATCCGTGTAGCAATATGACATAATATAATAAAATATTTGGGTAACATTTAATAAAATTTCACATCCGTGGGCTATCCTACACGGATATTTAGTTGAATATCCGTGTAGGAAGATGAAGAATCACCCTTTTTACACGGATTTGTAACTGAAAATCCGTGTAGCTCTCTCACTATTCCTACACGGATATTTAATGAAATATCCGTGTATAAAAGATTAATTTCCACACGGACACTGGTTTTTAAGTTAATATTCGTGTAGGATTCCTAGAACACGGAAAAATCTTATTTTATACACGTTTTTTTATAAAATTGAGAAAATCCGTGTATAAGTTGCAGTGTAGGAAGACGTTTTTTGTAGTAGTGATTTTTCTATATTTATTTATCAATACATAGTAAAACTACATATGTACTTCCACAAACAAATTCGCATATACGGCTGCATGCTGCATATGCGACATGCAAGTAGTCTTCTACATGCATGAATAAAACTACATTTTAAAACATTTGACACTACTATAGAATATCATGATTGTACACGGATAAATCACGAAGAGCTACATGGATTTCCAATAGTGTAGGATACTAGGGTGTAGGAAAGGGCCATCTTTTGCAAACGGATATTTATCCGTGTGCTATTTATCCATGTGCAATTATCATAAAACCGACAAGGAAAAACCATAATAGTCGTGTACAAATCTAACTCGAGCTACACGGATTTTTAATTAACAAACCGTGTAGGAATATCCATTCCTATACGGATTTCTAAATAAAAAACCGTGAAGGAATCCACATTCCTACACGGTGTTTTCATTATAAATCCGTGTAGCTCTAGTAGGATTTGTACACGGCCGTTCTGGTTTATCCGTATACAAATCCGACTGGAGCTACACGGATTTTTAGTTAATAAACCGTGTAGGTATATCCATTCCTACACATATTTCTAAATAAGAAAACCGTCAAGGAATCCACATTCCTACACAGTTTTTTAATTAGAAATCCGTGTAGCTTCAGTTAGATTTGTACACGGCTATTCTGGTTTATTCGTGTACAAATCCAAAGGATTTTTAATTAACAAACCATGTAGGAATGTACGTTTATTTATTTAAAAATTTCTTCAAGAGACCTACACGGATTTTTAATTGAAAATCCGTGTAGGATTTTATTATTATTATTTTTTTAATTTTTTTGGTTTTTGGCTAGCCTCCACTTTTGCTAGCCATTAAAATATGCAGCTTTTTAAAAAAAAAAAACCAGATTCTCAAAATGTAATTTATAAATTGCACTAATTAAACTATTTATACACTAATTAATTTATACAAATCCATATTGTTCATTACAAAATTCTGCATGAAAAAACCTTGCCCACATATCTCTAACTTCATCGATTTCCTCCCTGGAGTAAGGGTCCTCTGTTCATTGAAACTACAATTATAAATTGGTGATTAGTAATTAGAAAATGTAGATGCAAGATTTATTATTGATATTAAAAAATGAAAAACTAATATGAATTACATACATTTTTTGGAAATGTGAACTGTATTCTTTCGATCCAGTTTAATATGCAAAGCATCGTGTAATAACGGCACTACCATGTCTCCATCTGTCGCGGGCACTGAAAATTTACATTGATCGGCCTATATATGTTAGAATGACAATAATTTTTTGAACATGACATAAAATAAAAGAATTATAGAGGGCTCACCGTTAACCACCCGCAAGTCATCTTATTCTTTTCATCTAGCTCTCGGTTTTGTTGTCCTCCCTCTTTAACATATTTGTTAAAAGCCCTTACAAAATTAAGTGATTGTAATTAGTAATTTTGATACACAATTTAATTAGAATTAAAAAAAAAATCAAACAAGTGGGAAAATTATTCCTTAATGTTTAATAAGTTTGACGATCTTTTTGGCCGTTTGTAGTTGAATTTTTTCTACGGGTTTTGCAGAATCCATGCAATTGCACCTATTTGCAGTCGGGACGATGATGAGCAAACACCAGTGTTTGCTGTGGCATGAGAAATATAAACACAATTATAATCACATTTAATTCATTTTTGTAATTATTTAAATTAAAATATAAATAATACATAATTTGAAAATTGAAGGTTAGAATTAATTAACCTCTGGTGGTATGGCACGAGAATGAATTTCTTTTGAACCACGACGCAATGGTGCATTGCTTGGCGCAGGTAGTCGACTATTTCCTTGGAATATAATTCCACCATCGTGGCATTGAGTTTGCCAAGATCCAGAAATATACTCCAATTCTTTTTATGTTCAAGTGGCCATGATTCAACAGTTCAGTTCAGCTTCCTGAAAAATCATCATATTAAATTAGAACACATATTTCAGTGCTACACATCTGATATAAATAAATTTTGGTCACTTACATGGCGAAAATGGTGATGTGAGACACATCAAGCCATTTATCTCTACCCGAGGCATGAAAAATATCCTGAAAGTCCTTCAAAATATCATCACAGTAGATGAATCGTGCAGAAACATCTCCGGTGGGATGATGATCATGATTTCCACCATGCCGTCGGGTGCTGTGATCAATTTGTCATGGAGGCAACGACAATCCCTGGGCAAAAGGCTGTATTCTTGTGCGGTGATCAGAGAGCGGTGTGATGATCCTGGCGCATCAGTCACGACGCCCATCTCTCTCTCCGTGTGTACCGGTTACCAAGTTTAATCCAATTACCAAGTTTTGTAGTGGCAATTACAAAATTTTGCCTTAAAAATAAATCCGAAATTTCAAAAATAAAATATAACCTATTCAAAACAAATCTAATTACTTCACATATTCAAAAAAATAAATCTAACATCTTTTATGAACCTATTAAAAATAAATCCGAAATTTAAAAAATAAAATCTAACCTATTCAAAACAAATCTAATTACTACACATATAACAAATCTAACATAAACTAAATAAATCTAACAAATCTAACATAAAATAAATCTTACAGATCTAATTACTTAACAAATTTAATAAATCTAACATTCAATAAATATAACAAATCTAATTACTTAACATTCAATAAATCTAACATAAACTAAATCTAACATTCAATTTAAATTCTAAATTTCTCTACAAAAATAAATCTAACATCAAATTTAATTTTTAAATTACTCTAAAAAATAAATCTAACATTCAATATTTCAATCTAACAAAATTTAATCTAGCAAAATTTAATCTAACAAAATGTAATCTAACAAAAATTAATGTTACATTTTTAATTTTGCGGAAAAATCTTCGAGAATACCTTCGTAATTCCGTTTGCGTGTTTGCGTTTGCGTAGTTGTTAAATTAACAACTATATTTTTTTTAACAATAAAATTAAAATTGGAGAATAATAAAAATATTGAGATTGAGAGAATGAGAGATGAAAAATATTGAGAGAGATGTGAAAATTTGTAAGGAATGGGTGTATATTTATAGAATTTTGTTTGGAGGGATTAAAATTTGAATTTAAAAAAAAATGAGTAGGGGTCCGGGTAGAAAGTGGGGTTGTGGGGCATAGGGAGAATGGGGGGAATTTCAGTTTAAATTTTGAATTTTAGACCAAAATAAAAAAAAAATCTGCCACGGGCTCACGGGCAGGGGTATGGTCACGGGCACGGGCACGGGCGCACGGGCTCACGGACACGGGCGTCACGGGTACGGGTTACGGGTACGGGGGTCCGAGTTCTCACGGTCATTTTTCCAAAAAACCGGATCTGGCCCGTTTAATACCCGTGCCCGTGTGCCCGTGTACCCGTGGATGCCCGTGGCACAGGCACGATCCGGTCCGGGCACGAGCACGGACGGACCAGTCCGGGTTGGGTCCCCGGGGGCATTTACCAAACATTAGGTCCGATATCCATCGGACCTACTTTTAGATTCAACGAGCTCCATGTAACATTCTGAAAATTTGAGTTATTATTATTTATGATTAAAAATATTTTCTTATAATACTCAAAATACTAAATATATCACTAAAAAAAATCCTGAGTAATATAATTTTAAGTAATATAACTGTAAAATTACTATTCTTGTTTTATTTCCTATTTCATAAATTTAGTTAACATTATTTCTATATTTGTATTATTTGTAAATCACAATATTAACATATCTAAATATATACATATACGAAGTATTACATCATTTTAAATTTGAATATCACATAAATCATAAAATAAGCAATTGTGTCCGCATCTGGTTTAATTTGGATTTAAATAAAAATAAATAAATATATAAAACACCCTCTTTTATAACCATCCCTCTTGTCTCCCTTAATTAATTCCCCCTGTCTCTCCGCTTTCTCACATAAGTTACATCTATATATTTCTGCTTTCTTCCCAGAAGAGAACAAGAAAAGATACCTCTACATATTTTATTCCCTTTTCCTTCATAACTCCCATAGGACACTCAAGCCAAGCCATTCAAATTAAGGTATTCCAAATTTATATTTAATTAGGGCTTAGTAAGTAGATTAGATAATTTCTTATATGTATAATTAGTTGATAAAGATTTCTGAAAATTTTATACTTTCTGAAAAATTATTTATTTAATAAGATTCCTTATATTTATTTATCTGTTAATATAGTTTCTGAAAATTATTTATTTGATAAGATTCTTATATTTATTGTTTGATATAATCTTTAGATTATATTTATTTATTTGATAAGAACTCTAATAACTATGTACGTTTTGAAAATTATTTAAGTGATACGATGTCTTATATTTGTTATTTGATATATAATCTCATGAAATCGGTGGAACTAAAGAATGATTCTGATATATAGTCAGAGGATTCTAGAGTTGCATCAAATTATTTGTTAAATGATGATCAAATATTTATTTAAAATCTAATAGGTTCAATAATTGTTCTTAAACTTTCAGTCTTTGACCGATGTGCATCAAAATTCTTGAGTGCATCTACTATTTACTAAATAGTAATTTGAGTTTACAGTTGTGAAAAATCCTCGGTTCCACTAATTTATTGAAATAAACTTAATTTATTTCATGGAGATCAATTCTACTATTTTTATATATTAAGCAAATGATTAATAAATTCTGATCGGCAAATTGGACCCATAATATAAATTGAGTGGGTTCTGCAAATCAAAATATATTTATTCATTATTATCTATTCTCGATATCTTTAATACAAGTAATGATCTTTTACATATGAACCTTTTATCATATGTATATATATGGTTGTGTTGTATAAGTATACAACGAATCGGTTGGAATAAAAATATTTTATTAGGAATAAATAATTATATAGAATTTCTTTTATCCGCAAATGAGATCTATTATCTTCCTTGATTATATTATGATTTAAAAGAATGATTTCTATTTTTCCGAGTTTTCTGGTATTACAATATTTATTTTATTGAATGGAAATTTTTAACCAAAAACTCTGAGAATTTATTCACCGATGTTCCTAAAATTATTCTTATTATAAATATGTTTAATTCTAAACATTTACCGGTTATTTTATCCTATGTCTCGTGAAATATAATTTGGAAATATAATATCTAATTTTAGAGTGATGATTACATTTTTGAATTTTATTTATGATATTCAGATTATAAAATTAACAACTATTATTTTATCAATGAATTTTGTTTGATTAGAAACGTGCATGAATATTAATTTAGAAATTATTTTTCATGGTCTAGGCCTGAGTGCCAAAGGAGAGACGTAGAGACAGCAGTGAATTGTCCCACGACAACAGGTACGGGTTTCCTGAAAATTGTCAAATTGTTACTTACCATTTTGTGTGCATTTTATTTATTTATTTATTTATGGAATTGTGCATGTTGAATCGAATGACTCCTTTGACTTGTTTAGAAATTTAATATGATTATTCATATCAATCATGAGACTTGTAAGTAGGATGTGTTGAGCATGGCGTTGTGTAGTGTTAAATGAAACGAATGTGAAATGTAATGAATGAGTTAAAGGAAAGGAGCCAATATGCATTGAACGCATGTTGGAATGTATACATTGGGTTTGGGTTCAACTAGACCCCTCGATAACGTGACTGTAGGCAAAAGCGTAGGGTGGATTTTCCGTCTAGTGCGACAACCAATATCTAGTGTAGGGTGGATTTCCCGTCTAGTGAGAAAGCCTCTTGTTATTGGATGTATTTTCCAATGGGTTGGCGGTCTTCCGGTGTTGGATGGATTTTCCACTGGATTGGCAAATAAATGGATAAATGGAAAAACTTGAAAGATAATTAAAGAAGTGTGTGTGAGTGTGTGTGATTTAAATTTAATTTAGTAAGATTGCATTTCAAGCATATAATTTTAAATATCATGTTTGTATGCATAAGTGAATTTGATAAACTCTGGGACTGGAACTAAATTCCGTACTGAGAGACTATTCGATCTCTCACCCGTTTCACTTTTATGTGGGTTCCAGGTAATAAAGAAGATGGATTCGAGCAATGACAAGAGTGAGTTTAAGCGGGAAGATATGAGTATTGGTAAACTGCCACATATTGCTTAATTTGTTTCTATAATTTAATAATTGATAAACTGAATCGGCATGGCAGTGTTTGTGTTACTAGCTATGTAGGCCGTGATCGTTTATGCAACTCTTTTTTTTTTTCTATGAAATAAATGTGGCTTTGTTTATATTATTGATAATGTATGTGATGTGCATACGCCTTACGTAGAAATACGTGACGGGTTGTGTGTGACACTCTATGACCGTCCGATTCATCTTAAGATCTGTGCGCACAAAAATCAAAATTAAATTGAACTGTGATTGAACCCGTCAAACTAAAGTAGGTCCAATGCCCATCGGACCTAATGTCAAGTCTAAGAAGGACTGCCAAACACACCCTAAAGAAATGGGTCTGAATATTATTTAGAAAATTATATTTGAGAATTTATGGTCTTGGGAACCGATATTTTTTTTAAATGTATCAAAATCGCGAAATTTACGGATCTAATTTAATAACGATTAACTTTGTTTTTTCTCTTTTCCGTACCGATTAGAGCTTAATTGTAGAAATAAAAAAGAAAGCAAAGATGGACTTCTACAATCTATTTTATTAAACAAATGCATGAAGGCATTTACTAAGCTATCATGTTAATTCCCTCCAATAAACATTCAGTTAGGAATTATGAGAATTTTTTTTTAAATATGTTGTATTTTTCGTCGTTTTATACTGAAGATCCTATGTTATTATCATTACAATATAATTTAATAAGATTACTAAATAGTAATTTAAAATTTCAAAATACAATTTTAAGGCGTACTTTTTCTAGACTTCGTCGAGATGACATAAGTTGGTGAATATTTTAAACATAAAAAACATATATCTAATTTCATCATCTATTTTTATAAAAAAAACAGTTAATAGAAAAATTAAAGCAGTTGAATATTTTAAAGTTAGTTATTTTTTTTAATAATAATACGTATAAGGTTATATATGCACTATTAATTCTCAATCAGAATTTCTAATAATATATTTTTTAAAGTTGAAAGATGACAATCTATTCAGCTATTTAAATGCCAATCTTTTTGGTTATATAATTTTAAATCTTTTCGTAGTTATTTATAGGTTTAATTTTTTTTGTCTGATGCCACCGAAAAATATCAGCTTGGAGAATGACACTTGAGAATTTATATTATATTTATTTTACAGGAATTTTATAGAAATCTAACTACAGAAGAGAAAAAAAAGTGCATCATAACAAAAATTCGCATCTCAAATTTTATCAATCAAAATAAAGTTGAAGCAGAAGTTTTGTTTGCCTTAATGTTATTTTCGTAAATTTTGTTTGTCTTAATTCTATTTTTGTAAATTTTAATTGTCTTAATGCTATTTTCGTAAATTTTGTGTCTTAATTCTATTTTTGTAAATTTTGTTTGTCTTAATGCTATTTTCGTAAATTTTGTTTGTCTTAATGCTATTTTCGTAATTTTTTTTTACAGTAATGCCATTATTTCTTAGTTTTCATTGTGGTAATGCTATGATCGTAAATTTTGCTTGTGCTACTTTTGGTCATTTAGTTTGAACTTTGAAGTAATGCTATTTTCGATAACACTGTTCGCTTGCTGTAATACTACTATTTGTACAAATTTTCTGTGTTAGTGTTGTTTTCGTATATAATTGCTATAATATGGTTTGTTGTAATGTTATTTTGTTAAAATTTTAATAGCGTTAATGCTGTTTTTACAAATTTTGTTTGTGTTAATGCTATGTCAGTTAATTTTGTTGGTGGTGATACTATGATTGAAAATTTTCCTTGTGCTGTTTTCATAAATTTTGTTGGGGATAAGGCTATTTAGGCTAATATTTTTCCGTGAATACTATTTTTGGTAATTTTGTACGAAGGAATGCTATTTTCAATAATTTCATTTACGATAGTGCTATTTTTGGTTCTTGTTTGAAGGAATGTTATTTTTGTTTACAGTAGTGCTATTTTTTGTTTTTGTTCAAAGAAATGTTATTTTTGATAATTTTGTTTGCTGTAATGCTATTTTTGTAAATTTTGTTTTTTTATCCTGTATTGCTATATTTTCTAAAAAAAAATTTTGCTATAAAATTTGGTCTCGTAATTAAGTGGCAGATTATTGCAGTGACAGACGATAAAATACTTCAAAATGTGTGAAATTGGTGTTCTTTCTTGTGGATTTTCTTTTAGAGACAAGGGCAGAACCAGAGTTTAAATATAGGGGTCCAAATAATATATCTTTTTTTAATAAAAAAATACAAAACACAATATAACACAAGATTGGATCCGACATTATTTTTTTTTTATGGGTATGACCTTTCCAAATTGGAAAGATCCGGTTTTTTTTTTTCACTGCAGAAACACAAAATTCGAAACGTCCAAATAAAATATGAAGCCCAGTCCTTTGTGATTTTGATTTTTTAAAAATTAAGTTGAAGCTCTTGAAATTTGTTAGTATTATTGGGGGTTGCTAATACATATAAAAAACAAATTAGTAAGAGTTTTAGACACATAGTAATAAAATTTTGAAAACTTAGGATGGCTTAGCACCCCAGCTTCAACTATTGTCCGCCCCTGTTTAGAGACACGTTTGCTTGTTGTTCGACAGCTTAAGATGATATTATAAAAGTCAATTTACTTATCTTTTATCTAAAATTATGAGAACTATCAAGCTATGGATACTGGTCCAAGTGTCATGGTTAAAATTTGAAGTTGCAATGCTAGGGGTGCGTGTTATCACTGAAAACAAAAATTATGGAACGATATAATTAATGATAAAATATAACATTTTTTTTATATTCATCCAATCTAGTTAGTTGTTAAAATAGAACTGGCGATATCAGGTATATTATATTTCCAGTGTCGATTTGCTGAAAAGTGCTTCGAGCAAACAACCAATTACACAAGCAAAATGAGATGGGAGTCGGATTTGATAAAAGACAGCTTAATAATTAATAATACAAGTCCTATTTGAATAATTGACAGCATATTAGTAAATGTTAATTTTTTAGTTATATGCACATAAAAGTCACAAGTACGCTAGAATTATTATTTTTATTTAATGAATACATATTTGAAATAAAAACTTTATATAAATATTGAATGAATTTTGAGATTTAAAAAACCTGAAATTTTAAATTCTCATTCAGAAGATGAATACTGGCATGGACATCCAAATAGTGGCCCTATTTTTTAATTTTTTAATTTTTTTAAACTTGAAAATACTTATGAAGCAAAATTTAAAAAAGAGGCTTCCTAAATTCCAGATTTCCTTTAATATGTTTAAGTATAATTCCAAACATAAGGAAATCAATATACTTACGGAGGTACTGAATGGTCTACATGGGACCTGGTAAATGAAAGATTAAAAAAAAGTACGAAAAATTATATCTTTCATGGAGAACAATGGCCATGTGTCACTGGTCTAAATGTTACACCGAGTAAAATATACGAAGCACAGTACCGAAACAAAATCATTGTTGGAGGCATAAATTAATATTGCGTTTTGGAAGCATATTTCAACAACTCTAGGAAAAGAAAAAAAAACAAATAACGTACAAATTAAAAAGGAAAGGAGAGTCATAGCAGTACTGAAAGGAAACACTAGCACAAATAACAAGAAACCTCCAAAGTAAATTAAATTCAAGGACTGCATTCTAGAGATCGAGGCCCTTGAACGATACGTAGGTCCGGAACATGTTTGCATATGTCGCGGATCTCATTTGACTGCAAAAGCTCGCATCCAGTCACTTTGAGTTCTTTGAGGTTGGATAGATACTGAAGCCCGGAAGCCACCCGCAGCTTGTCACAGTCTTCTAGTTCCACTAGCTTAATTTCGGGCATGGCGCCCGCCTCTATCTCCCATTCTATTAGATTGGTTAGATGGTAAAATGTCAACTCACGTAGCTGTTGGAAGCCTCCTAGCGGAACAGCTCATCTTATAATTCGTTCTTAATTCTTGCAACCAGAGCATCCTGAGGCAGTGTAGCTTTTCCAGCACCGGCAGCGGATCTTCCTGGAACTGAAGATTCATGAGTGTAAGCTCCATGACGTGGATGGGAAACATGCCAACATTAGGTGACAACATGATGGGGAGTAAGGCCTGCTCTCTTAAAGACAGAGATTGTAAATGCTGATAAAATGGAAACCTTTGCATGTCAACTATTTGTTGTGGCACTTCAGAACCGAATACTGATAGACATGTTAGATGATTCAGTGTGCCGAGCAACTCAGCAAATAAATCCCACGAAAACGAGATTTGCACTTCGATATCTAACTCACGTACATTTGGTAGTTTAGGTAACTGTTCATTCCATGACTCTTGACTGCTGACCCCCGTGAGTGTTTGTAGATTTTTTAGTTCAGCAAATGATGAGGGTCCCGATGTATACCGCCATAGCTTGACATGCCTCAATGTTTTGACATTCCATATATCATCTGGCAAGCTGGGATGATTTACTAGTAGATCGAAATCAAGGGTCTCCACAAATTTCAGGTCGCCTATGAACGACTCAAAACCGATACCATTCGAGATCCCACTAAGTTCGCAATACCTTAACCGAGTCAGTCCATGAAAATACTCAAATTCTACAGGCCCACTCTGTCCCATGTCACTCAGCACCTTAAGACATCTTTGCCGAGAGCAATTTGGCAATGGCTTCTTAAAGCACAACAAAGAACGGAGATTTGGATTTGCTTGCTCCATCAATTCACTGCAATCTGAGTAATGGACTGCCACATGGCGTGCCTTGGTGACACTCTTCCTATTGTAAGGGTTTGAGAAAATTGTGAGAAAGTCATATTCTTTGGCCTTTTGGATCGCAAGCTCAAGAATGAGATCATGTATACGGCAACTTGTGATGGAACCAGCATGAGATCTCTCTGACACTTGAACAAAGTTTCTATTGAAATGAAATTAGAAGATTAATTAAATGGGATTCTTTGGATTATAGGAGGTTTATAATTATTTATCTTATCATATATTAAATGTGCATATTGTAAGCTGAAATAAATGTTGAGAAATGACAAGCATTCAGTAAAAGGTGTGTATATATGCCATAAAGAAAGCAATAGTTAGCTTGTTGCATCTAAGATTCAAGTTTTAAAAAACACAGCATGATATGTATATGTAGCTACTGAATAATAGAAAGAGTACTGGAATTATCAAACGACACATATTAAGTACATAATGAGTGTAATCCAATCAGAGATAAGTCATTGTCAATGGGCATGTTCTCAAGACTCATAAATATTTTTATTCTTTTTGCACAGCTCATAGTTATTATAGAGTTATTTTTTATTAGCACAAAAGGGACATTTAAGAATGCAACGAGGCCAAACCAATACCTTTTCCAAAGAACGGACAAATAAAACTTAGTTATGGCTTCATGAGAAAAAATTATAGTTCTGTACTCAAACATATATTGATTTAACCCTACACCATGCTTATTTAGTTCTTCATTTTCAAATTTAACAGTAAAACATATTTGGTAACCATACCCTTGAATACATGAAGCCACAGTAATTTTCTGATAAGTTCAACAGCTGGGAAATATTTTAGACATGTTCACAAACTAAGTAGCATATTTAATCTATAAGAAAAGTGTCAGTCAAGAATATGAGTTCTGTCAAATTAAGAGCCAATTAAACAGAAATATAAAAGAAAATTAGCCGGACTTACATGAATTTGTAATATATGTTGAACTATGGAAGTATACCTTTGCACTAGATCCTCTAGGAAGCTCTCAGCAGTGCTCTCCAATGTTCTAAATTCTTCCTTCAGTACGAGCCCTTCAGCAACCCATAGCCGAAATAATCTTTGAACATTGATTTCATGGTCTTCAGGAAAAACCGCAAAGTACATGAAACATTCTTTGAGAATATCTGGCAAATGATTGTAACTGGTGACTATGATCTCAAACAATTCTCTCCCATCAGTACCCCAGTCCATTGTTCGAAATAATTTTGTCCATGCTGTATAAGTGGGAGGTGTTTTAGATAACAACCCTCCTAAAAGCACCAATGCCATAGGTAACCCACCACATTTTTTGAAAAATTGTTTTCCAATGTCATACAGATAATTAGGATACCCTTTACTCGGATCTTGATGAGGAAAAGCCTTTTGGAACAAAAGCTCTAGGCTCATTTCCTCAGTTAAATATGGAAGTTTATATAGTTCAGAATCATAGACAATGTTTTCGTTTCTAGTAGTTATGATTACTCTACTTCCTATCTTGGCATCAGGTAGCACACGGTCAATTTGTATCCATAGATCACTACTCCATAAATCATCTAAGACCAGAAGGTACTTCTTTGGCAGTGATGTGCCGGCTTGAGGGTCTTTCTCATGACTAAGAGGCTCATGAGAGTTTGGACACAAATGGTCTTCTATAGTGTACCTCTCACCAATAAGAGTTTTGTAAAGTTTAGTGAGTAAAAATTCTTCTCCACCTTCCAGGTCATTTCGATGGAGAGGCTCGATTTGCACTATTATATTTCTCAAAATAACCATTAGATCGTACTTTTGAGAGATAGTTACCCATATGCAAACATCAAATTGACTCTTGATATCATTGCTGTAGAAAACAAAGTAGATGGTCATCAATTTTTGAATGATTGAAATATCATATTATTAATCAATTTTTAACACAGTTATTTCATATAATCAATTAATCATATTTACCTATTGTAGACTTTTCGAGCAAGAGTGGCTTTTCCGAGCCCTCCGGATCCCACAATTGAGATGACAGAGCGCCTTTTAGTTCTTGTGTCAAGCAACTGCTTTACGATGTTGTCCTTGTCACGATCAAAGCTGACAACATGATGATCATCAATGTCAGGTAGCATAAGGGGCCTAACCGGTAGCCTCAGTCGCTCGCCATATTTCTTTCTACTTTTATTGATCTTCCAAATCCGTGCTAGGATCTCATTCATTTCATCGGCAAGTTTGTGCAAAGCCACCCTGTTTTTGTACATGCGCCACATCCTTTTAGTAGGCTTAACAATTTGGGAACATCCTCTTGGGAGCTCTTTTGAAAGGTTCCCATAATCATTCAACAAAAAGGCATTCTGTATGACATCCTTTATGTTGAGAGCAACATCGCTGGCATCCTCCACCCAGTGCTTTATGTCAGCATCCTTGAGGAAAAATTGAGTCCAACAAAGCTCTTGACTCAATGCCTCTGCTTGCTCGCTGACGCCATGTATTTGTAAAATCTCCTTATAATCAGCATCCGATAGCTTATCCAAAACAAAATTAATTATATCCTCAGCATCCTTATAATCAGCAATCTTGGCCATCCAATCTGGGGGAACAATTTTACCAGTAAATTCGGGTAAGAGCAGTATTTTACAAACAAGGGAATAAACATAATAGGATGCCATTTGGTAAGATATGGAACAGTATATATTGCTTAACTAGTAAGGTTTCAACATTGTACTACCTCAACATCAAAATTAAAGAAGTCCCACTCCCATACAAATTTAACATAAGATACTAAGAAACAGCTAGAGAGAGCAAACCCGCTGTCTTATATGGAGGATTAATTTGAGCTAATTTACAGACAAATTCATATAGGATCACTCACATGCATCTTGTTCTATATGTATTATTGCTAATCTAATAATACAATACTTCTGTTAACATGGACTGAGTAATTTGAGGACCCGATCAATCCAGTTGATATTAGTTGGAACATGGAACCCAATAAATGGAGATTACAAAATGTTGTTAGGAACTCAGTAAATGGAAAGTCTTGTCGCTCGGACATTTCATCTAACACCATGTGTGCATAAAATAAAACAAAACAGGGTACAAAAAAAAGGAAGAGTAGAATGCACCACTATACATGCATAAAGAACAACCACGCATCCGTTTTTTTTCTTTTTCTTCTTTGGCATGTATGGCATGCGATCCAAGGTGTCTTGCTTTGTGTGCATTACTGGAGAAAATTCTCTCCTCTTTGAATCAATCTTTTTTTGTTCACCTGCTTTGTGTGCATTATTGGGAAAGTTCTCTCTCCTCTTTCAATCAATAACAGAATAAAAAAGCACCGCTTGGACAGGCCGTTCAAAGTTGGCTGGGTAAGACCCAATGAAATTTTAAATAATTTATTCAAAGTTGGTCAGTGAGAGCTTTTTTCTCTATGTTTTTTTCTCAACAACATTGTCTTTTTGTTTGAAATTTTCTATGGACGAAACAATACTAACTAGCATGCAACAAAATCTGTTGTAAACACAGAACAGATTCTCAACAATTATTTTAGAAAAGACCATCAACCGCTGTTGTTGAAGACAATTGCATCACAGGCAAATCTTCGAATCAATGTTTTTAAATGTGGTTTTGTTAATTCATGCAGAAGGCCACTGTATAGTGCATATGTGGATTTTAATGCAGACACATATATAAGAATTTAAAATGAGAATTCATATATATATTTTTCTAACTACAGGGGAAGTTCTAGAGATCATTAACACAACTTAGATGGTATGGGGATCTAATTCTTCGAGACATGAAGCATAAATTAAAGTAAAACATTTTCTCTCTCCTTTCCCACTTGCTCCCCATGTTTACCATTTGCAGAAAATCTCTTCTTTCCATTATCGCTATTCTTATCAATTACACTGACGCCATTGATTATTTTAAGAACTGCTAATGTTTCATGGGGTTACCCACTTTTGTCAAAAAAAAAAAATCAATAATTACACTGACGGCTAAATTAGCCTTGAAATGATAAACTTAAGAAATTATTCAATGAAGCAATTAAATTCATTCAATTGCATAAAGTTCTCATATGATTCAAAATTAAGAAGGCAAAAATAAAACACAGAAAAAATGCATGCCAAAAAAATAAAAAAATTACCTTATAAAGGATTAATAGCGCACCTCTCGTATTCAAGAGTATCCAAGTTGCCAATTCTGTTATTTCCACTGCGTCACCATCATCCAAAACAGAAATTCATTAGTGTAAAAGATAGAATGGTAATTCTTTCTATTAAATCCCAAATTTAGAATTGAGAGTTAAGAGGAGGGAGAGAGATCTCGCACCATTTCAATTTATATCCTTTCAAAGAGATTTATTTTGTATTTTTTTAAGAGAATCTATGCTGCTTTTTTTGTGATGGATTCCATACCTCTACTCCTAAAATGTTGGGTCCCGCTCATCATTTTAATGTCTGAGGCACTTTAGTTTTCATTTATGATTTATTTGTGTCATATATTGTATGGTGAAATGAGAATTGGAATATTGGACACTGAATTATTAATTATAATAAAACATGAAATAAATGCATGCCCAAAAAAAAAAAAACTTTTATCTTGTAAAAGATTAGTGCACCTCTCATATTCAAGAACCCCCAAGTTGGCCCTCTAGTAAATACAATATTTTTAAATGTTATTTTGTTCATGTATGAGGAAGGCCACTGCACACCACATATATAGATTTTAATGTGGACATATATATGAGGATTTTAAAATAAGAATTTATATATATATATATATATATATATATTCATATGCGTACATTTAAATTTATTTCCACATCAATTCATTCAACAAATTATGTAATTTCTATGCAAAAATTATATATGTGGATATATCCTAAACAGCAAAACAGATTATACAAGCAACAATTATATATGCGGTGTTGTTCTAAAAAAACAAAACATATTATATGGATTATGGAATTGTCTTTCTAGTAACTGTTTACAAAACCAATGTGCGTATCTGACCAAACTGGACATTGCAAGTAATTAGCTAATTTAATTTCCTAGTAATTGTCTTACTTAATCGGTATTCAATTCTAAATAATTTGTTTTATTTTTGTAACCCGAAAGACAATTACTAGCGATTTACATGAGCTAAAGTGCATGAAAAAAAGAAATTCGCACAAAATCAGAGTTTTATGAGAGAGAGAGAGTGATCGAATAGTTTCAAACAATTTTGTATTTCCTTGATTGAATAGTCAGATACAGAGAGCTTTTTTTTGTAAGAATCTTGATTAAATCAACTTTACTTTGTAACATTTGTAATTATTTCCTAGTAATTGTGTAAAATTTGTAACTAACTTGTCTAACCAATTTATGAATTTACAAATACAACTTAAGAGAGGAGAAAGAAAGAGACCTGGAGGAGAGAGGTGATCGGTGGAGATTGGAGAGACGCCAGAGAAGAGGAGCGCTCTGTGGTTTTGGAAGAGAGAGGTTGGAGAGTTGAGAGGAGATTGGTGATTTTGGAGGAGAGATGGAGTTTTGCTCTTTTTCCTATCTAAAGCAATTTAGGCATCGCCCGGGGCAATCCTCTGGAACTGAAATCGATTGGGGCAACTACCAAGTTTTCAAAAAAAAGAAATCGATTGGGGCTGGAGGAGAGAGAGTCACAGAGCAATTGAATTTGGGGTATTGTGTGGATCCTATAGGAACACAATCCACATGAAATTCAATTGATTTCAATTCAGTTATATTCAATAGAATGATTTCTAATTGAATTATGTTGAACGGAATTAAAATAGAAAAGAATTGAATTCATCTCAAATATTTTGTCGGAAAGTTCATGTAAAATGAAAAAAAAATATTTCACTTAAGTTTAAATGACAATTTTATCCTTTTTTTAATTATTCCCAAAATTAAACTTCTCAGCCACTAAAATACCAATTGAAATTCTTATTAGGTCATTTGAATTATTTGTATTTACATAAACTCTTACTAGTTTATAAATATACTAAGAAAATTAATTGGTTAAACGAGTTATAAATGAGTTGTGAGCCAACACGAAGTGGTTTCACAACTCGTTATTGTCATTCTAACTCAAGTAGACTTATCATATAGAGTTGAGCACGAATTCAAAGCAACTTGCTCAAACTCTCAACTTATTTACAACCCTACATTATTTCAAGCTTACACCATTAAATACCACTTATTCGATATGTTTCAGCTGAAAATATAATAACGAAGCTTTCATTTGATGCATCTGTGTACACCAAAACGAAAGAAAGTTTGTTATAAATTTGCATGTATTACCGATATATTACATTAAACATTGCAATTGCTTTTCATCTTAGAAAAAATATTACTTTAAACGTTGGTGTTTGATATAAAAAAAATTCTTTTTAAGTGCGCTTCCCTAAAGGTGTGACAAAGCTAAGTGGTTGCGTGCCCCATCCAACAACTATTTTTATTAAATAATTTTTTATTATTGTTTAGTTATTAAATAATTTTTTATTATTGTTTAGTCCACATGACCTCAGGCAGCTTTTATAAAAGATAGAATAATTAATGATAATATCATTTGTGCACATGAGGTATTTCACCAAGTACGGGTTTCTAAACAGAAATGTAATTTTCTTAAACTAGATTTCGAAAAAAAATTTGACAAGGTTAATTGGGATTTTTTTCTTGAAATTTTGGTTGCTAGGGGTTTTGGGGCTCTATTTATTAATTGAATTAGAGATATTTTGCAAAGCGGTCGAACATGTATATCTTTTGCCGGATACTTAGGTGATTATTTTTCTTGCAAACAAGTTCTTCGTTAGGGTGATCCTCTTTCTCCATTACTTTTTGATTTGGTAGCAGACGCACTTAAGAAAATCTTAAGTAAGGCACAAGCAGCAGGTTTCATATCTAGTTTGGGAAATGATGTTAGGGTTTCATATCTGCACATGAATCATTTTGTTTGGCTCGACAATTAAATTGTAAGATTAGCTCTTTGCCCATTTCTTATCTAAGAGTTCCTCTACATTGGAAGAAATTAAGTTTAAATGATTGGTATCCTTTGGTTAATAAAATTGATAAGCAATTGCAAACTTGGAAAGGTTCTTTATTGTCATTGAGGGGTCGGGTCACTTTATTAAATTCCATTATTTCATCCATGCCTCTATATTGGTTTTCTATTTATAAATTACTTGCCTCTATTAGGAAAAAAATTGATATCATTAGAAAACATTTTCTATAGGGTAATGGTACCACTGGGCGTAGGCGATACCATCTTGTCAAATGGTCCACTATTTGTTTACCAAAAATAAAGGGGGACTAGGTGTTCTTAATCTTAATTATATGAATATTGCATTACTAGCCAAATGGTGGTTTCGGTTTAAGGATTCCACAGTTGATGGTAAGTGGAAATCAATTTTAATTGCTAAATATGATTCTTCTAGTTTGGCTTCCAATCTATTTTCTTTATTTTGGACTAGTATATTGGATCTTACTGTAATTTTTGATTTAGGCATTAATAGGATTGTTGGAAACGGCAATGATACTTCATTTTGGTTAGATAGATGACATGGTAATTGCGCTTTATATTGTACTTTCCCTAATCTTTTTAGAATTACATTGATCCTTCTATTACTGTTTCTGACTTCTTCTCTAATTTTCCATTTAGTTTGTGATTTAACATGCAATTAACGGGAATTATCCTCCATGAGTGGCACCCACTTTTAGGTTTTTTCTTTTCATTCTTTAGATTCTACTCAGCTGAATAGTATTTATTGGCGATGGACTTCTACGGGTCTTTTTACTGTCCATTCTATTTATAAATGGCTTATATTTAGTGGTATTCCCAACAATAGCTACCATAACCTATGGAAGGCCGAAATTCCTCTTAAGATCAATGTTTTTGTATGGTTACTTCGCCAGGACAAGATTCTTATTAAATGTAATTTATGTATCCGAGGTTGTATGGCTACCATATAAATTGTATATTTTGTGGTGCCCCTGAGATTATTGACCACTTTTTTGTTACTTGTCCATTTATTTCTACTTTATGGTCTTGAATTAGTAATCACAACAATTTTGTTTTTAACTATACCTGGGTTTCTGAACTTTGGTATTTTGATTATTGGATTTCTCTAAAGGATTCACTTTTGGTTGAATTAATTAGGGCATCAAATTCATGGATCGTTTGGTTGACCAGAAATAAGATTTGTTTTCAAAATGCACCAATACTGCTATTAATTCTATAGCATCTTCTATAATTGCTTTGACTTCTTATTGGTGTAAGGCTTCTTTAGATAACTCATATTTCAAATTATCATTGATTTTGTTTTTCAATATTTCTCCTTTATCTCAGCTAGGCCTCTTGATAGTTCTCTCGGATTCGGATTCACAGAACAGCGTGGATTCCAGCGGGGTTCCCTACTCTTGGGTTTGTCGGGCTTGATGATAGGGAGCTATCTGAGGCCATCAATGAGGCAGCAGGATTGTTGTCTCTTGATTGGTCTCTAGTTGATACTGGATCCTCTTTTTTTTCCAGTGTGATTGCTATTAGTGATTGATATTAGTAGATTTTACTTTGTTATCTTATTCTCTTGTTTTGTGGATTTTGTGCTTGTTAGATGGATGCTATTTCTTTAGTTTAGAATAAGTGGATAATTGATACTATGCTCAGTTTTATATGGCCATTGCTTCATATATAATGAAACAGGTGGAAATTAATTCTACTTTTGCAACAAAACAAAAAAAAAGTACACATGACCAGTTGGCTGCAGATGTGCGATCTGAACTCGACTGAATCAACTATTTAAATAAATAAAGTAGTCCACGACATCTGGGCATTGAGTTTGAAAAATATAGCAGTTGGCAGTGCTCATGAAGCCTGAAAAATATACTATATATTGATCGAATTCATTTCACAAAAAAAAAAGAATGCACCTCTATTGTAGTTAAATGATTCCCTCCATGTAAATATGCTTGGTTTCTTCCACAAAGACAGAGGAGATCACATCGTTTTTCGTGCACCACACGTGCTGTTTGGCTTACGGATGGATGGATTTTAAAGAAGAAACCATATGCCAAACAGCACGTGTTGTGCACGACAAACGATGTGAACTCCTCTGGTTTTGTGGAAGAAAAAGCATATTTACATGGGGGGAATCATTTTAGTACATAATAAGTGAACTCGATCGAGGTGCATTCATTTTATTTGTGAAATGAATTCGGTTGATTACTTAATATAGTCTAGTTCAGGCTTCATGGGCACTGCCAACTGCTCGTTTGTATTTAATTCATTAGACAAACTCCATGCCTAGATGTCGTGGTCTACTTTATTTGTAATTAGTTGAGCAGTCGAGTTCAGATGGCACATGCCAGCTGCTCATGTGTACCAAATTGCTTTGGACATGAAAAAGAGCAAATTTCCGCCTCTATCTCCACTCTCCAACATCTATCCTCCAAAACCACAGATCGCCTCTCCAGTTCCCACTCTCCACCAATCGCCTCTCTCGTCCAGGTCCCTTTCTTTCCCCCATCTTAAATTGTATTTGTAAATTCATCAATTGTTTAGACAAGTTAGTTACCAATGTTAGTTACAGATCGGTGTTCTGACAATTACTAGCAAAGTTGATTTACAAATGTTAGTTGCAAATGTTAAAATGTAAAGTTGATTTAATCAAGTTCCTTACAAAATAGCTCTCTGTATCAGACTATTCAATCAAGGAAATACAAAATCGTTTGAAACTATTCGATCTCTATCTCTCTCTCTTCTGTCCAATGTTCTCTGATTTTGGGTGTATTTATTTTTTTCATGCATTTTAGCCTATCTAATCCGCTAGTAATTGTCTTTCAGGCTACAAAAATAAAAACAAATTAGTTAGAATTGAATACCTAGTAAGAAATTCATACTAGAAAGGTATGTTAGAAAGACAATTACTAGCAAATTAAATAAGCAAATTACTTGCAATGTCCAGTTTGGTCAGATATTCGCATTGTTTTTTTGAACAATTAGTAGAAAGACAATTCCGTAATCTCTATGTCCGTTTGGTTGTTTAGAACAAAACAGCATATATAACGGTTGATTGTATAATCTGTTTTGCTGTTTAGAATAGATTCGCATATTCATATTTTAAAATTCTCATATAAAAGTTCGCATTAAAATCGGCATAGGCAGTAAGCAGTGGCCTCCCTCATGCATGAACAAAATCATATTTAAAAACATTGTTTATAGAGGGGCAACTTGGAGGTTATTGAATACGAGAGGTGCACTATTCTTTTAAGGTGATGCATGGGACCCGCCATTTTAGGAGTAGAGATATGGAATCCAACACAAAGAAAGCAACATAAATTATTTAAAAAAAAAACAAACCATTGTTTATTCTAGAGGGCCAACTTGGAGGTTATTGAATACAAGAGGTGAACTAATCTTTTGAGGTGATGCACGGCACCCGCCATTTTAGGAGTAGAGATATGAAATCCAACATAAATTACTACAGCAAAGCAGGGAATCGGTGACCGGTATTAGCGACCGGTTCGGTCGCTAGTCGCTGATACTATTTTTCTTCAAAAAATAAATAAAATAACTCCAAATATCAGGCGACCAGACTTTCAGCGACCGGTATGAAGACCAGTCGCTGAAGACCAATTTTCTAAAATAAAAAATAAAAACAGAAAAATCAATAGGCATCAGTGACCGACGAAAATACTTTCAGCGACCACATTGGACCGGTCGTTGAAAGTTTTTGACAGAAAAATCCTCCCGCGCGGCCTTCTTCATTTTTCCCTGCTGTCTCGCAGGTTAGGTTTAGACTTTAAAAACCGTCTCCGCCCGTCGATCTGCTCCACCTCTGCCATCGATCTGCTCTCTGACTCTCTTGGTACTGTCTCTCTACTTCTCTCCCGCTCTATGCTTGTTCTTTTTGTGCTGAGCTTGGTGATTGGTGGTGCCTCTTGCGGTGGTTCTTGCTTATTTCTGAGGTCCGAGAGACGAGGCAGAGAAACCCTAGTACCGGCTCCCCCTTGTGCTTGCCTCTCTGTTGATTTCTAGTGGTATCTCTTTGGATGGTGCTTGCTGATTTCAGGTTGTACCGGCCTTTTTCTACGTCTCTTTTCCTCTGTGCTTTCTCTCGGGTAAATACCTAAATACATCCTTTTATTTGTTTGTTGATGTGTTGTGGTCTGTTGGTTTGGCTGGTACCGGCATGGTACTGTCTTGCTTGGTTGATCATGCTGCCTTGTTTAATTGTTGGTGCTGGGTGAAATTGGGCTGCGCCCTTGTGTGATTGGTTCTGACTTGTGCTTGTATGTGTGTTTGTGATATGTATGGTTATGCCTATGGTGTTTAAACAATCGAATTAACTAAAATAATTTGTTCATGAGGAGCTATCTTTGAAACAGAGAAGACCATTTAGAGAGTCACAGCAGCATTTAGTTCACCAAAAAAGACAGCATACTAATTTTGAAATTTTAGAATTTTTTAGGACATTTTGAAATAAATGTTTTTGAGTATGTTGTCAGTTATATATTTGATTCATGGACATGGGTACTTGATTCATATGATTTGTAGTTTACATATTGATGGGTATATTTGTAAGGAATTCCACAAACGCATCATTTACAAATACATCCATTGATATCTTTTACAAATACATCCATATGATTTATAGTTTTTTTGCATGAATGATCTTATACTTATGTCTATTTATATATTTATCTGGGAATAACTAATAATTTTGATTTCTATTAATGTAGGCATATGACGTGATGCAATCTTTCACAATGCCGGTCATGACTGTAATTTTGGAATTTCGTTTCAATTTATATTTTCTAATATGAAGTTCTAAATATGCAGGATAACTTTGTCGGTTAGTTTTTGCTTATTTTATTTTATGACTTGAGAATTTTGAGGGAATTGTAATTTGGTACTATATATGGTAAAATTATAATTGTTGTATGTCGATGTTGTTACTGTTGTATCTCAAAACAGAATTGCAATTTGTACGATATTTGATATTACAATTGAATTGATCTATTGTGTGTTTTGAGAAAAGTAAAATGACAAAAATAACAAAAAAAAAAAAATCATGCTGACAGGAGCATCAGTGACCAGCTTTGAGTATCAGCGACCAAATATTTTGGTCGCTGATGCCTTAACATGATGTCACTAAAAACTATTACCGACCAAAACAAATTGGTCGCTATTGAGGTATCAGCGACCAGGATGATGTCATTCAGCGACCGGTGATGTCATCAGGCAAGCATCAGCGACCATACTTTCAACGATGGGGCATCAGCGACCAGCGACATACTTACCAACGACCAAATATTTTGGTCGCAGAATTTGGCATCAGCGACCAGCGACATACTTATCAGCGAGCAAATATTTTGGTCGCTGATGCCTCTTTCTGCTGTAGTGAAAGAAAGCAACATAGATTATTTAAAAAAAAAATACATTGTTTATTTTAGAGGGCCAACTTGGAGGTTATTGAATACGAGACGTGCACTAATCTTTTAATGTGATGCACGGGACCCGCCATTTAAGGAGTAGAGAATAGAATCCAACACAAAGAAAGCAACATAGATTATCTTTAAACAAAAAATACATTGTTTATTTTAGAGGGGCAACTTAGAGGTTATTGAATACGAGAGGTGCACTAATCTTTTAAGGTGATGCACGGGATGCACCATTTTAGGAATAGAGATATGGAATCCAACACAAAGAAAGCAACATAGATTATTATTATTTTTTTAAAATACATTGTTTATTCTAGAGGGCCAACTTGGAGGTCATTGAACATGAGAGGTGCACTAGTCTTTATGATGATATACGGGACCCGCCATTTGAGGAGTAGTGACATGGAATCCAACACAAAGAAAGCAACATATATTATTTTAAAAAAAATACATTGTTTATTCAAGAGGGCCAACTTGGAGGTCATTGAATATGAGAGGTGCACTAATCTTTTAAGGTGATGCACGGGACCCGCCATTTTAGGAGTAGAGATATGAAATTCAACACGAAGAAAGCAACATAGATTATCTTTAAAAAAAATACAAAATCAATCTCTTCGAAAATATATAAATGTATATGGTGCAAGATCTCTCTCCCTCCCTTCTCTTAACTCTCAATTCTAAATTTGGGATTTGATAGAAAGAATTTCCTTTCTATCTTTTACACTAATGAAGTTCTGTTCTGGATGTTAGCAACGCAGTGGAAATTATTTTGTTGGAAATCACCTCCAGCTGAATTTGAGCAGTAATTTTGGTGTTTATAATTGCTAACGGAATTGCAAAGTCAGAATAACAAAAATATGTCATTGATTCATGTTTCTCTAAAGATGTAATTGATGTTAAGTAGGGTCGAGGTGAGTGAAGTACATAAAATTGTAAAGTGATACTAAGAATTAGTTAGTGATTAATAAATTATTTCAATTCGCATTTTAGTTGCTGAGAAATTTAATATAGGAGATAATTAAAAATAAGATGAAAATGTGAAATCATTTCCTTCATAATAATTTGGGGATGAATTCAATTCTTCTATCTTTTGATTCTGATAAAAATTTCAATTTGAAATCATCTTTATTGAATTCTATTGAATTGAACTCAATTGAACTTCATGAGGATGGTGTTCCTCACTACTACTAAAAGATGTTTCCTACACTGCTGTTGTACACGGATTTTTGTTGTTTTAAATAAAATCATGTACCAAATAAGATTTTTCCAATGATCAACGATATCTCTAAGAATTCTCCAATGATTTTTCATTAAAAAACAGTATCGGGGAAAACCCGTGTTAGAATCACCCTTCCTACACGGATATTTAATTAAATATCCGTGTAGGAATGTTAGAGAGCTACACGGATATTTAATTAAATATCCGTGTAGGAAGGGTGATTCTCACACGTTTTTAAATAGCCGTGTATATTTGTGGAGAGAGCTACACGGATTTGTAACTGCAAATCCGTGTAGGAAAGGTCATTTAGGGTTTTATTGCTTTCTCCTTCACTGTTTTGGTCACCCTCTATCCTCTGGATAGACGTTCAAAGTTTTTCCTCCATTGATTTTACTCTGAGATGGAGGATTCAAAGTCTTTCCTGAAAATGATACTGAATCCTCCACTCAGAGTAAAATCAACGAAGGAAAACTTAGTACCATCTTAATGTTACTTCGGATATTTTTAGTCATGTAATATTTTCTTGTGATTTTTTTATGGAGAGCATTAATTTTAAATTTTGCATTTTATGTCATATGTTGACAAGTTCTTTTTAGGAATTATAAATATTTTAATTAGTTCTTTCTTTATGGAAAGCATTAAATTATAAGAAATATAGATTATTAAAATCTATATTATATTAAATATGAAGTAATATAAATATTTTATTATATTATTCATCTTCCTACACGGATATTCAGTTAAATATCCGTGTAGGATAGCTCACGGATGTAAAATTTTATTAAATATGATATAATATAAATATTTTATTATATTATTCATATTCCTACACGGATATGTAGTTAAATATCCGTGTAGGATTCCCTATTTTATTTTTTTAAATATAATATACTTTCAATTTCATATTTTGTTATTATTTAAATATAAAAATAAACTTATGTAGATGTTTTAATTGCTGTGAAGCTCTTTAAATATTCATTCTTATAAATTAAGAAATTTATTCATTTAGATATGAACTTTGTAAATATTAATTTCTTTATAATTTATGTATTCATTCTTGTACACTATTTTATAAATAAAAATATTCATCACTGTGTTAGAAATATTAAATATTAACAAATTTAAAATTGTACAACTAATACAAAAAATAAATACAGAAGAACAAAAATATAAACAAGTAAACTTTCATATATTACTACTGATATATATTACAAAAGTTACCCAAAAATTGATATAATAAAACCAAAAAAAAGAAACTCCTATAATAACCAAAAAAAAAAAAAAACTCTAAACAACATATGTTTTCTTTGTCCGACGAATGTAGGGCTTCGGTGGCGGATGGCCCCTGGGGCTGCGACGTGGGCGAGTCGGCCATTGTGGCCATGGCCGACTTCTTGGATAACCTCGTGGTGGTCGTTCGTAATCGGGTGGGATCCAAGGCATTGGCATGAAATCTTTTGGAAGTGGTGGCAGTGCCTCAACAGGTGGTGGTGGTGCCTCAACAGGTTGTTCTTCTGTGACACGCGACATTTTTTCACTTAGAGAAAGATAGGTTTAAGAGGAACCGATTCCGATGATATATAGGGTTTAAGGTGACTCTTCATTTTTCTATGTTTATTTTCTGTATATTCAATTTTAAATTTGTAATTAATTAAATAGGGCGCGCATGATTTGAAATAAATAGGCCTGTCCCTCCTAAGAATTGTACCGAGTATTTTCCTACACAGATATTTACGTAAATATCCTTGTTGAAAGAGTATTCCTACATGGATATTTACATAAAAACCGTGTAGGAAAAGAGGAGAGCTACACGGATATGTACTTAAATAGCCGTGTATGATACCTATTGCACACAAATTTGTAATAAAAATCCGTGTAGGAATCCTTGTAGGAGTTCAAAACCAGTTTATGTCTTTCAAAATTTTCTAAGTCCCCAGTTCACTTCTTCCTCCTCTGATTTTGAAATTCTTCCAAGTCGAGTTCAAAACCCTCACCTCTGGTCCGCCGCGCTTTCTCTTCTCTCTTCTCTTTGTCTCTCTCTCTCTCTTTCTTTTGTCAGGGTTTAGGTGGTGTGTGCACCTCCATTGCTACCTCTCTCTCTTTCTTTTGTCAGTTCACTTCTTCCTCCTCTAATTTTCTTTGTAAATTTTTGGTAATTTACATAGAATCCAACTGCCTCTACGGTACCTCTCTTGTTTCCAACTGCCTCTAAGGTGCCTCCATTACAAAAATTAGTTTTCATTTTTTTTTTCAATAATTCGATCCGTCTCTCGTTACTAACTCAAATTATAATTGTAGTATAACCGGAGACAAGCCACTTACTCAACCAAGCAAGTCGACGAAGTAAGAGGAATGTGGTTAAGGTGGTTTATTTCTGAATTTTGTAACCAACAATATGGATTTATATAAATTAATTTGTGTAATTATCAATTTTGAATTGTTATTTTATATTTTGGCAATTTTTATCTGTGTTGGGTAAAAAACATTCTGATTGTATATAATTTAATGGCTAGCAAAATTGGAGGCTAACCAGAAACAAAAAAAAATTACAAAAAAAAAATGAAAATCCTACACGGATATTTGAACAAAAACCGTGTCGCTAGGGAAGGAAGCCACACGGTTTTTTAATAAAAATCCGTGTAGGAAGACTATTCCTACACGGATTTTTATTAAAAAACCGTGTAGCTCTCATGCTGGGAGATGTACTTTGTGAGGCTTTCCACACGGCTCTTGATTAAATAATTCGTATAGGATTAGTATAATCATACACGGATAATTATCCGTGTGTAAATGGTGGACTTTCCTACAACCCAGTATTGCACACG
Organism: Carex scoparia; assembly: GCA_024447655.1. Classification (NCBI taxonomy): domain Eukaryota; kingdom Viridiplantae; phylum Streptophyta; class Magnoliopsida; order Poales; family Cyperaceae; genus Carex; species Carex scoparia. The sequence goes on along the minus strand of JAJHPE010000004.1, from coordinate 10,220,399 downwards.
TTTTCAAATCCGTGTAGCTCTCCAGTTAAAGTTCGTGTACAAACTGTATTTTTGTAGTAGTGCCTGTCTGTGGTTAAATAGAGTATAATTTTGGTTTACCCATTGTAAAGGATTTGACAGCTTCTGTCAAATAGTATGTGTCAAAAAAAAATTACCCTTAAGCGGAACCACCCAAAATCCCAAATTCAATTGCTCTGTAACTCTCTCTCCTCCAAAACCACCCTAAGCACCGAAAAAGAGCAAAACTCCGTCTCTCCTCCAAAACCACTGATCTCCTCTCCACTCTCCAACGTCTTTCCTCCAAAACCACAGATTGCCTCTCCAGTCTCCAGTTTGCACCTATCTTTTCTCTCCTCCAGGTCTCTTTCTTTCTCCTCTATTAAATTGTATTTGTAAGTTCATAAATTGTTTAGACAAGTTAGTTACGGATGTTTGTTACAGATCGTTGTTTAGACAATTACTAGCAATAGTTACAAATGTTACAATTAATGTAAACTTGATTTAATCAAGATCCTTATAAAAGAGTTATTTGTATCAGACTATTCAATAAGGAAATACAAAATCTTTTGAAACTACTTCTCTCTCTCTCTTCTAAAACTCTGATTCTGTCCAATGTTCTCTGATTTTGGGGGTATTTTTTTTTTCATGCATTTTAGCTTATTTAATTTGCTAGTAAATTGTCTTTTACGTTACAAAAATGAAACAAATTGTTTAGAATTTAATCCCTATTGGCAAATTGGTTAGAAAGACAATTACTAGCAACTTAAATAAGCTAATTACTAGCAATGTCCAGTTTGGTCTGATATGCACATTGGTTTTTTAAAACAATTACTAGAAAGACTCCCTATAATTTGTTTTGTTGTTTGCAACAAAAACTGCATATATAGTTGTTGCTTCTATAATCTATTTTGCTGTTTTGAATAGACCCGCATATAAAATTGTTGCATAAATTTATGTTGACATAAGCATTATAAAATTGTTGCATAAATTCATCTAAGTTTCCTTGTAAATTACATTGCAACCACAATATTACTCTGCTTTGATTTTTGCTACTGGAGCAAAAATTTCTCTGTGATCAATACCATATTTTTGTATAAATTATCTTGTCACTATTCTAGCTTTATATCTCTTTACTGAACCATCACTTTTGTATTTTATTTTATAAACTCATTTGCATCCATTAGTATTTTTCCTTGTGTCAATTATACAATATTATCCAATTTTTATTTTTTACAAGAGCATTTAATTCTTCCTCCATGGAAGTAATTTTCGAACGCACCTTGATGCATGATGGTTCTTTTGAGTTTGATATTAAGCTTAGATAGACAAAAAGTTAAGAGATACATTATCATAGTACACATGATTTTGAATTAGATATATGTAGTTGGGTACGTGGTATGTATCAAAATCTTGCAACCTTTTAAGAGATCTAGTTAAACGTACACATTGACATAATTATGTATCAGATTTCCAATTACCTTAAAATACAAATTCATGCTCAACTTCAAATTCTTAAAACTATAGTATTTTACTATTTTATAAATAAATAAATATGAAATTAGCATTTTAATCTTAAACGAAAATTTTCAGTTAAATTGAGAAAAATGTTAAATTTTATAGATATTACACTAATATTATCTTAATTAATCCCATTATGAATACTATATAAAGATGTATATTATCATTTGTTCGTCATCTAAACTCAGTAGATGTTCATAAAACATATTAAGTTTGAACAATTTTTTTATTATGCATGTTATCACTTGTTGATCATCTAAGCTTAATACCCATGTCCATTGGTCATAGGTTGGATAAACCATTGAAATGAGCAACCTCAAAAAAGAAGACGGTATTGAAGAGTTGGTCAGACCACTGTTGAAACGCCTTGAACTAGTCAAGGAGCGAGTTCCTGAGAACTCGGAGTTGGAGAAATTCATCGACCAAATTATTCCAGAGGTCATAAAGACAAAAGATATTATTCATGATGGAGAAAATTTGAAAAGGGAGCTAGCTGGTTTCTTTGATAAGATAGAAAGGCAAATTGATCCTTGGATTGATCATGAACCTCGTAAAAAGGTAGTATCGGATTTGCCTCATAAAGAAACCATAGCTGAAGTGGGCGAATCGTCCCAAACAAGTTATATAAAGGACACAAAATTCACTGAGGTTCAAGATCTTATGGTCAGGTTAGAGCGGTCATACCGCTTGGTGAGTAAATGCCTGATGAGCCTTTCTATTTTTCCGGAAAACACAATATTTAAAAAGAAATTAGTTATTTACTGGTGGACGGTGTTTTTTCGGGGGGACATAGAGGGTTGTGAAATGGTCCTTTCTTATCTGGTGGAGGAAAAATTCCTCATACCAGTACATAACAGAGAGCATAATCAAGTAATCGACTGCTTAACCATAGATCCTATATTTCATGCGTGGTTGATCTCCAACGATGAGAGATATGAACATGTTAGTTTTGAGAATATGGAAAAAGTTACTTGGCATTTTTATAAAGAGAAAAATGAACATTGTAGGAAGATGCTACTAAATCCAGATCAGAAGTACCTCGATTCCAAGAACATAATAGATATTACCAACAAGGAAAATCACTTGGAGGTGGTTCAACTTGGTAGTTGGCATTGTACAGAGACATGTGTTCAAAAAGGGGTTGAAGAAACTGGGTCTAGAGAAACAGAGTCAAATAACCACATTGAGGTCAATCAAACTGATTTCATAAAGAAGATTCCATCAAATGTGCGCTACCTTAGCCTGCGAGGCATTTCAGGAATAACAGAGCTTCATGAATCAATTGGGAAACTAGATCTCCTAACAGTACTTGACCTCAGGGCTTGTCATAATTTGGAAAAATTACCAAATAAACCAAAACCAAGGTCCATATTAAAACCAAAATTAATAAGATGGTCATTGCCACAAGAAAAGTGGTTCGAGAACCTAGAGGTTTTAGATATTTCAGAGTGCTACCTGTTGGATCACATGCCAAAGTGGGTATGTGAGCTCTCTAGTTTGAAGGTGTTAAAGGGTTTTGTGGTTGCTAACCAGTCCTGCCAGTTAGGCGATCTATACAAATTAAAAAAGCTTAGGAAGCTCGGCATTAGAATTGCCGTCAACATTTCCGGTCCCGAAGTTTTCTCGGGCTTTGATTCCCTAGACAGCCTTTTGGTATTGACCATTACATGGGGACAAAATAAGTATAAGATGATGCCAACCTACTCCTTACCAAAGAATCTCGAAAAGTTGGACATCAGATGTTATCCAGAAGCTGATGCATCAAATTGGCAGAACCAGCAGTCTCTGCTAAAGTTGAAGAGATTATATATTAGAGGTGGAAACCTTGCTAAAATTCCTTACCATGATTTCTGGAAAGTAGAGATATTGCGCCTCAGATTCTTGAAAAATTTGGTCCCAATTGAATGGAATGAGGTCAGGAGCTCATTTCAGAATTTAAAGTATGTGGAATTTGTGGGATGTCGACGTCCCATGAACTTCCCCAACAATGAGAATAGTTGGCGTAAATAAGCTCAAGCAATTGATGATAATCATCAATTTTATTAGGATCAATTTGTAAAAGTAATGAATACATTATATCCTCTGTTAGTTTACTATTTATGATTTTAACTGTAAAAATAAATGACGGACCTCACCATGGGATTGAGAAGAATTCGTAGGCCTATTTTATGTGATATTTTATATTACAATATAATGTTGCAACTTAATTTTGTATAAGTTATCATTTATATTATTGTTCATTGTAGGGAATGCTGTATAATTTTTGTTGTTGATAATATTTTTGTCTTATATGTCTGTGGGCCCGCCTATTTGTCACACTAGATCAGGATTACAATACGAACCAGCAAACATAACAGTTACAAATGATCTGCCGATACGGAATTTGTATCCTCTGCAGTAACTCAAAAAATAATCTTTGAGTTCATGCATTTGGACTATCCGATCCGCTTTAAAATCTGTGCGGCCTAAATCCACACTAATATTTAAGGCCCCCTAAATTATAGATTGTGGCTGGATTGGCTCCCTATAAAATCAGATGGTCGAGATGCGTAACTCAAAACATGATCTTTTGAGTTAATGTAGACGATGCGGACTCACCCATACGGCCCAGATATTTCCATCTGTTATAAATAACTGTGGGAATGCATTTTTGTATTTGTGTTAGTTAAAAAAAACATTTGATTTCATTAACTAATTTCTAGTAATTTAGTACACGTTTATAGATTCACAAATTAATTACCAACTTATTTAACTTTATTTTTAATTTTCAACACATCTTAGATGTAGTCAATACATACATACATACATACATACATACATACATACATACGGATTATTGTTCAACACATATATATAGGTAGAGGCTAACGGTTTATTAAAAACTTCTATGGACAGGAATGTACGATTATTTTAAATAAGTGTAGAAAGTAGAGACAGTATTTTTATTAAAATATCCTGTAAAGGGGTTATTAACACACGGTTTTATTTAAATAACCAGAGATTACCGTTCATCTTGTTCTCCAAAGGTAGTTTTAGTTTGGTTATTTAGAAGGTTTTTTTTTTTTTTCTTTTCTTATTAAAAGATTGGTACAAAATTCAATGGAATCTAAATTTGAAGTTCTTTTTTGTACTCTCCATCTTAATTAAATAATGTATAAAAATTCAGAAAAATGTAAAATTTGGTCTCCAATGCACATATTATATATGGAGAACAAGTATGTAGGGTTTTGGTTGGTTCATCTCTTCACTTGGTTGGTTACTATCCTCTTTGAAACATAAATTCATTATGTTCATTTTTTTTTACGAAATTATTTTCAGGGTTCCTATAAAAGTCCATAGAAGACACTTTTATATATCAATTTTAATATTTATATTCTCTTGATGTATTTATGTATGCCATTGCCTTGTTTTTTTTTGGAGATACAAAATAATAAATACTACTCTCTCAGTCTTAGTAATTAAATTATTAAACAATATATTGTTAATCAGTAGATAGTTTTGGCAACATGGCCCAAAGCTTGCTTACACGTTATAAGATAGTAAGATATACTAGTTATGTGTCCACACTTTGGAGCGGAGATCGATAGTGTTGTATTAATATAATTTTCTAATGTATGCAAATTAAAATGACATGTTGCCAGTGATGAGCTTTTCACTTCCTCCCATTTTTAGAACTATCTTTTCTTCTTACTTTGATTTTTTTAGCTCTGAAACTATTTCATTTATAAGAACACAAGATGTGTTTATTGGTAGGAATCGAAATTTATGCTTATTCTGATGAGGTTTTGCCAGTGGTGAGGTTTTAGCTCTGAAACTATTATGATAAAAACACAATATTTCTGAAATTTATGACTATCACGTTTATTGGTAGGAATCGAAATTTATAATTTCTATTATGAATTTTTTTTGTTTTTTCTTCTATATATCGGAAGCTTGCAGCTTTATCGAGTTACTGTGTATTATTATCATATTTTCAGAATCACTCTGATACCATATTAAATTTATCAGACAGAGATTGAGATTATGTTTATTGGGAAGAATATTATTATCATGAAAGTTGTGTTTATTACAAGTTCTTAGTCTCTATTTGTAATACAATTGCTAAAGGCTCTTTTATTTTACCGTTGCTACTCTACTGCGTACCATTAGTACTGTAGCTAACCTATTTTACCGTTGCTACTCCCCTGTTCTATTTATTCTATCTAATTGATCGATCATTATTTTTAACACATTAATTTGCAAATGGACATAATTTTCACAAAAACCTTGCAAAATGTAAAAATATATGTGTAATGAATAATGATAATATCATATTCCTGGGGCAATCTTTCTTATTTCTCTTTAACAAATTTAACAACTTATCCCTCCTATCACAAAATTTTGTCCATATATAATAAGCACAAAAACAGATATATTGATTAATTTGAGGCAAAACATAATTATTAAACTCAACAGGCGCTATTACTGGCACTTGTTAGTAAATTTAAAGAACTCTGTCGGCTTATTTCAATAGATTCAAATGCATTCTTGTTAGTTACTGATGCTTTCTGATCAACAATTATAAATCAATCTATCCTAATTCTATTAAATTGGATTTTTATTTGATATTCATTCTGATTAAGTGTTATATGCATAGACACCAAAGCATTAATTGTATCTCTCATCTAAAATATTTCTATTACCAGCTCACCTGAAGCTTCAACAACTCGCATGCAAAGATGGCAAATAAAGTTTTCATGTATGCATGCGAAGGTTAGATAGTCTTCTATCCCTTCGATCCACAGGAACTAGGATTGCAGAAATCTGTATTGCTGAAAAAGAAAACAAATGTAAATATTTGGTGACTGGCTGGGTTTGAACAATATTAATATGAGTTACCAAAATACAAGTAAATAAATAAATGGACATCGAATGTTAATTTTCAGACATACCCATCATTTCTTATTTGTAAGAGAACAACGAACGACAACTTTGTCACAAATTAGCAATTGAAAGAAGAATGAGGTGTCACGAGATTCTTTAAATATAAACATTGACTAACCAAATCTCAGGCAATCAATATGTAGGCTCTCTTAACACACTTTTCCCATCATTTTCCTAATTTTCGTATAACTTCTGCACTATTCATTTACTTTATGATAAGACCTTTGAAATGAATTATGTGCAAGTATAATGGACGGTACTCTATTTTGTCTGTGGAAATTTTTTATGCACATAGTAAGTCTCTGTTTGAATCTTCATATAAATTTTAAGAAGGATGGCTATGTTCGGTAACCTTTCTTAAATAGGTGGGGATTAAATAATTCTTGTTAAGAAGTACTTGTTTGTTCGGTAAGATAGACTAAGAATGAAGTCTTAGTATAATAAACTATGTATAAAAGTATGTAAAGACTTAAATATTGTCCTCTTTACATTTCATGCCATCAAATATTATTATTATATCTTCAAGTGATTTTCATTTTAGCATAAATAATTCAAATTATTTAAAATTAATAGTTAATACAACAAATTTATGGTACTGAAAAAATGGAGAAATAAAGTGTCGATTGTTTTTCTACCGTTCTGACATAATAAAATAATTAAAGTTTACCCTTTGTATTATTTTCCTTGTAAGTAAATTTAGATTTCTCACTAAATTTAAATTTCTACACGTTTGACAACATGAAAGAGATACATAAAATTTAAATTAATGATCAATAGCTCAAATTGTAATTTTTTGAATGTACTTTTAATATTCTAGTCCCAAACATAGAAACAGTAACTTTTAATTAGTACTAATTAAAGTAAAATTAAAAGTAGGCAGTAAAAAATGTTCTGCGTATTTTAAGTCAGCATAAGATAATTTCGATGCAAACATAGACAGTTCGCACTAATTGAGGATTGTACGTATAGTAATTTGTTTAAATTTAAATGGGCTACAACTTTAGCACAAATTATATATATGGGTCAAATTAGAGATATTTGGGAAATTTTCTTTGTTTGATAATTTGGACTTGGGCTTGATCTTGGGCTTACTATAAAATAGTACTTTGCATTTTTCACGTAATGCACGCTCTCAGCGCACGTGGTTTTCTTAGTAACATGAACATGAAAAAGTTTGTTTCAATATCCATATTATTTTGCTAGCTTCATTTTATAATCAAATTGTTTTGGTTGATAACTGAATTGGATTTGATAATCAAATTTGATATCTTCATTTTATAATCTAATTTGATATTTTGGCATTAGGCTGACTTTCTATTTCGTATTGAAAATTTCACAATACAATTTTATTGGATTTGTTTTTATAAGTTGACTAAGACTTTTGCGACCAAACTACAAATAATTCATAATAATACTTCTTTTTAACTATTGAACAGAAATAAACATGATAAATTAATGGATTTAACAAATAAACAATTATAATAATGAGAATAATTTAAATAAGTATCTACAATATGCCAAAGTCATTCTAACATCATTAATAAAAAATATAAAATATTCTTTTAAATAAATAATAAATTTTGCTCTCAATTTTTTTTGTTCTTGGTAATTATAAATCCCGATTATATAACAAATATCTTTTCTAATGAATTAGAAATAATTGTTCTAATTAATGAAAAATGAATTACTAATTAGAAATTTAGACAGGAACTTTACTTATGCAATTTCTCGAGTTATCATTTTAATTCTTAATTTAATAAATTTTAAATCAAAATTTGTGATTGTACATACAATCAAACGATATTCAGTCAAACAATATTCAGAAGTTCGATTTACTCTGACATCTTATATAGGAAACTTGTAAGATTTATTTATCTAAAATTAATAATAAATTTGGTTGTTATTTTCAGTCATATTTTCTCATGGTAGATAATAATTTGCAATTGTGTAATGGATAACTTATAAAATGAATTATAAAAATAAAAAGTTTCACACAAATAATGAATGCATGAATGACTAATGAAAAATTGATTTTGTTGACAACAATTGTGTTCTCGATATTTTAATATTTAAATATCGGGAAATATCATATTTAAATGTTATAATTTACAATTGATTGTGTTTGAAACCCTGATAGGGGGGATCCTTTGTTGTAATAATAGGGGTATTAAATAGTTGGGTGGCTTGACCTCCAACCTTTACTCAAAAAAAAAAAAAAATAGTTTACATGCTAGAATGATTCAGATTTTAATGTAAGTTGAATTAATTTTTGGGTTTTGCTTCGAAAGAGCAAAAAAATATGTATTAATAATATTTGATCTTTAAATTGTAAAAATGTTATGAAAAATTAGAAAAATGTCAAATAAAAAAATTATAGCTGAATAATTACGTAGAATAATATTAAATGATTATTCCAAGAGTGATATATAAAATGTTCCCAAAAATCTATCACTAAAATGTAAACAAAAATCAATATTTTTCTCCCAACTAAATGCATTGAAAATTCTTGTATGTAACCGTATTTTAAATCCTATTCGAATCATATTTAATATTTTAGTTAAAAATGTTTAAAAAATAATAAGATATACATAATACAAGTTAGTATAATTATTTCATATTATAAATGTTTAGATTAAGAATCAATTAAAATATTAATTTAACTAATTAGATCAGTTATTTGGTTTAATATATTTAAATCAACTCAAAATAATATTTAATATATTATAATAACAACAATTCTTTGTTATTTAATAGATTCTGGATTTGCAATGTATAAGATACAAGTGTGAATTATATTCAAGTACATATTTTTTTTACTAATGTTCTGATTCATTCAGTAGATTTGGATTCAACTATCGAATTATGGCTTGCGTTGCCTCTGTCATTTTCGAATTTGCACATTTCTAATGTGATTTTAAAACCAGAAAAGTGCAGAAAATTCCCATAATTTTAATTCTTCCGCCGTGCTATTTTTAAAGGAAAATAACATGTGAAACTTTTTTTAAATAATTAAGTTCTAAATTATATTGTGTCATTTATAAAAAAGTTGCCCTTAATTAATTTTACACTGCCACAAGAGAAGGAGATAGAGAGGTATATTAGAATTGTCCAACTGATGTAATTATTGACTCTTTTTTCTTATTGGAATAAAGTTCAAGTCAAATTGCCTTACTTAAATATTGACAAAAAAATCTCATCTAACTTTTCTTATTGGCTTAGTAATCATATCATATAAACCCTAGCTAGCTTGGTTATAACAATATTAGTTGCATAGTTTAAGAGATTAAATAACCTGCTGATTTGGTAACAAGTCATATAACTGTGACCTTAAAAAAAAAAATATAGACATCATAGCTTATAGAAACTTTACAGCCAGATATTTTTAATAATAATACTAAAGTGAATTTCATAGATCATGAACTCAAATTTTTGATTTGTCGCTTTTCATATCTCTCGTTTCAGCAACTAGCTTCATTCGAGCCAAATTCAACTCCTTGACAACTTCTTTGATCCCAATGCGCTCTTTTGGAGACAACTTGGAGCACAAGAGACCACATCGAATCACTGAAACCAAGCAATCATGAACGTCCTCTGCATTTGCATTCTCTCCTCCATCATTTACAGGGAACAATTTGTGGTCGATAATCTCAGTAAAACGATCAGAGAAAGCCATCTCAATATGATTGTGGAGGCTCAATCCATCTCTGAATCTCTCGTCGGTGGGGCTTACATCAGTAAACATCTCAAGCAGAAGAAAGCCAAAGCTATACACGTCTCCTACAACCGATGCCTGACCTCCCATTCCATATTCTAAAAAATATTACAAATTACAATCATACCCTTCTAAAAATTATGCAGCAAAATCAGTAACATAATCTTGTTTTTTCTTTTCAATTCAATCATATATGCTATGGTAAATATTGCGGGAAAAGGAATTGACCTCCTTTTTTCACTATGTATATGTTCCCAAGGTTAATTAGATGCATTAATTTAATTTTACCTTCTGAAAGTTTGTGCACACTTACTACTCACATATCAATTTAGCAGCTAGGAGCTAACTAGGTTTATTACCATCTATTAAGGTAATTAAAAGAACATATGAGACAAGCAAATTTTGTTGAATGCCATTCTTTATGCAAATAGTTAAGATAAATAATAATCACACATACTTCTGTAAGCTGGTAAGTAAATAATTATACCTATATACTCACAAAAAAATTAATTTCTCACAAGGATTAGCTTGTACCTGGGGGAATATAGCCGATGGAACCTCTAAGTCCATCTGTACTTCCCGTCAACAGAGAAGACATAGAATCAGATCGAACCAGAAATCTAGCAAGCCCGAAATCACCCACATGTGCAGTCATGTCTTCATCCAAAAGAACATTGCTAGGTTTAAGATCACAATGTACGATTGGAACGGGCCCATGGTTATGAAGGTAATCCAAAGCTGTCGCAACATCGATTGCAATATTCAGCCTTTGAGTGAGGCTGAGACTCCTAAATGGCCTATTTGTACACACATCATGATGCAACCATGTATCTAAGCTGCCATTAGGCATGAACTCAAAAATCAAAGCTTTAAAATCATTACCATGGTGGTCTGTGGAAGAGCATAAACTTAAAACTTTGATAAGGTTTCTGTGTCGGACTTTTCTTAGAACCTCACATTCAGAGAAGAAACTTCTAGAAGCACCATGCTGCTTGAGTTTCAGTACCTTCACAGCCACAGCTGTCACGTTCTCAAAATTCATAGAAGCTTTATAAACATCTCCAAAACTACCTCTTCCAATTTGATTCCCTAACGAAAAATGGTCTGTAGCCCTGAGAATATCATTGTATGATACTTTTTGATACTTAGAATGTTTGGCCACAAATGGTAGGGGATTATTACAAGATCCCTTTTTCCAACAAAAATGGGCAATCATGAACATGGTTATACACAAGCATGTAATACCACCTATGGAAAATATTATTACAATGATAATTTTGGAATACTGCTTCTTCTTTTGGTTATATAAAACGCATGTGGGTAAATGCATTTCAGGTACTCCGCCACAAAGTTTTGAATTTCCTCTTATGTCTATTGCACTAGCATTCTTGAAAACCCCGTCTTTCGACAATTCCCCCTCAAAATTGTTAAAAGAAATATTCAAATGTTGAAGTTTCATCTGACCAACAAATTCAGGTACTGGACCAGATAAAGCATTGTTGGAGATATCAAGATCTTGCAATCCTATCATGTTTCTCAGAGAGAAGGGAATAGATCCATTGAACTGGTTTCCAGCAAGATGAAGTATTTGAAGTAGTTGGCACCTGTCGATTGTGCTAGGAATTTGACCAGATATTTTGTTATTTGATAGGTAAACTTTTGCTACATTGTTTAAATGACCAATTTCTGGTGGCAGTGATCCATTCAAATAGTTATTTGACAAGTCAAGGCTGATAGAAAGTGAATGAAGATTGAAGATTTTTTTTGGGATTGTGCCTATCAATTGATTATTTGAAAGATTTAAGGTATTTAGTACATGCATATTGCTTAATTCCTCTGGTATACTCCCAGTGAATGCATTGTTCCCGAGATGTAACGCATTCATTTTGGTGAGATTACCTACAGTTGATGGGATTTCACCAGATAACATGTTTCCATTTAGGCCTAATCCTTGCAAATTCCAAAGATTGCCGATTTCTTTTGGGATAGTGCCTTCAATAAATGTTTGGCCTAGTCCTAATGAAATAAGGTTGGTTAGTTTTCCTAACTCTGCAGGAATATTTCCTGAAATTGGATTCATTAGAAGTGATAAATAATTAAGACTAGTAGAGAGATTTGCTATAGAACCAGGTAGCATGCCTTGGAGTTTGTTGTCTGCAAAATCCAACAATTGTAGAAATGTACAGTTGATTAGAGAAGCAAAGAATCTCCAATCGTCACCGGTGGCCTTAAGTTGATTTGAAGACATGTCAAGCCAAAGAAGATTTTTTAAGGTTCCTATCCTATCTGGTATTGTGCCTCTAAAATTGTTTGAGCTTAAATCAATCATAGTCATGGCTGAACAATTGGATATGGATATTGGAATCTGCCCATTAAGTTGATTTTTGTAGAACGCTATAATTTGTAGGTTCTGTAATGCATCACAAAAGTTAGAAGGAAGATCTCCATCAAGCTGATTTACACTTAAACTCAGGGAAACCATGGTTGAGAGATTGTAAATGGAATGAGGTATCTTGCCTGACAAATAGTTTTCACTGAGGGAAAGATCCTCAATAGCCTTTAGTTGGCCAAGTGAAGGTGGGATGAAACCATATAAATTATTGTCACGAAGATATAGATTAACTAGATGCGTAAGGTTGCCTAAGGTGCATGGGATAGATTCTGTAAGATTATTTCTAAATAGATCCAATTCTTCGAGTTGTTCTAGGAAACCAAACTGTGGAGGGATGGTTCCTTGAAGATTATTGGTTCCTAGATGAAGAAATTTTAAATTGGAACAATTACCAAGAGTTGATGGAATATTTCCGTCAAGGTTATTCACACTCAAATCTAGAAATTGTAATCTACTCAAATGACCAAGCTCTGTTGGGATGTTACCAGTAAACTTGTTATCTGATAGATTCAAACTTTTGAGAAATGTGAGATTTACCAATGAGGGTGATATATGGCCTGACAAACTTAATGAACCCAGCGAGAGAGCAGTTACTCTGTCGGGATGGCGGTTGCCGCACCTTACGCCTTGCCATTGACAATAGTGGAAAGAATCATTCCATGATGATAATGCCCCGAACGAACCATTAAACATGAGAGACTTAAAGGAGAGAAGTGCAAACATGTCAGTTTCATTTGTGGCAAAGCTGTTTGATGGAAGATGAAAGGAGAAGAAGCATATGAGAAGTAAGAGATGTAAACCTTCCATCTTTTTTGGGTTGTCAAGTCTTGTAAGAGGATATCTCTAATATATGGCTATCTTTTATCATTCAAATAAGTTGGTGGAAGAAGACTATCAGAATTTATCACACTTTAATTTTCCTGTTGTTGGTCATTGTCACCTTAAAATAGACAGAGATATTTCTATATATTCTGAGTCATATTTACTATTTTTTATATATGAATTACAGCAGAAAATTGCCCATATGTTTTCCTTAAATTTTACCTACATCTTTTAATTTGTTCCTATCAGTAAACTCTAGGGGCCAAAGAATTAGTTGTTTGTTGAATGTTGACCTATCTAGCTAGAACATCCACACATAAAAGTTGCTTTTAAAGTAATCTATAAATATTCAGCATGTCGGATTTAAAAAAAATAAAAAATAAAAGCCATCCCAAACCAAATCAATGTTCATACTCGCCTGCTGGCAATTTAATTTTTGTTTAACAAATATATGTTAAAATATGTTTAATCAGTTTCCCTCTTTCTTTTTTCGTTTTTGTTGTTGAAAGATCTCTAGATAGATTTGCATTCCTTTTATAGAGGTTTCTTTCTTTCAACACTAAATTTGTTTGACCAATAGCTTAATTACTGGCCATAATTTTTTAATTGCTTCTAGTTAGTGTTAACTAAATTTTCATTTCTGGATAATACAATGGAGTAGAACTAGGGTGTTCTTAAGCTCTTACTAATTCTTTGGTGAGCTTGACTCCAAAACCTATCGGATTGATTTCAAATAATGAATCTAAACATTTAAAACTGATCTACTTCATGAATAATACATTTACATGTCATAATTTTAAGTTTTCAAATTATATAAATTCAAACGGTACAAAAAAAATAGTTTATAAGGAATTTTAATGCATTCAAATTTCATCATTTTTTTTACCACTTGACTTTATATTAAATTAATTTGAAAATAAAATAATTACTTTTATACGTAATACTCATGAAGTAGATCAACTTCAAAAATTTGAATTATTTGTTTAAAGTAAAGCTCACTAAAACATTTTCTGGCTTAGAAGCATCCTTGTTATGCTCGATGGATTGCACATTCTATCAATAATTTGGATTCATAATGTCCATGATCTAAAGTTAGGTGTTGAACCAACCCATAACCAACCAACTATATATATTTGTGGCTTAGAAGCATCCAACCAACCATATATTTAATTCATTATGATAATATTTATTATGATCGCTACTAGTACTAGTCATGCAAGGGACGTATTCCATGTCAAAGAGAAAAAGTCAAATAAATGCAACCAAGTCAACATCAGTTCAATATTATAAAAAATGTTGGAGTAAATCAAACTTTTGCATATTGTTTGCTTTTTTGTGTACTACACTAATTTTTATTTACAACAACAATCATAAATAAAAATAATTTAAGATAAAATTATGAAATCCCATAATCAAATAAAACAATAATTTCTTAGTGATGAAACAAACACAAATCCAGCGTAAATTCGGGATCTAGATCGAATATTCTCTTCACTGGTGGTTAATAATAAATGCATTATTGCTTCATAAAAAAATTGATTATGTTCACACCAATAGGATGAAAAAAATTCCAACATATATCGTGAAATTCCATATTTACATGTTATAATAATGAGTAGAGCTAGGGTGTTCCTCTCTGAACTCAACTCTAAAACTTATCGAATTGGTTTCAAATAACAAATCCAAACCATTGAAATCTTTATACCTTATTAGTGATGTATCTACGTGCAAAAATTTTAAAATTTTTAATTAATTTTTTATAGAGTCAAGTTGTCAAAAGTGGTCCAAATATAATGCATTAAAATTAATTTATAAATCTTCTAATTTGGACCACTTAATTTTATACTAAAATAATTCGAAACAATAAAATTTTCACATGTAGCCGCATCACATATAAGTAGAAGGATTACAATATTTTGGATTCGTAGTTTGAAGCCAATTCAATAGATTTTAGATTTTAGTTCACAAAGAAGCTTGGTGAACTTATAAATACCCTAGGTCTACTCTATAATAATTAACAATTAATTGCCTAAGAAATCATTTGAAAATTGTTTATACAGTAGATTAATTTATATATTAATACAAGTAGAATTATTTATTTGGGCCTATGTCGATTCTTGTTCTGAGCATCTTGTATTAATTGCTATACCACTTTGTGTTTTTATGAAAATATTATCTAATTCCTCTCGCACCATACGGTGCACATTCCTGCTGCATAGACCATGTCCAATCCGGTTTTGTATCTGCACATTGTATATCCGCCCTCAAATGTGTCCAAGTTTCAAAAAGTTTATTTCTTATATACGTATTAACGCTCGATTGATATATATATATATATATATATATATAGAAAAAAAAAAAAAAAACCCCCCGAAAAAAAAAACCCCCCAGGGATCAAAAAAAAAAAAAAAAAAAAAAAAAAAAAAAAAAAAAAAAAAAAAAAAAAAAAAAAAATAAAAAAAAAAAAAAAAAAAAAAAAAAAATTATATTTATTTTATTTATAATAAAAAAAAAAAAAAAAAAAAAAAAAAAAAAAAAAAAAAAAAAAAAAAAAAAAAAAAAAAAAAAAAAAAAAAAAAAAAAAAAAAAAAAAAAAAAAAAAAAAAAAAAAAAAAAAAAAAAAAAAAAAAAAAAAAAAAAAAAAAAAAAAAAAAAAAAAAAAAAAAAAAAAAAAAAAAAAAAAAAAAAAAAAAAAAAAAAAAAAAAAAAAAAAAAAATAAAAAAAAATATATATATATAACCCTTTTGAAGCCTAGATGCCATTAATATGACACCATTTTTGACTTGTTTTCTTTCGGCAAATATATTTCTTTGAATTAGTATAATGATTTTGTTCTACTCACAGACATACATACATATATATCAACAGTTGAATTAGTATAATGATTTCACCAAAATATATTCTCCTCATGCCTCATCCATAATTCACATTCTTAATAAGAATATAGATGACTAGTCAAAGTTGGAGAATTTAATTAACTGGGGATTATATTGATGTGGGGGACTGCTAGATATGTTTGGTTATGAACTAACTGAGTCGGGGGTGGTCAGTGGACTGTGGACATCAGACCAAATTCTGTGCCATTCAATTTACGATTAGATTTGCATATACAAATTTTAAATTCATTGATATCAAATGCATACAAATCTTTACGCGCATCTAACGGCTCTGATCGGACATTGAACCAAATTTGGTTCAATGCCTATCGAACCACCTCTTCTCCAAGAACTAACTAATTAATTATGATAACTACTTGTGGCTGCAACACTACTATTGGTATCGAAAATTGACCCATTGTCGGCCCAATTGGAATCTCAAAATAATTTTTCAATTTCATCTCTCCGGTTTTAAGTCTGTTGGATTTGGGTTTTCATATTCAAGAATTGGTACCCACTTTATGTAGGTCTTATTGGGCTAATGGACTGTGCATATAATACACAGCTGAGACATAATTAATGCCACTGAATCGTAGAGATTAACAGAGATATGATGGCCTTCTGGGAATCATGATAGTGATAGCTAATAAGGAAAGCCCAACTTATTTGGGACATATCTCAGTTCTTATGAACACTTCATATTAAAAAGGGGACGGAGTGTCTTACTTTTTTCTTTTAGCTTTTCTCACACAGGTCAGGTTCATTCTGTCAAAAGGATAATTTTCTCTTGTTTTTTTGTTAGTCTTTTTCAAATGCGCCTTGATAGTACATTCATATCTGTCGTCCAAAAAAAAAAAAACAATTGTGTGCTATATATTTAATGGACATATTTGAAAAAAAAAAAAAAAAACTATTGTCTTTTTGTATAAGTCATTTATATCTTGTGAGTATACAAGTAATCATTTTGCATATATGTCACATAAAACCTGATGGCACTAATTTATTTTTATGAAATGATTTTAATTGTATGTGAAAAAAAAAACATTTATATTTCGTAATACAATGCATAACCTTTAGCAACACGCATACATGGTAGTATATAAATATACAGAATGTACGAACATATAGTCCAAGTTTTTTTTTTTCTTGTATCAAATTAAGCAACTAGGTAATCTGAGAATTTGCTCTGTTATTAAAAATGATACGTAGAAAGATATATACTCAAAAAGTCAAACTATAAAAATTTAAATGAGATCAAATATCATATAGAATATTATTTAAATGATAGCGATGGTATCGATATCAAAAACTTGAAGTCTTGACTGCAGGAATTTATCAACAATGAAATATTATTTTTTTTTATTTTTGTGGAGATCAAATATATTATTTTTCAAAAAAATTATATTATAAAAAGATACTTCACATAAGCATTAGTAAATAAAACTAAAAATTATTGCACTATTTCCATCTTGCTACAAACCATACATAGCTAAAGCCCGCCAAAACACCAAAGATCAATACAATGCAGATTACATTTTTGAAACAACTGACAACAATTTGACTCATTAATTTTTGTTATACTACTAAATTGTTGCCACTTCAAGTAGCATCCTCTTTTTAGCGAAGAAAAATGCAGTAGAACCGGTTCCCATAACCCTCTTTTCTTGAGCACAAAAATAAGAATCAAAACTAGAAACCAGGAGATACCGAGCCTCGACAGAAAGTCCCATCCAGTAAATAAGGCTGGAGCCCAGTTCTTAGGATTATAATTAATTTTTTTATTAAATTTTTTATAATTATATCCAACATTGTAGATTGCAGATATGCCCATAGTGAATGCCACACCCATGAATAAGGCAGCATACCAAATCACCCACACCAACAACTTCATCGCAATATTTCTCTTCCGAGGGACCACACATAACAAAAGCATCATAACACTAACAGATAAAAAAAGTGCAACCATGTCACATATTAGGAAGTAATTTAAAGAATCACCGAGGACAGGTTGACCTTTAGTTATCTCATGATCCTTATCATCAGGTTTGAATCCTCCAGGAGGATTCAATGCTGCTTGGAAGGTGACAGTCGCCACCAATGTTGCCACCAACAATAGAATTTGAGGATCGTACCTCTTTTCTTTCTTCTTCTTTTGCAACTCTAAAGTTCCATTTTCGATGTCATTTTTCGAGCCAAGAAAACCGGGTTGCCGCAGTGACGTTCTTAGAGTTGGTATTGGGTTTGAAAATGAATCCCTGATGACAGGTTCTCCTTCAGACAATAGTTCAGCTGTAGTCTTTCCCCCGGCTGCTCGTATCATCTCTCCAAGGATGAGATCTCCATTCTGCGGCCACGATCCCAACAGAACATCGAGTGGAGTTAAGGATGCCAAGTTCATGATGTTCACATTGATGGTTGTTTTATTCAACAAAAATTTGATTACCTGAGATGCAAAGGTGCAAGATGTTAAGTAATACTTAGAAAAGCATCAAGGTTATTAATATATTCACCAACATTTTTTTTATTAGAGAGAAAGCTATGGCTTACTGATAATTGTTTGCTCGCCACGGCATGATGCAAAATAGTATTTCCTCTGTCATCTTTTGCATTAAGGTCTTTCACCTGGTCGATCAAGAACTCAACTGTGTCAAAAGAATTATATTTGACAGCCAAATGAAGTATAGTTTCACCACAATTTGTAACCCTATGCACTGCCTCCTCACAGGCTTCCACTAACACTTTGACAATTACTACCCTTCTTTTTTTAACCGCAATATGAAGTGGAAATAACCCTTCCTGTGTCTCACTTAATAAACAAAGGTCCAAGCCAGCCTGCATAAACAAAATAATCATTGAATTACAAGCATATTTTGCATGGTTCAAAAAATCGGCCAATTCAACTCGGAATCGGATGGGACCGAGCCGTGTTTTACCCGATTCTTGGGTCTATGCGAGTTTCTCAGAAAAATCGGATGAACAATGACGGAATCGTGCAGGAAGGAAGGAAATTGCGTGGTTTTCTGATGAAGAAGAAACAGTCTTCAGTAGCAAATGAGCATGGCGCACATACACTCTGAGGATGAACCATGGGACCCTTCGTACAGATGTGAGAGGCTAATGAGTGCGCAGGTGCTGATTGGCTTCTTGGCGTGGGCTCTACTTGTCGGATTAAATAAGAGAGAGGGAAATATCGTTGGGCTTCAGCCCGCATGGTCGTGGTTCATAGAACAACATGACTCTGCTACGGTGGGTCACACTGTAAGAAATGTCAACCGTGCTCTCAATACCCTTTTTACCTTTCCTTTTCTTCTTTTCCTGCACCCTCCGATTCAAATTTTTTCTCATTTTTTTCTCTCCATTTCTTTTGTTAGTGGCCACGTCCATTTCTTCAATATTTTCTGACTTTTTTTTTTTCCTTTCACTGTTTTCCTTTTTCTTTGTTGGTTTCTTTTCTTTTTTATTATTCTATTTCCATTTTTCATTTTTTAGTAGTGCGCTAGTGTAATATTTGAGTGTAATATTGTTTTAATTAACATAGTTTTTTTACAAATTATTTTTATCAATTTTTTCCTACTTTTTGGCTACAAAACAAGGCTTCTGCCAAAAAAAACCCGAGTTACCAATCCGATTCTTCCGATTCCGGCCAATTCATCCGATTCCGATTCTGATTCCGAGTTTTAGAATCATGATATTTTGTAAACTGTAAGATCTTGAAGGTTTGCAGACAACAAAATCTTTACCGTTAATGGCACTTACTATATTGTAGTGGTGTTCTCATTTGGATCTTTGTAACTTATGTTTTTTCATACAGAAAAGTGTATGGCCATTGGATAATATTTTTTATTCCGATGGTCGTAAGAGCCGTCCTATGCACTTTAAGATTCGTGTAACCCCTGCTTTGAGATTTGTTCACACGAAATTCAAAGCACACTGGATGGCTCCCATCGTATCCAAAGTTACTTCCGATGGCCATCGGACCTAAACTACACTCTTTTTTGTAAGAAAACTACTTACTGAGAAACATCAAAATGAACTGATCATATTAATTACCTTCAACAACTCCTTCACTACAGTGACATGACCGTGGGCGGCAGCCAAATGCAGAGGTGACAATCCCTGGCTGTTGAGCTCCTTTGCAAATTCAGGTTTGTGATAGACAATCTCACGAACAAAATCAGCGTGCCCAAGCATTGCTGCAATATGTAGGGGGTTATCTATCACTGATGTTCTCACAATCGCCTTCTCTAGCAAGAGCTTATCTTGATTGAGAAGCTCCTTTAATGCATTTACATCTCCAACATGAGAGGCTTCTTCTAGTCTTGTAAAAAGCATATCCATAGTCTCTGTTCCTTGGTTGAGTTTACACACACAACACTAGCCCTTTTATGAGAGTTTATGCCGCGTGTTGACCTAACACCATCGTCAAGTCAATGGAAATATAAATATTATTTCCTTACATAGGAGAAAAAGGAGAATTAAACTTTGTGTGTTCATTGATCCCTTACAGTTACTTAACTGTCCATTCAAATATTTATTAACAATAATTATATACATATATGTTAAGTAGAAATAGATAATTATTTATTCAAACATCTTTCTGGGGCATTAACAATTTGCCTTAATTCCTTGAATATACATCGGTTAAGACAAGGAAGAAGTTTTTGAAAACTCTACAGCGGCTGTCAAGATCTCTCTCTATCTATCTCTATCTCTATCTCTATCTCTAGTACAGATTAATAATTGTCAACAGGAGACGTGTTCAGGTCTAGGAGATTTTTTCAAGAATCATAAAAAGATACTGTTCTTTCTAGTTTCTACTTTAGTCTGAAAGAATTTAAAATATTATACAATTTTATAATCTATCTAAAAATGTTTTCTTCAATTTTACTAATATATTAAAAAATCATACACTTCCTTTCTTATGTCTATTTTAATTTTCTTATGTAATAGAATAATAATTAATTTTTCTTTGAAGAAAGTTCTTGTAATTTATGTTTGTATTCTAAAGCAATGCAGCCGTTATATATATATATATATATATATATAAAAAAAAAAAAAGGGTTCCCTTAACCAAAGCCTTTTAACTTGACTCTATAAATATATCGAATACTTTAATATGAATCAAACCGTTGAAACCCTTCTACCTAATGGTGATGGTCTACGTGAAAATTTTAAGTTTGATTAATTTAATATAGAGTCAAGTGGTCAAAGTTTGGTTTATAAATTAATTTTATATTCATATTTTTGTTTTTTTTATATATAAATAAATTGATATATATATATATATATATATATATATATATATATATAGTAGAACTAGGGTGCTCCTAAGTTCACCCAATCTCTTGTGAACTTGACTCTAAAATATATCGAATCAACTTTAAACGATGAATCTAAATCGTTGAAATTCTTCTACTTAATGATTGATGTGTCTACACAGTGGCGGAACCAATATATCGACACTTTAACTGTCTAATCGTTGAAATTCTGCCTTAGTTGGGTTTCCGTGCGCCAAGCCCCCTGGCCTAGAAAAATTAGAGAGTAAAATTGGTGCTAAATCAAATTTAAAGGATAAATTCCAAATCTGTCAAGTATAAAATAGAAAGAGAAGCGTTAAATCATGACTGTCATATGAATAGAAAGAGATAAATTCCTTTATATATACCTTTATATAAATAGAAAGAAAGCGATAAATTCCAAAAATTGCTTCTGCCAAGCGTCATAAATTGGTCCAAAAATTAGAAATCAAGTATAAAATAGAAAGAGAAGCGTCTGAGAGTAAAAATGATTTAACAGTTTGTTCTGCCATTCAAATTGCTCCTATTTATTAAAACTGGCACCCATAGCCCGTTGCGCTAGCTGGAGAGAAAAATTTTCGCTGCCGCATCTTTGACTGCAGTTCGGCCCCCCTAGTTTTCATTCCTGGTTACGCTCCTGCGTTTACATGTGAAAATTTTAAAGTTTCGAATTAATTTAATATAGAGTCAAGTGGTTAAAGGAGTCCAAAAAATGAATGCATTAAAATTAATTTATAAATCTTAAACTTTTGACCACTTGACTCTATATTGATTTAATTCGAAACTTTAAAATTTTCACATGTAGACGCATCACTCATTAGGTAGAAGGGTTTCAACGGTTTGGATTCATTGTTTAAAGTCGATTCGATATATTTTAGTGTCAAGTTCACAAGAGGTTTGGTGAACTTAGGAGCACCCTAGTTCTACTCTTATATATATATATATATAAATATATATATATATATGAGGTAGAACTAGGGTGCTCCTAGGAGTACCAAACTCCTTTATACTCTTAACTCTAAAACTTATCGGATTAATTTCGAATGATGAATCCAAACAATTAAAATTCTTCACCTTGCGAGTGATGCGTCTACATCTAAAAATTTTAAAGTTTCGAATTAATTTAGTATAAAGTCAAGTGGTCAAAAGTCTTCCAAAAAATTAATGCATTAAAATTAATTTGGAAACTTTCTCATTTTGACCACTTGACTTTATACTAAATTAATTCGAAACTTTAAAATTTTCACATGTGGACGCATCACTCATAAGGTAGAAGGATTTCAGTTGTTTGGATTTATCGTTCAAAGTTAATCCGATAAGTTTTAGAGTTAAGAGTACAAAAGAGACTTGGTACTCCTAAGAGCACCCTCGTTCTACTCATATATATATATATATATATATATATATATATATATATATATATATATATATATTATGTTATTTTAAAAAAATGAGTTCTTGTGTATAACTTCCTGGCAAACATGGGAGGACATATTTCATTATGCTCTATCACTATCCTCTTGTAACAAATTAGGACTATTAATTGTTCTAGTGTAGTTTGTTGGACTATCTGGAAATACATAAATAATGTTTGTTTCAATGATTGTATACCCAAATCAGTAAGATCACTCATCATAAGTATTAAATCTGTTGTTGCATATTGGACAAGTCCAGTGAAGAAGAAAGTCAAGGATGCTGCTGCTGACTGGATGCTGCAGCTAGCTGGATGCCTATAGTTGAAGATGCAATTCCGTTGGACCTCGAAGATAATCCTGCATAATGGAGTGCCTGATGCAGGAGAATGAAGATCTCTTTTCATGACTATTTTAACTGCTATAAAATTAGCCTATGGACTAGTATTAGCTTACTTTCTATACTTTTGGAACTTAGATTCCTCTCTGATATGGTTGCTATGTTGCTTACTTGGATGTCATATTACTATCCTTTTTGCTGTCAGATAGTCTGGGGATGCTCCCTGGCTTAACTGGTTCCTTGTAATTATTTTGTTTCAGTAATGGAATGGGTCTTCTGGCCTTTAAAAAAAATGAGTTCCTCAATTTTACTAAATTTAAAAAAAAAAAAATTATGTACCAAAACTTGGACTACGATGTCTGAGTAGGCTCCACAGCCATTGAATTGAGCACCTTTCATTGGTATCGGCAATTAATAAGATTGAAAAGTATACTATCCTATGAGTAAGGCTTAGCTGCTATGGATAGCATAAGGCTATCCGTGCTACGGTCTCAAAAACCTATCATATAAACTTCAAACTTCGATTAGGTAACTCAATAAATTGGTTATATAATTAACTTGTAGAATACTAGTTTTTACCATTTTTGAATTTTTTTTTTTTACTATTTTTTATGATTTATGAAAGATGGTAAAAGATGCCTTAAAAATAAAAGAAAATTGCCAATATTTTAGGTTTTTTTTGCAATCTTTCATAAATAATAAAAAATAGTAAAAAGATTTCAAAAATAGTAAAATTTGATATTCTACAAGTTAATTATATAACCAATTTATTGAGCTACCTAATCGAAATTTGAAGTTTATATGATAGGTTTTTGACACTGTAAGCACGGACGACCTTATGCTATCTATAGCAGCCAAGCCTTACTCCTGCCGTATTATTCAATTCAGCAAAGTAGTCATGGGACTTGTCTTTCTAAACCGTTGATTTAGATAAACTGACAATAACAGCAAACAGCGATTGATGTAAGATTTTCTGTTTGTTAGTGCTTCATTAGAAATTTCTAGCTCAATGTTTTGTATAGATTATATTTTTTTTCTTTTTTCTCTTATATATATTCCTCTCATGTGTATCTTCGGGGTTATAAATTATCTCAACTAAGTTGATGCAAATTAAGTCTATTTGAAGAACTGTATATTTTGTTTGCTATCATGTACTTCTTCTATATCAATTCATTCAACCATACATATAATTAGTTTTGCTTCATATAACACAATATTTTAAACCTAACTTTCAGGTCTAATGAAAGTTATTATAATTATAACAACTCCCTTTCAGCAAGTTCATATGGCAATTTCAGCCTAAACTACCCAACCCAACTTGAGCTGATAGTACATTCGACGGCATGTGGTGTTGGCACTTGGGACCTATCCTGTCCATGCCACTGAAGAAGCTGTATCAATTGGTGTAAAGTGGACAAGATCTTAGCAGAAATCATACATACTTCGATAGATGATTCTATGGACAGGTGTGTAATGCCACGTAAATTTATATTAAGATAACTTAAGCTATATTTAATTATTAAATAAATTAATAGACCAATAAAGCGACCTCAGTCCAATTAATATTCTACAGCCCAAATTTCATTTATCCCTCAAATTTAATTAACTTGCAGCCCAAACAATTTCCGTGTTTATCCTTTCTGTACATACCCTCTGCTATCTGTACATCCCCCTTGATCGCACCCCCTTGTGTAAATGCACCCCCTCAACCTAATTCCCTGATCTAATCCACTCCGCTAGACATTAAGCCCCTCTATTCGGTTCTAAACAGCCTCCTTATTTAAATTCTTGCTGCCCCTGTACCCTCTCTGTTTTGACTGAAATTACCATAAAACACACTTCCACTGCCATATAATTCCAATCTCTCTCTGTTTTATTATAGTCCGATTTTCCAAATTTTCAGATTTTATCTTCTACTCCGTAAGTTGTTCTATCATGTGTTATTCATTGGTCTTTGAAATTAATTAAATATTTTAGTGAACATTATGTTGTATCTATTAGTATTAACTCATCGCTTAAACTTCCATTTACTAATTATATAATTTTATATCTATAACTAAAATGCATCAACACTTCATATCTCCAGTATATGCTACTATCATTCTTCATATCATTTAATATTTATAAAAAAAACGATATTAACTGAATTTAGAAATTTAATAATTTAGGTTTAAATTTAGAGATTTCGGAACGTGATGAACGTGAAGAGTACGCTCCAGGAACCTACAAAATTCCAGGTGCGGTGTATTTTCCGGATAATTGTTAAATTACTTTACTATTTGGTTCAATATTTTATTTCTGTTGTTATGTGATGAATGGTGAATTTGGAAATCTAAGGAAAGATGACATGTGTTATTGAAATGGATTTTAGAAATGAACGTTATATATGTGAATAGAAAAGACTATAATACAATTAGTGAACAGGGGCTGATATGTTTTACATATCGGGATGTATGCATCGGGTCCGGTAATCGACTAGACCCCTCGTTAACGTGACTGCAAGCAAAAGCGGTCCTGTCACGGATCAATATCTAGCGGAAAGCTGGATGCAGCACCTAGTGAGACGGTCAATACCTAGCAGAAAGCTGGATGCACCGCCTAGTGAGACAACTAAAACTTAGGGGAAAGCTGGATGCACCGCTTAGTGAGGAAATGAAAATGTGAAATGAAAAGGATAAATATATGTTTTTGAATAAATAACTAAATTGGTACATCATTGGATAGATTTCCTTTAATTAATCTTAAATAAGAAATCTACATTTGATATTTAAAGTTAATTTCACAAAGATCCGGGCTGGAACTAAAAATCTGCCCGGAGAGTTTTGTTCGAACTCTCATCCGTACCACTTTATTTATGTGGGTTCCAGGTGACGAAGACAACGTGGCTAGGCGAGGTGAGAAGTAAAACTGGAAGACAAAGCGAGTATAATTATTATTTTGCCACTTAATTTGTTTATTTGGTTTGTTTGAATACATAAAATGAACATGGCTATGAAACATTTATATAATAGCCGTGTTCATTTGTGTCCTTTGTATTAGAATACAATTTGTGTGATTTATATAAAAATTTGTGGCAATATATATTTATTTATTTTATTGATGATGTGTGTAATATGCTCATGCCTTACGTATAAATACGTGGCGGGTTGTCACGGGGGTGTGACAAGGTGGCATTCATTAATTGCGACGTTAGCGGCTGTATACCTTTTTTTTTTTAAGTGGTCAGAGTTTGAGGATTCCACCGAAGACTCGGTCTTATATAATTTGTGGCTTATATATATAGTTTGAGAATTCTACAGAAGACTCGGTCTTATATAATTTGTGGCTTATATTGAGGATTCCACACTGATAATAATATGAATGTTTTGAAGATAAATTAATTCACTAAATGGTTGGTACCACTGCCACGAAGGTTGCTGGTTTGGAGTTGCTTTTCTGAAGAGGATATGTTGACTTAACGGTGTAACCACTCATATATAGAGGTAGTTTTGTTCTTGGTGCTTCTTGTTTCACAGTATTTTTGGTGATTTTTTTAAAATGCCAAGGGGAGATGAATTTCCGATGGCCCGCAGGGAGGGGAGGGGGGGATGAAATTTACTGCAAATAGGTTCACTTATGTGGACCTAGTGATCAATTTTCCATTTGTTTGTGATAATTAAAATAAGTGTCTGACATGCATGTGTAATGATTCGTTGATCTATATTTAATCGATCGGCTAAATTTTGGGAGCAACAAGTTGTTACTTATACAGAAATTCGTAGTTATTATTTTTTCCCTACTTGCTTTGTAGTCCAAGATGCAATTACCAATTTTTTTTTATACAACAGTGAAGTTTGATATCATATGTTATTCTCAAGGCAATATACTTGAAATTAAGTTAAATTAAGTTAATCAGGCGGACCTCTTTACAGTTGGATTCAAGTATTCCATTACAAACATAAAGAACTTGTGCAATGCAACCAGTAATTAAACAGTCCCAAACACAAATTAAACATAACCTCAAATACTGCAACCCCGCTCTAAACTGCATAAATCTATGACACATCAATCGCAAAAATAGTTTGTGATATCATCCTCCGTCTCCTCTGCAGAGGAAATTTGCACATTGTTCAACTTCTGAGTATAACCCGGCATACCAATTCGAGGAAATAGTGTCATTTAGGAGACACCATCTCGAGACCGATGTCAAGCTTGAGATTGATGTTGCTTGAGGAACCCATTTCCTCCTCTGGTTTACTCTTCATGCCACCATCACTTATCTCTGCAGGAAGAACAATGCATCAATAAAACACATGTTTTCTGAATGTGTTTTCTCACAGGCATTATACACAATGGTGACAAATCAAGCATAGACAACATATAGAAATTGGCAGAATGAGTTAAAGGAAGAAGGGGCAGCAAGATGGATTGTTTCAAAGAAGGGAGATGCAAAACCAAGAGAATTATTTTAATCTCTTTGTTTGTTTGCTGGAGGGAAAGATGCTCAAGGATATTCCGAGATGAGTACAAAGTGATTGAAGTTCTTAACAAGAGAGGTGCTGGACCAATGGAGAATTATGCAGACAACTTAATGCAGCAGTTCTTAGAAGAGTTTTAATTTTCCTTTTTCCTTTTTCTTTGGAATTTTATTTTATTTTCTCTGTTTGCAAAATCACTCAACCATGTTGAGTATTTGGAAAAAAAATTCAGTAGAAATTAAAAAAAAAGAAAAGAAAGAGAAATAGAAAGAGTGCACATGTTCTAATATGGATAGTAAAACCGGTACAAATTCTACCGGTCTTAAAAATCTCAAAGTTTAGACCTGTAAAATTCTTACCGGTCCTAACTATTTTTTTTTTCAAAAGTCTACTTGATAAATCCAATTGATAAAAAAAAAAAAAGTTAGGACCGGTAAGAATTTTACAGGTCTAAACTTTGAGATTTTTAAGACCGGTAGAATTTGTACCGGTCTTACTATCAATATTAGAACACGTGCACTCTTTCTATTTTTCTCTCTTATTTTTCATTATTTTCTACCAAAATTTTTTTTCCTGAGTCTTTCTTTTAAATCATAACTTTTTTTAAATTCAATTAAATCAAATAAGGACTTTGATCATTATTTTTACTAAAAAAAAAAACAATTGTTGAATTTGTGTGGTTTAGGAAAACTCAAGCACCAACACTTAGTTTTTATTATTCCTTTTATAGAAAATAGATAGTAATTGTCTATATATAACCAAAACCCTAAAAGCAATGAATGTCTGTTGAAAATGGGAATGGGATTCGACAGACGCCTATCAGACTCAAATTTGATTTCGATGGACGTGGGATGCAAATTTCTCCCCTCGTGGATAGTTGGAACTTCGTATGTCACTAAAAATAATAATTGGGCCATGTACGTACAACTGTTGGGCTTGATGCAATTAATTAGTAGGACGTTAACTGCCCTTTATTTTTCTTTGCACACTTTGATGTTATTTTTGTGTAGACCATACTCCGAACTATAATGGTGATAAAAAGAATGTCTCACAAGAGTAAGATTTAGGTGAAATATTAGGCTCCCATACAACTAAGGCGAAAAAATAACTGAGAGGCCCAAGGTCTAATATAAGTTTTGTTTAGTTTTGAAAACTGGGCTTGAGCTACCAAATAACGTCTGTTTTGGATTAAAATCTGGAATGTAAGTATTATCAGGATACAGCTAGCAGCTACACGAGGCGAATGTATATATCTTTATCTGATTTTTATAAGAAATTAAATCTTCTTTTAATATTTGAAACTTCATGCAACTACAGCGAAAAATAAAGAATACATCTCTTCAACCGTGTTCGTCGAGTCCCTCATTTAACACAGTGAAAGGTCCCGACTAATGTGATGGACTACATAACATATTTTGTTCGCTCAATGGATATCTTTGGTGGCATATATTTGGAAAAAAAAAAAAACCATGCATGTTAATGTCGTCTTTTGATAAACGTCAATCCACTTTTCCAAATGTAAACCATCGTTCTATACTCGGGTTGTTAATATTTTGTAACAGCTATAAACTGATCATAATTTATTACTGAATGTGATATCACGACTTCACACAGTGTTATTCACAACTTGCACAATTGTGGTTCCAATCCCTTTGCAAAAAAATAATAATATTCAATGCTCTTACATCATATAATATTAAAGTCTGACCAAGAATTCATAATATTGCAAAAGCCTTTCATACTGCTCTTTGTCGATCATTGTATTCGTGGATTCTAGAAATGTTATTTTAACCTCATTCGTTCTGTTTTCTTGGAATGATATATAGCTTTTTGTGCCGGTTCAAATTCTCTGTCAAAGGAGTCAAACTCCAATTAAGGCTCAAAGCACAATTCAGTAACTTAAAAAAAGATTAGTCCATGGGCCTCTCCATTTTCTTAATGAATTTCTATAAAGAGAGCCCCATAAGTGATCTGAAGCTAACTCTTGTAAATCATAAAGTTTTTTTATTTCATTAATTATCAGACTTTTATAGTATGTGCAATGCTTAAGATAATTAATTATGGTTATAACATTCACAACAACCAACAAAACAAAATGATTTTTAAAGCAAAATTTTCCTTAGAAAGAGAGCTAAATTAGAACCTTAAGCAAAATTATACTAAAATATGTACAAAACAACGAGAGCTTGAAAAACATACTACATGGATTGCGAGTATCCGGGAGGGGAAAAACTCTTAACAACGTCGGTATCCTCACGGATACTCGCGTCGGTAATAGCGGTACAATCGGATATATCAATCTTGTCGATTTACCACCGGCAATAGTCATTTTTTTCCATTGCAAATACTCACAGATTCCTGTATATATATTTAACAGGCTAACCCTCATAAACATATTGAATTGAGATTCAGGCATTCCTTGGGTAATTTGAAATGGTACTAGTGGATAATAATTAGTCATGGTACAAGCTAGCCCTCTGGAAATTCTCTTTGGTCTGAATAGAATTATTTGTTTTTCTTGTTACTTCTGTTATTGTTGTTTTGATTATTAAGTAAAATGAAAATTTTAATAGTATTACGAGTTGAGTCGAATAAGTTTCCAAAATGTTCAAAATTTGAAACCTTGGCAGCGGCTGCCAAACATATTTTTTGAAAAATAAAACATAAAATTACATTCATTGTTTTAAATGGATAACATCATCCACATCAAAATATATCAACATCAAAAAGCACAACCTCAACATGTAACAACATAAACATCTAAAACAACATAAAATAAAATATATTTTCCCAAGCAAAGGATCCAAGCCAGGACAGTACATTTCTATAAATGGAAAGAGTATCCCCACTTATTTTAGTTGTCTCACTACCCAGAAGCCGTTTATTTTAACAAAGGGGGGATACTTTGTTCATTGTTGAAAACATTTTCAGGATCAATCTTTGTCTTTGCTCTGACCAACCTATCATAATTCCAAAGAAAATATGCATTACCCCATTGCCTTGCATGGTTCATGTCATCCACTGTACCACTTGTACCAGCTGTCCAGTTGTGGGTTCCTAAATCGAGATCTAGGTAGTTCACATATGCTGCTCTAGGGTTTTTCGACACGAATGAACCCATATATGCATAGAAGTCTCTTAGCCAAGCTATATATCTATCCGTCATGCCCTCTTCAGCTTTTGTCCAATCAATCATATATTGTATGTTGTACAAATTTCCAGCTCTATGAGGAAATGGTAAGTCTGTGCCTCCTATGCGTTCCATGACCCCACCATATGGTTTACATATAATATAGGCACTTGGCTCTTTGGTTAAAAATTTTATGGCCCCAATAAGACCCTCTTTTGAAATAGGGGTTTGTACATAATCTGACTTTGCCTTGAAAAAGTTTTTTGAGTTTGTACTCCGGTTTCTTAGGTCTGACACTGAGTTGACCCAAGCTGCCTTTACTGTCGACTCAATCCAGCTCATCTCTTCTAGGTCAGATTCACTGATCCATAATTCAGGAAATCTTTTACTCAGGATTGAAAAAGCACTTCCCTTTGGACCTAAATACAATCCTGTGAAAGAAACCAACCCATTCCCATCCTCGAGGCCTGAGATAGCAGTTGATAAGAAGAAATCATCAGGTAGACTTGGCCCAACATCCTGCCACTTGTGAACTAAATCAGCCAATGGCTCAATCAGGCCAGATTTGTAGATATTAAACCAGGTGACCTGATTTGGTACTGGTACTAATTTTAGTTTCCATTTATAGACAATGCCCCAACTTCCCCCGCCTCCACCCCGTACTGCCCAAAAAACATCTTCATCCATCTGACTGCGATTCAAAACCGTGCCATTTCGATCAATGAAAGTGACATCAAGTACGTTGTCAGCTGCTAGCCCATACTTTCTTGATAGGAGACCAAACCCACCACCTGATATGTGACCTCCAGATCCAACGGTTGCACAAGTTCCAGCTGTAAACCCCAGCATCCCATTTGACTTAACTGCCACATTGTAATAAATTTCACCCAATGTTGCACCTGCCTCAACCCAAGCAGTAGCTGAAGAAGGATCAACCTGAACACGGTTCAAGTTGATCAAGTCTATTATTCCAAAAGGGTTGTTGTATGATAATGTGTAGGATAAGCCCTCATAGCTATGGCCACCACTACGAACACGTATGGTTAAAGAACTTTGTCTAAGGCAGAGAATTGCATGTTGCAATTGAAATTCAGAGAGGGGGAATATTATGATGGCAGGTTTTGGGGTTGAAGGGAGAGAATAGCAAAGATTTTGAATGGAGAAGGTAAGTAATTGCATGTATTGGGAAGAAGATGAATTTGATCGATAAGTGAAGTTTTTTATGTTTTTGGAGAGAAGGCAAGAAGATAGCTGAATGTTGGAGGTGCTATCTAGATTACTTGTGCTTGGTTGCGCTTCAATGGCTGCTGGGAGAAGGGACAGAAGGAAGAGAAGAGCTAAAGTAATTGAGTACATATTTTGTGGAGGGAGGCTTGTAATTGATGTTGGAGCAAAATATTCAGAGAACATGAGTGTTGAACTACGAATGGAATAAGAGGGGTTTGCTATCCAATTTGATACTTTTGTTTGGATTAGATAGCTATCACCTCATGCGGTGTAATTTTCCTTGTTTATTATTAGCAGAGACTTAAGTTAAAAGGATGGAAATGTCATTGTTGCTAAAAGCTGTTGTTAGTCATGATAGCCATGTTGTCGTAGACATGTTAGCCATGTTGTTAAATGAAACATTTCTTCCCTTCTAGCTGGCAAACTTCTTTGCCAATGCATTAGTACGTACTTAAAGATTTGAAGTATCATTTATATTATTTTGGCAGTTAAATACTAAAATTGCAGCGAATGTAAATAAAATGATAGTGTCAAATATCGTACATTGTTCGTTCTTTGCACCAATATTATTGATCACTGTCCACAGAAAGATTAACTTGAACTGGAATTTCATGAAAGCTGAGAAATGAGTGCTGGTTTCTTTCATCTTTTAATATACTGGTATTCTTTGAAGCGACTGAAAACTTTGAATGCAAGCTGCGATTTTTCAAGCTTAATACAAAAAAACATGCCAACATGCTTGAAAGCTAGAAAAGCCTGGATAGCCTAATATTAAAAAAAGATGGCGCGCCGACCCCAAAGAAATATTTAAAGTATTATTTACACTTCCAAAAATAGATGGCATCACGCCCTAAGCGTGGATTTAGAAAATAAACTAAGCTCAGCGTGGACAATGTATTATATTAAATAATGGATTGGTTAAGATCTTTACACATTGTAAATACTATTTGGTTGTACTTATTAAATGATGAAAATATGGTAACAACAATCTATTTTGGTCAACCCTCTAAGGGATCCTTTCCAAGAACATGGAGATTAGTTGAAGTAATTAATTAATTAAAGTAATGAGCTTCCCTTAATTAGTAGCCTCTCGATCATTACTTCAATTAATTGTTTCAAAATTTATTTTATTTGTTTATTTTAGTTGGCACCTTAGGTGGTTCTCCAAAAAAGATTGTGAACAAAATTATCCCTAAGATCGAGAGGATTGAGAAAATAACTCAATTTTGACTTTATTTCTCTGAACCCTCAAGGGACTTTTATAAACTAGCAATTAGAGTAATTAATTAGATCAATTAAACATTGCATTGTAATTGTCTCGTACAATCCACGGGTTTCAATCTCGGTTGAATTCTTTGTATGATATACAATTACATCAATTAAGTAATTATCAACCACGATCGTTATCTTTAAATAATTACATCAATTAAGTTATTAACCACGATAGACACAATTAAGTTATATATGTCGGTTATGTCTTTAAATAATTACATTGCCTCATCAATTTCCCGTGGTGACTGCAGCCGGGACCCTGACTACTATATAAACCTTCTAGGGGACCCAATTGTCAGTGAGGCTGGGGCCATGTGGTATGCTGACTGTTGAAAGATAATTTAATTACATATCGATCGTGAAGAGCATGCATCTTAATTGCTCCAGCTCAAGGTAGACAAACAAACTGAATGGAATCTCAATTCTAGTTACCTCATTGCATGTGCCCTTCAATAGAATAAAATAGAAATACACATGGTCATTTCTAGTTATCTACATCTTCCATATATGGTTGACCTGAACGCATTTTCATATCTGATCAGATTAACAAGATGTACAATTAAATTAAATAAAATAAAACTAGAGTCAATGCATGAGTCACGAGAGTACCCGATAATTATATTCTTGGAGAAATGTAGGGGGGCATGATAATAGCATCCAACCTATCATTAGTGTTTTAGCAACACGCATTGCTATATTCTTCGATCCATTATTATTAGACACAATATAAGAAGAGACTTGTGAGCTTTCATCACTATGCAAAACAAAATAAAAACCAATCATGTCAATAACCAAGCATTGCATCCAATGAAATTTGAATTCGATTGTTCCATTTTACTCTTTCTTAATTAATAAAAACACCTGAACCATTTCATTAAATTGCAATTCATAATCCCAATTTCGTGTGCTTAACAACATCATTTGCATTTGTTCTTGTACTTAGGAACCTCATTTACCCTTGTTAGTGTACTTAACAATCTCAATTACCGTTGTACTTATGCTTCTTAACGTCGTTTGCCAATGCTCTTGTGTTTAACAACCTCATTTGTCGTTGTTATTGTGCTTTGCAACATAATTAACCCTTGAGCTTGTGTTTATGAACCTCATTTGTATTTGTTCTAGTACTAAGAAACCTCATTTGCCATTGTTTGTGTGCTTAACAACCTCAATTGGCGTTGTTCATGTGCATAACAACCACTTTTGCCCATGATCTTGTGCTTATGAACCTCATTTGCATTTGTTGTTATACTTAGGAACCTCATTTGCCTTTTTTTCGTGTGCTTAACAACCTCAATTGTTGTTGTTCATATGCTTCTTAATTTATTTTGCCCTTGTTCTTGCGCTTAGCAACATCATTTGCAGTCGTTCTTGTGCTTAAGAACCTCATATATCCTTGCTCTTGTGCTTTTCAACATAATTTGTCCTTGATCTTGTGCTTATGAACCTCATTTGCAATTTTGTTTTTGTGCTTAGAAACCTCATTTGAACTTGCTCATGTGCTTAATAACCTCTTTTGCGCTTGATCTTGTGCTTATGAACCTCATTTGCCCTTGTTCTTATGCTTAGGAACCTCATTTGCCCTTGTTTGTGTGCCTACAATGACAATTGGCATTGTTCGTGTGCTTAACAACCTCTTTTGCGCTTGATCTTGTACTTACGAACTTTATTTGCATTTGTTCTTTAGCTTAGGAACTTCATTTTCCCTTGTTTGTGTGCTTAACAACCTCAATTGGCATTGTTCTTGTGCTTAACAACCTCTTTTAGGCATGATCTTGTGCTTAGGAACCTCATTTCCACTTGTTCTTGTGCTTAGGAACCTCTTTTGCCCTTGTTTGTGTGCTTAACAACCTCAATTGGCGTTGTTCGTGTGCTTCACAACAACTTTTGTGCATGATCTTGTAATTATGAACCTCATTTGCACTTGTTCTTGTGCTTAGGAACCTCATTTTCCCTTGTTTGTGTGCTTAACAACCTTAATTCGCGTTGTTCGTGTGGTTAATAACCTCTTTTGCGCTTGATCTTGTGCTTAGGAACGTCATTAGCCTTTGTTTGTGTGTTTAACAACCTTAA
This sequence comes from Carex scoparia, assembly GCA_024447655.1. Taxonomy (NCBI): domain Eukaryota; kingdom Viridiplantae; phylum Streptophyta; class Magnoliopsida; order Poales; family Cyperaceae; genus Carex; species Carex scoparia. The sequence goes on along the minus strand of JAJHPE010000004.1, from coordinate 10,184,950 downwards.
TTGTTGTTGTTCATGTGCTTAACAACCTCAATTAGCATTGTCTGTTGTTAACTACTTAACAACCTCAATTGGCGTTGTTCATGTGCTTAACAACCTCTTTTGCGCTTCATCTTGTGCTTATGAACCACATTTGCACTTGTTCTTGTGCTTAGGAAACTCATTTGTCCTAGTTTGTGTGCTTAACAACCTCAATTCGCGTTGTTCCTGTGCTTAGCAACCTCTTTGCGCTTGATCTCGTACTTATGAACCTCATTTGCACTTGTTATCGTGCTTAGGAACCTCATTTGCCCTTGTTTGTGTGCTTAACAACCTTAATTGGCGTTGTTCGTGTGCTTAACAACCTCTTTTGCGCTTAATCTTGTGCTTATCAACCTCATTTGCACATGTTCTTGTGCTTAGGAACCTCATTTGCCCTTGCTTGTGTGCTTAACAACCTCAATTGGCGTTGTTCGTGTGCGTAACAACCTCAATTAGCATTGTCTGTTGTTAACTACTTAACAACCTCAATTGGCGTTGTTCATGTGCTTAACAACCTCTTTTGCGCTTCATCTTGTGCTTATGAACCACATTTGCACTTGTTCTTGTGCTTAGGAAACTCATTTGTCCTTGTTTGTGTGCTTAACAACCTCAATTCGCGTTGTTCCTGTGCTTAGCAACCTCTTTGCGCTTGATCTCGTACTTATGAACCTCATTTGCACTTGTTATCGTGCTTAGGAAACTCATTTGCCCTTGTTTGTGTGCTTAACAACCTCAATTGGCGTTGTTCGTGTGCTTAACAACCTCTTTTGCGCTTAATCTTGTGCTTATGAACCTCATTTGCACATGTTCTTGTGCTTAGGAACCTCATTTGCCCTTGCTTGTGTGCTTAACAACCTCAATTGGCGTTGTTCGTGTGCGTAACAACCTCAATTGGCGTTGTTCGGGTGCGTAACAACCTCAATTGGCGTTGTTTGCGTGCGTAACAACCTCAATTGGCGTTGTTCGTATACTTAAGAACCTCTTTTGCGCTTGATCTTGTGCTTATGAACCTCATTTGCACTTGCTCTTGAGCTTAGGAACCTCATTTGCCCATGTTTGTGTGCTTAACATCCTCAATTTGCGTTGTTCGTGTGCTTAATATCCTCTTTTGCGCTTGATCTTCTGCTTATGAACCTCATTTGCTCTTGTTTGCGTGATTAACAACCTCAATTGGCATTGTTCGTGTGCTTCACAACCTCTTTTGGGCTTGATCTTGTGCTTATGAACCTCATTTGCACTTCTTCTTGTGCTTAGGAACCTCCTTTGCCCTTGTTTGTGTGCTTAACAACCTCAATTGGCGTTGTTCGTTAACAAACTCTTTTGCGCTTGATCTTGTGCTTATGAACATCATTTGCACATGTTCTTGTGCTTAGGAACCTCATTTGCCCTTGCTTGTGTGCTTAACAACCTCAATTGGTGTTGTTCGTATGCGTAACAACCTCAATTGGCGTTCTTCGTGTGCTTAAGAACCTCTTTTGCTCTTGATCTTATGCTTATGAACCTCATTTGCACTTGTTCTTATGCTTAGGAACCTCATTTGCTCTTGTTTGTGTGCTTAACAACCACAATTGGCATTGTTCGAGTGGTAGACAACCTCTTTTGCGCTTGATCTTGTAATTATGAACCTCATTTGCACTTGTACTTGTGCTTAGGAACCTCATTTGCCCATGTTTGTGTGCTTAAGAACCTCAATTGGCGTTGTTTGTGTTCTTAAGAACCTCTTTTGCGCTTGATCTTGTGCATTTGCCCTTGCTTGTGTGCTTAAGAACATCAATTGGCGTTGTTCGTGTGCTAAACAACGTCTTTTGCACTTGATCTTGTGCTTATGAACTTCATTTGCACTTGTTCTTGTGCTTGGGAACCTCATTTGCCCTTGTTTGTGTGCTTAAGAACCTCAATTGGCGTTGTTCGTGTGCTTAACAACCTTTTTTGCGCTTGATCTTGTAATTATGAACCTCATATGGACTTGTTCTTGTGCTTAGGAACCTCGTTTGCCCTTGTTTGTGTGTTTAACAACGTCAATTGGCATTGTTCGTGTGCTTCACAACCTCTTTTGGACTTGATCTTGTGCTTATGAACCTCATTTGCACTTCTTCTTGTGCTTAGGAACCTCCTTTGCCCTTATTTGTGTGCTTAACAACCTCAATTGGCGTTGTTCGTTAACAAACTCTTTTGCGCTTGATCTTGTGCTTATGAACATCATTTGCACATGTTCTTGTGCTTAGGAACCTCATTTTCCCTTGCTTGTGTGCTTAACAACCTCAATTGGTGTTCGTATGCATAACAACCTCAATTGGTGTTGTTCGTGTGCTTAAGAACCTCTTTTGCTCTTGATCTTATGCTTATGAACCTCATTTGCACTTGTTCTTATGCTTCGGAACCTCATTTGCTCTTGTTTGTGTGCTTAACAACCTCAATTGGCATTGTTCGTGTGGTAGACAACCTCTTTTGCGCTTGATCTTGTAATTATGAACCTCATTTGCACTTGTACTTGTGCTTAGGAACCTCATTTGCCCATGTTTGTGTGCTTAAGAACCTCAATTGGCGTTGTTTGTGTGCGTAACAACCTCAATTGGCGTTGTTCGTGTGCTTAAGAACCTCTTTTGCGCTTGATCTTGTGCATTTGCCCTTGCTTGTGTGCTTAAGAACATCAATTGGCGTTGTTTGTGTGCTAAACAACGTCTTTTACACTTGATCTTGTGCTTATGAACTTCATTTGCACTTGTTCTTGTGCTTAGGACCTCATTTGCCCTTGTGTGTGTGCTTAACAACCTCAATTCGTGTTGTTCGTGTGCTTAACAACCTCTTTTGCGCTTGATCTTGTGCTTATGAACCTCATTTGCACTTGTTCTCGTGCTTAGGAACCCCTTTTGCCCTTGTCTGTGTGCTTAACAACCTCAATTGGTGTTGTTCGTATGCGTAACAACCTCAATTGGCGTTCTTCGTGTGCTTAAGAACCTCTTTTGCTCTTGATCTTGTGCTTATGAACCTCATTTGCACTTGTTCTTGTGCTTAGGAACCTCATTTCCTCATGTTTGTGTGCTTAACAACCTTAATTGGCGTTGTTCGTGTGCTTAACAACCTCTTTTGCGCTTGATCTTGTGCTTATGAACCTCATTTGCACTTGTTCTCGTGCTTAGGAACCTCATTTGCCCTTGTTCGTGTGGTTAACAACCTGAATTCACGTTGTTCGTGTGCTTAATAACCTTTTTTGCGCTATCTTGTGCTTATGAACCTCATTTTTACTTGGTCTTCTGCTTAGGAAAATCATTTGCTCCTGTTTATGTGCTTAACAACATCAATTGGCGTTGTTCGTGTGCTTGCCAACCTCAATTAGCGTTGTTCGTGTGCTTAACAACCTCTTTTCCGTTTGATCTAGTGCTTATGAACCTCATTTGCACTTGTTCTTGTGCTAAGGAACCTCATTTGCCCTTGTTTGTGTGCTTAACAATCTCAATTGGCGTTGTTTGTGTGCGTGACAACCTCAAATTGCGTCGTTCGTCTTCTTAAGAACCTCTTTTGCGCGTGATCGCGTGCATTTGCCCATGTTTGTGTGCTTAACAACCTCAATTGGCGTTGTTCATGTGCTTAACCACCTTGTTTATCCTTGATCTTGTGCTTATGAACCTCAGTTACACTTGTTCTTCTGCTTAGGAACCTCATTTGCCCATGTTTGTGTGCTTAACAACCTCAATTGGCGTTGTTTGTGTGCGTAACAACCTTAATTGGCGTAGTTCGTGTTCTTAAGACCCTCTTTTGGGCTTGATCTTGTGCTTATGAACCTCATTCGCACTTGTTATTGTGCTTAGGAACCTCATTTGCCCTTATTTGTGTGCTTAACAACCTCAATATGCGTTATTCGTGTGCTTAACAACCTCTTTTGCGCCTGATCTTGTGCTGATGAACCTCATTTGCACTTGTTCTAGTGCTTAGGAACCTCCTTTGCCCTTGTTTGTGTGCTTAACAACCTCAATTGGCATTGTTCGCGAGTTTAACAACCTCTTTTGCGCTTCATCTTGTAATTATGAACCTCATTTGAACTTGTTCTTGTACTTAGGAACCTCATTTGCCTTTGTTTGTGTGCTTAACAATCTCAATTCGCGTTGTTCGTGTGCTTAACAACATTGTTTGCACTTGAACTTGTAATTATGAACCTCATTTACACTTTTTCTTGTACTTAGGAACCTCCTTTGCCCTTGTTTGTGTGCATAACAACCTCAATTGGCATTGTTCGTGTGCTTAACAACCTCTTTTGCGCTTGAACTTGTAATTATGAACCTCATTTGTACTTGTTCTTGTACTTAGGAACCTCATTTTCCCTGGTTTGTGTGCTTAACAACCTCAATTCGCGTTGTTCGTGTACTTAATAACCTCTTTTGCGCTTGATCTTGTAATTATGAACCTCATTTCCAGTTTTTCTTGTGCTTAGGAACCTCATTTGCCCTTTTTTGTGTGCTTAACAACCTCAATTGGCGTTGTTCGTGTGCTTAACAACCTCAATTCGTGTTGTTCGTGTGCTTAACAACCTCTTTTGCGCTTGATCTTGTGCTTATGAACCTAATTTGCACTTGTTCTTGTGCTTAGGAAGCTCATTAGCCCTTGTTTGTGTGCTTAACAACCTCAATTCGTGTTGTTCGTGTGCTTAACAACCTCTTTTGCGCTTGATCTTGTGCTTATGAACCTCATTTACACTTGTTCTCGTGCTTAGGCACCCCTTTTGCCCTTGTTTGTGTGCTTAACTACCTCAATTGGCGTTGTTCGTGTGCTTATCAACCTCTTTTGCGCTTGATATTGTGCTTAGGAACCTCATTTGCACTTGTTGCTGTGCTTACCATCCTCTTTTGCGCTTGATCTTGTGCTTATGAACCTTATTTGCACTTGTTCTTGTGCTAGGAAACCTCATTTGCCCTTGTTTGTGTGCTTAACAACCTCAACATGCGTTGTTTTTGTGCTTAACAACCTCTTTTGGGCTTGATCTTGTGCATATGAACCTCATTTGCACTTGTTCATATGCTTAGGAATCTCATTTGCCCTTGTTTGTGTGCTTAACAACCTCAATTGGCATTGTTGCTGTGCTTAACAACCTCTTTTGCGCTTGATCTTGTGCTTATGAACCACATTGGCACTTGTTCTTGTACATGGAAACATCATTTGACCTTGTTTGTGTGCTTAACAACCTCAATTGGCATTGTTTGTGTGCGTAACAACCTCAATTGGCATTGTTCGTGTGCTTAACCTCTTTTGCGCTTGATCCTGTGCTTATGAAACTCATTTGCACTTGTTCTTGTGCTAAGGAACCTCATTTGCCCTTGTTTGTGTGCATAACAACCTCAATTGGCGTTGTTCGCGTGCTTAACAACCTCTTTTGCCCTTGATCTTGTAATTATGAACCTCATTCGCACTTGTTTTTGTGATTAGGAACCTCATTTGCCATTGTTTCTGTGCTTAACAACCTCAATTTGCGCTGTTCGTGTGCTTAATAACCTCATTTGCACTTGTTCTTAAGCTTATGAACCTCATTTGGACCTGTTCTTGTGCTTAGGAACCTCACTTGCCCTTGTTTATGTGGAAAATAACCTCAGTTGGCGTTGTTTGTGTGGTTAACAACCTGTTTTGCGCTTGATCTTGTGCTTATGTACCTCATTTGCACTTGTTCTTATGCTTCCGAACCTCATTTACCCTTGTTTGTGTGCTTAACAACCTCAATTGTCGTTTTTCGTGTGCTTAACAACCTATTTTGCGCTTGATCTCGTGCTTACGAACTTTATTTTTATTTGTTCTTTTGCTTAGGAACTTAATTTGCCCTTGTTTGTGTGCTTAACAACCTCAATTGGCGTTGTTCGTGTGCTTAAAAACCTCTTTTGCTCTTGATCTTGTGCTTATGAACCTAATTTGCACTTGTTCTCGTGCTTAGGCACCCCTTTTGCCCTTGTTTGTGTGCTTAACTACCTCAATTGGCATTGTTCGTGTGCTTATCAACCTCTTTTGCGCTTGATCTTGTGCTTATGAACATCATTTGCACTTGTTCTTGTGCGTAGGAACTTCATTTCTACTTGTTTGTGTGCTTAACAACCTCAATTAGCATTGTTTGTGTGCGTAACAACCTCAATTGGCGTTGTTCGTGTGCTTAAGAACCTCTTTTGCGCTTCATCTTGTGCTTATGAACCTCATTTGCACTGGTTCTTGTGCTTACGAACGTCATTTGCAATTGTTCTTGTGCTTAGGAACCTCATTTGCCCTTGTTTGTGTGCTTAACAACCTCAATAGGCGTTGTTCGTGTGCTTCACAACCTCTTTTGCGCTTGATCTTGTAATTATGAACCTCATATGCACTTGTTCTTATGCTTGGGAACCTCATTTGCCATTGTTTGTCTGCTTAACAACCTCAATTGGTGTTGTTCGTGTGCTTAACAACCACTTTTGCGCTCGATCTTGTGCTTATGAACCTCATTTGCATTTGTTCTCGTGGTTAGGAAGACCTTTTGCCCTTGTTTGTGTGCTTAACAACCTCAATTGGCGTTGTTCGTGTGCTTAACAACTTCTTTTGCGCTTGATCTTGTGCTTATGAACCTCATTTGCACTTGTTCTTGTGCTTGGAAACCTCATTTGCCCTTGTTTGTGTGCTTACCAACGTCAATATGCGTTGTTCTTGTGCTTAACAACCTCTTTTGGGCTTGATCTTGTGCTTATTAACCTCATTTGCACTTGTTCTTCTCATTATCAACCTCATTTGCCCTTGTTCTTGCGCTTATGAACCTCATTTGCCCTTGTTTGTGTGCTTAACAACCACAATTGGTGTTGTTCGTGTGGTTAATAACCTCTTTTGCGCTTGATCTTGTGCTTATGAACCTCATTTACTGTTGTTTGTGTGCTTAACAATCTCAATTGGCGTTGTTTGTGTGCTTAACAACCTCTTTTGCGCTTGATCTTGTGCTCATGAACCTCATTTGCACTCGTTCTTGTGTTTACAAACCTGATTTGCCTTTGTTTGTGTGCTTAACAACCTCAATTGGCGTTGTTCGTGTGCTTAACAACCTCTTTTGCGCTTGATCTTTTAATTATGAACCTCATTTGCACGTGTTATTGTGCTTAAAAACCTCTTTTGCACTTGATCTTGTGCTTACGAACTTTATTTGTATTTGTTCTTTTGCTTAGGAAGTTCGTTTGCCCTGTTTGTGTGCTTAACAACCTCAATTGGCGTTGTTCGTGTGCTTAACAACCTCTTTTGGGCTTTATCTTGTGCTTATGAACCTCATTTGCTTAGGAAACTCATTTGCCCTTGTTTGTGTGCTTAACAACCTCAATTGCCGTTGGTTGTGTGCGTAACAACCTCAATTGGCATATTTCGTGTGCTTCAGAACCTCTTTTGCGCTTATTGTTGTGCTTAGGAACCTCATTTGCACTTGTTGCTGTGCTTACCATCCTCTTTTGCGCTTGATCTTGTGCTTATGAACCCTATTTGCACTTGTTCTTGTGCTAGGAAACCTCATTTGCCCTTGTTTGTGTGCTTAACAACCTCAACATGCATTGTTTTTGTGCTTAACAACCTCTTTTGGGCTTGATCTTGTGCTTAAGAACCTCATTTGCACTTGTTCATATGCTTGGAAATCTCATTTGCCCTTGTTTGTGTGCTTAACAACCTCAATTGGCGTTGTTCCTATGCTTAACAACCTCTTTTGCGCTTGATCTTGTGTTTATGAACCTCATTTGCACTTGTTCTTGTACATGGAAACATCATTTGACCTTGTTTGTCTGCTTAACAACCTCAATTGGCATTGTTTGTGTGCGTAACAACCTCAATTGGCATTGTTCGTGTGCTTAAGAACCTCTTTTGCGCTTGATCCTGTGCTTATGAAACTCATTTGCACTTGTTCTTGTGCTAAGGAACCTCATTTGCCCTTGTTTGTGTGCATAACAACCTCAATTGGCGTTGTTCGCGTGCTTAACAACCTCTTTTACGCTTGATCTTGTAATTATGAACCTCATTCGCACTTGTTTTTGTGATTAGGAACATCATTTGGCATTGTTTCTGTGCTTAACAACCTCAATTTGCGCTGTTCGTGTGCTTAATAACCTCATTTGCACCTGTTCTTGAGCTTATGAACCTCATTTGGACCTGTTCTTGTGCTTGGGAACCTCATTTGCCCTTGTTTGTGTGGAAAATAACCTCAATTGGTGTTGTTTGTGTGGTTAACAACCTGTTTTGCGCTTGATCTTGTGCTTATGTACCTCATTTGCACTTGTTCTTGTGCTTACGAACCTCATTTGCTCTTGTTTGTGTGATTAACAACCTCAATTGTCGTTTTTCGTGTGCTTAACAACCTATTTTGCGCTTGATCTTGTGCTTACGAACTTTATTTGTATTTGTTCTTTTGCTTAGGAACTTAATTTGCCCTTGTTTGTGTGCTTAACAACCTCAATTGGCGTTGTTCGTGTGCTTAACAACCTCTTTTGCGCTTGATCTTGTGCTTATGAACCTCATTTGCACTTGTTCTCGTGCTTGGGCACCCCTTTTGCCCTTGTTTGTGTGCTTAACTACCTCAATTGGCGTTGTTCGTGTGCTTATCAACCTCTTTTGCGCTTGATCTTGTGCTTATGAACATCATTTGCACTTGTTCTTGTGCGTAGGAACTTCATTTGTACTTGTTTGTGTGCTTAACAACCTCAATTAGCATTGTTTGTGTGCGTAACAACCTCAATTGGCGTTGTTCGTGTGCTTAAGAACCACTTTTGCGCTTGATCTTGTGCTTATGAACCTCATTTGCACTGGTTCTTGGGCTTAGGAACGTCATTTGCAATTGTTCTTGTGCTTAGGAACCTCATTTGCCCTTGTTTGTGTGCTTAACAACCTCAATAGGCGTTGTTCGTGTGCTTCACAACCTCTTTTGCGCTTGATCTTGTAATTATGAACCTCATATGCACTTGTTCTTATGCTTGGGAACCTCATTTGCCATTGTTTGTGTGCTTAACAACCTCAATTCGTGTTGTTCATGTGCTTAACAACCACTTTTGCGCTTGATCTTGTGCTTATGAACCTCATTTGCATTTGTTCTCGTGGAAGACCTTTTGCCCTTGTTTGTGTGCTTAACAACCTCAATTGGCGTTGTTCGTGTGCTTAACAACTTCTTTTGCGCTTGATCTTGTGCTTATAAACCTCATTTGAACTTGTTCTTGCGCTTGGAAACCTCATTTACCCTTGTTTGTGTGCTTACCAACTTCAATATGCGTTGTTCTTGTGCTTAACAACCTCTTTTGGGCTTGATCTTGTGCTTATTAACCTCATTTTCACTTGTTCTTCTCATTATCAACCTCATTTGCCCTTGTTCTTGTGCTTAGGAACCTCATTTGCCCTTGTTTGTGTGCTTAACAACCTCAATTGGTGTTGTTCGTGTGGTTAACAACCTCTTTTGCGCTTGATCTTGTGCTTATGAACCTCATTTACTGTTGTTTGTGTGCTTAACAATCTCAATTGGCGTTGTTTGTGTGCTTAACAACCTCTTTTGCGCTTGATCTTGTGCTGATGAACCTCATTTGCACTTGTTCTTGTGTTTACAAACCTGATTTGCCTTTGTTTGTGTGCTTAACAACCTCAATTGGCGTTGTTCGTGTGCTTAACAACCTCTTTTGCGCTTGATCTTTTAATTATGAACCTCATTTGCACGTTTTATTGTGCTTAGGAACCTCATTTGCCCTTGTTTGTGTGCTTAGCAACGACTATTCGTATTGTTCGTGTGCTTAGAAACCTCTTTTGCACTTGATCTTGTGCTTATGAACTTTATTTGTATTTGTTCTTTTGCTTAGGAAGATCGTTTGCCCTTGTTTGTGTGCTTAACAACCTCAATTGGCGTTGTTCGTCTGCTTAACAACCTCTTTTGGGCTTGATCTTGTGCTTATGAACCTCATTTGCTTAGGAAACTCATTTGCCCTTGTTTGTGTGCTTAACAACCCCAATTGTCGTTGGTTGTGTGCGTAACAACCTCAATTGGCATTGTTCGTGTGCTTCAGAACCTCTTTTGCGCTTATTGTTGTGCTTAGGAACCTCATTTGCACTTGTTCCTGTGCTTACCATCCTCTTTTGCGCTTGATCTTGTGCTTATGAAAATTATTTGCACTTGTTCTTGTGCTAGGAAACCTCATTTGCCCTTGTTTGTGTGCTTAACAACCTCAACATGCGTTGTTTTTGTGCTTAACAACCTCTTTTGGGCTTGATCTTGTGCTTATGAACCTCATTTGCACTTGTTCATATGCTTAGGAATCTCATTTGCCCTTGTTTGTGTGCTTAACAACCTCAATTGGCGTTGTTGCTGTGCTTAACAACCTCTTTTGCGCTTGATCTTGTGCTTATGAACCTCATTTGCACTTGTTCTTGTACATGGAAACATCATTTGACCTTGTTTGTGTGCTTAACAACCTCAATTGACTTTGTTTGTGTGCGTAACAACCTTAATTGGCATTGTTCGGGTGCTTAAGAACCTCTTTTGCGCATGATCCTGTCCTTATGAAACTCATTTGCACTTGTTGTTGTGCTAAGGTACCTCATTTGCCCTTGTTTGTGTGCATAACAACCTCAATTGGCGTTGTTCGCGTGCTTAACAACCTCTTTTGCGCTTGATCTTGTAATTAATTATGAACCTCATTCGCACTTGTTTTTGTGATTAGGAACCTCATTTGCCATTGTTTCTGTGCTTAACAACCTCAATTTGCGCTGTTCGTGTGCTTAATAACCTCATTTGCACCTATTCTTGAGCTTATGAACCACATTTCGACCTGTTCTTGTGCTTAGGAACCTCATTTGCACTTGTTTGTGTGGAAAATAACCTCAATTGGTGTTGTTTGTGTGGTTAACAACCTGTTTTGCGCTTGATCTTGTGCTTATGTACCTCATTTGCACTTGTTCTTGTGCTTACGAACCTCATTTGCCCTTGTTTGTGTGCTTAACAACCTCAATTGTCGTTTTTCGTGTGCTTCACAACCTATTTTGCGCTTGATCTTGTGCTTACGAACTTTATTTGTATTTGTTCTTTTGCTTAGGAACTTCATTTGCCCTTGTTTGTGTGCTTAACAATCTCAATTAGCGTTGTTCGTGTGCTTAACAACCTCTTTTGGGCTTGATCTTGTGCTTATGAACCTCATTTGCACTTGTTCTTATGCCTAGGAACCTCATTTGTCCTTCTTTGTGTGCTTAACAACCTCAATTAATGTTGTTTTTGTGCGTAACAACCTTAATTGGTGTTGTTCATGTGCTTTAGAACCTCTCTTGCGCTTGATCTTGTGGTTATGAACCTCATTTGCACTTGTTCTGGTGCTTAGGAATGTCGTTTTCCCTTGATTGTATGCGTGACGACCATAATTGGCGTTGTTCATGTGCTTTAGAACCACTCTTGCGCTTGATCTTGTGCTTATGAACCTCATGTGCACTTGTTGTTGTGCTTGGAAACCTCATTTGCCCTTGTTTTTGTGCTTAGGAAAATCATTTGCCCTTGTTCTTATGAACCACATTTGCCCTTGTTCTTGTGCTTAGGAAAATCATGTGCTCTTGTTTATGTGCTTAACAACATCAATTGGCGTTGTTCATCTGCTTAACAACCTGAATTGGCGTTGCTCGTGTGCTTAACAACCTCAATTGGCGTTGTTCGTGTGCTTAACAACCTCTTTTAGGCTTGAACTTGTGCTTATGAACCTCAGTTGCACTTGTTCTTGTGCTTAGAAACCTCATTTGCCCTTGTTTGTGTGGTTGACAACCTTAATTGGCGTTGTTTCTGTGCGTAACAACCTCAATTGGTGTAGTTCGTGTGCTTAAGAACCTCTTTTGGGCTTGATCTTGTGCTTATATACCTCATTCGCACTTGTTCTTGTGCTTAGGAACCTCATTTGCCCTTGTTTGTGTGCTTAACATCCTCAATTGACGTTGTTCGCGAGCTTAACAACCACAATTGGCGTTGTTCGTCTGCTTAACAACCTCAATTGGCGTTGTTCGTCTGCTTAACAACCTCTTTTGGGCTTGATCTTGAGCTTATGAACCTCATTCGCACTTGTTATTGTGCTTAGGAACTTCATTTGCCCTTATTTGTGTGCTTAGCAACCTCAATTCGTGTTGTTCGTGTGCTTAACAACCTCTTTTGCGCTAGATCTTGTGCTTATGAACCTCATTTGCACTTGTTCACGTGCTTAGGCACCCCTTTTGCCCTTGTTTGTGTGCTTAACTACCTCAATTGGCGTTGTTCGTGTGCTTATCAACATCTTTTGCGCTTGATCTTGTGCTTACGAACCTCATTTGCACTTGTTCTTGTGCTTAAGTATGTCATTTGCCCTTGTTTGTGTGCTTAACAACCTCAATTGGCGTTGTTCGCGTGCTTAACAACCCCTTTTGCGCTTGATCTTGTGCTTATGAACCTCATTTGCACTTGTTCTCGTGCTTAGGCACCCCTTTTGCCCTTTGTTTGTGTGCTTAACTACCTCAATTGGCGTTGTTCGTCTGCTTAACAACCTCAATTGGCGTTGTTTGTGTGCTTAACAAACTCTTTGGCGCTTGATCTTGTAAATATGAACCTCATCTGCGCTGGTTCTTGTGCTTGGGAACCTCATATGCCCTTGTTTGTGTGCTTAACAACCTCAATTCGTGTTGTTCGTGTGCTTAACAACCTCTTTTGCGCTTGATCTTGTGCTTATGAACCTCATTTGCACTTGTTCTCGTGCTTAGGCACCCCTTTTGCCCTTGTTTGTGTGCTTAACTACCTCAATTGGCGTTGTTCGTGTGCTTATCCACCTCTTTTGCGCTTGATCTTGTGCTTATGAACATCATTTGCACTTGTTCTTGTGCGTAGGAACTTCATTTGTCCTTGTTTGTGTGCTTAACAACCTCAATTAGCATTGTTTGTGTGCGTAACAACCTCAATTGGCGTTGTTTGTGTGCTTAAGAACCTCTTTTGCGCTTGATCTTGTGCTTATGAACCTCATTTGCACTGGTTCTTGTGCTTAGGAACCTCATTTACTCTTGTTTGTGTGCTAAACAACCTTAATTGGTGGTGTTCGTGTGCTTAACAGCCTCTTTTGAGCTTGATCTAGTGCTTATGAACGTCATTCGCACTTGTTCTTGTTCTTAGGAATCTCATTTGCCCTTGTTTGTGTGCTTAACAACCTCAATTAGCGTTGTTTGTGTGCCTAAGAACATCAATTGGCGTTGTTCGTGTGCTTAGCAACCTCTTTTGTGCTTGATCTTGTGCTTATGAACCTCATTTGCACTGGTTCTTGTGCTTAGGAACGTCATTTGCACTTGTTCTTGTGCTTAGGAACCTCATTTGCCCTACTTTGTGTGCTTAACAACCTCAATATGCGTTGTTCGTGTGCTTCACAACCTCTTTTGCGCTTGATCTTGTAATTACGAACCTCATCTGCACTTGTTCTTGTGCTTGGGAACCTCATATGCCCTTGTTTGTGTGCTTCACAACTTCAATTCGTGTTGTTCGTGTGCTTAACAACCTCTTTTGCACTTGATCTTGTGCTTATGACCCTCATTTGCACTTGTTCTCGTGCTTAGGCACCCCTTTTGCCCTTGTTTGTGTGCTTAACAACCTCAATTGGCGTTGTTCGTGTGCTTATCAACCTCTTTTGCGCTTGATCTTGAGCTTATGAACATCATTTGCACTTGTTCTTGTGCGTAGGACCTTCATTTGCCCTTGTTTGTGTGCTTAACAACCTCAATTAGTGTTGTTTGTGTGCCTCAGAACGTCAATTGGCGTTGTTCGTGTGCTTAACAACCTCTTTTGCGCTTGATCTTGTGCTTATGATCCTCATTTGCACTGGTTCTTCTGCTTAGGAACGTCATTTGCAATTGTTCTTGTGCTTAGGAACCTCATTTGCCCTTGTTTGTGTGCTTAACAACCTCAATAGGCGTTATTCGTGTGCTTCACAACCTCTTTTGCGCTTGATCTTGTAATTATCAACCTCATATGCACTTGTTCTTATGCTTGGGAACCTCATTTGCGCTTGTTTGTGTGCTTAACAACCTCAATTCGTGTTGTTCGTGTGCTTAACAACCACTTTTGCGCTTAATCTTGTGCTTATGAACCACATTTGCATTTGTTCTCGTGCTTAGGAACACCTTTTGCCCTTGTTTGTGTGCTTACCAACTTCAATATGCGTTGTTCTTGTGCTTACCAACCTCTTTTTGGTTTGATCTTGTGCTTATTAACCTCATTTGCACTTGTTCTTCTCATTATCAACCTCATTTGCCCTTGTTCTTGTGCTTAGGAACCTCATTTGCCCTTGTTTGTGTGCTTAACAACCTCAATTGGTGTTGTTCGTGTGGTTAACAACCTCTTTTGCGCTTGATCTTGTGCTTATGAACCTCATTTACAGTTGTTTGTGTGCTTAACATTCTCAATTGGCGTTGTTTGTGTGCTTAACAACCTCTTTTGTGCTTGATCTTGTGCTTATGAACCTCATTTGCACTCGTTCTTGTGTTTACAAACCTGATTTGCCTTTGTTTGTGTTCTTAACAACCTCAATTGGCGTTATTCGTGTGCTTAACAACCTCTTTTGCGCTTGATCTTTTAATTATGAACCTCATTTGCACGTGTGATTGTGCTTAGGAACCTCATTTGCCATTGTTTGTGTGCTTAACAACGACTATTCGTATTGTTCGTGTGCTTAAAAACGTCTTTTGCACTTGATCTTGTGCTTACGAACTTTATTTGTATTTGTTCTTTTGCTTAGGAAGTTCGTTTGCCCTTGTTTGTGTGCTTAACAACCTCAATTGGCGTTGTTCGTGTGCTTAACAACCTCTTTTGGGCTTGATCATGTGCTTATGAACCTCATTTGCTTAGGAAACTCATTTTCCCTTGTTTGTGTGCGTAACAACCTCAATTGGCATTCTTTGTGTGCTTCAGAAACTCTTTTGCGCTTATTGTTGTGCTTAGGAACCTCATTTGCACTTGTTGCTGTGCTTACCATCCTCTTTTGCGCTTGATCTTGTGCTTATGAACCTTATTTGCACTTGTTCTTGTGCTAGGAAACCTCATTTTCCCTTGTTTGTGTGCTTAACAACCTCAACATGCGTTGTTTTTGTGCTTAACAACCTGTTTTGCGCTTGATCTTCTGCTTATGAACATCATTTGCACTTGTTCTTGTGCTTAGGAGCCTCATTTGCCCTTGTTTGTGTGCTTAACAACCTCAATTGTCGTTTTTCGTGTGCTTAACAACCCATTTTGCGCTTGATCTTGTGCGTACGAACTTTATTTGTATTTGTTCTTTTGCTTAGGAACTTCATTTGCCCTTGTTTGTGTGCTTAACAACCTCAATTGGCGTTGTTCGTGTGCTTAACAACCTCTTTTGGGCTTGATCTTGTGCTTATGAACCTCATTTGCACTTGTTCTTATACTTAGGAACCTCATTTGCCCTTCTTTGTGTGCTTAACAACCTCAATTAATGTTGTTTTTGTGCGTAACAACCTTAATTGGTGTTGTTCATGTGCTTTAGAACCTCTCTTGCGCTTGATCTTGTGCTTATGAACCTCATTTGCACTTGTTCTGGTGCTTAGGAAAATCATGTGCTCTTGTTTATGTGCTTAACAACATCAATTGGCGTTGTTCGTGTGCTTAACAACCTGAATTGGGGTTGCTCGTGTGCTTAACAACCTCAATTGGCGTTGTTCGTGTGCTTAACAACCTCTTTTAGGCTTGAACTTGTGCTTATAAAACTCAGTTGCACTTGTACTTGTGCTTACAAACCTCATTTGCCCTTGTTTGTGTGGTTGACAACCTTAAATGGCGTTATTTATGTGCGTAACAATCTCAATTGGCGTAGTTCGTGTGCTTAACAACCTCTTTTGGGTTTGATCTTGTGCTTATATACCTCATTCGCACTTGTTCTTGTGCTTAGGAACCTCATTTGCCCTTGTTTGTGTGCTTAACATCCTCAATTGACGTTGTTCGCAAGCTTAACAACCTCAATTGGCGTTGTTCGTCAATTGGTTCGTTTGCCCTTGTTTGTGTGCTTAACAACCTCAATTGGCGTTGTTCGTGTGCTTAACAACCTCTTTTGGGCTTGATCATTCGCACTTGTTCTTGTGCTTAGGAATATCATTTGCCCTTGTTTATGAGCTTAACAACCTCAATAGGCGTTGTTCGTGTGCTTAACAACCTCTTTTGGGCTTGATCTTGTTCTTATGAACCTCATTTGCACTTGTTCATGTCCTTATCAACCTCATTTGCACTTGTTCTCGTGCTTAGGAACCTCATTTGCCCTTGTTTGTGTGCTTAACAATCTCAATTGGCGTTGTTTGTGTGCGTAACAACCTCAATTGGCGTTATTCGTCTGCTTAAGAACCTCTTTTGCGCTTGATCTTGTGCTTATGAACCTCAGTTGCACGTGTTCTTGCGCTTAGGAACCTCATTTGCCCTTGTTCGTGTGCATAACAACCTCAATTGGCATTGTTCGTTTGCGTAACAACCTCAATTCGCGTTGTTCGTGTGCTTAAGAACCTCTTTTGCGCTTGATCTTGTGCTTATGATCCTCAGTTGCACTTGTTCTTGTGCATAGGAACCTCATTTGCCCTTTTTTGTGTGCTTAACAAATTCAATTGGCATTGTTCGTTTGCGTAACCACCTCAATTGGCGTAGTTCATTTGCTTAAGAACCTTTTTTGGGCATGATCTTGTGCTTATGAACCTCATTTGCACTTGTTCTTGTGCTTAAGAACCTCATTTGCCCTTGTTTGTGTGCTTAACATCCTCAATTGGCATTGTTCGCGAGCTTAACAACATCTTTTGCGCTTGATCTTGTAATTATGAACCTCATGTGGACTTGTTCTTGTGCTTAGGAACCTCATTTGCCCTTGTTTGTGTGCTTAACAATCTAAATTCGCGTTGTTCGCGTGCTTAGCACCCACTTTTGCGCTTGATCTTATAATTATGAACCTCATTTGCACTTGTTCTTGTACTTAGGAGCCTCATTTTCCCTTGTTTGTGTGCTTAACAACCTCAATTCGCGTTGTTCGTGTGCTTAATAACCTCTTTTGCGCTTGATCTTGCAATTATGAACCTCATTTGCACTTTTTCTTGTGCTTAGGAATCTCATTTGCCATTTTTTGTGTGCTGAACAACCTCAATTGGTGTTATTCATGTGCTTAACAACCTCAATTGGCGTTGTTCGTCGCCTTAACAACCTCAATTGGCGTCGTTCGTGTGGTTAACAACCTCTTTTGGGTTTGATCTTGTGCTTATGAACCTCATTTGCCCTTGTTTGTGTGCTTAACAACCTCAATTGGCATTATTTGTGTGCGTAACAATCTCATTTGGCGTTGTTCGTGTGCTTCAGAACCACTTTTGCGCTTGATCTTGTGCTTATGAACCTCATTTCCACTTGTTCTTGTGCTTAGGAGCCTCATTTGCCCTTGTTTGTGTGCTTAACAACCTCAATTGGCGTTGTTCCTGTGCTTAACAACCTCTTTTGCGCTTGATCTTGTGCTGACGAACCTCATTTGCAATTGTTCTTGTGCTTGGAAACCTCATTTGCCCTTGTTTGTCTGCTTAACAACCTCAATATGCATTGTTCGTGTGCTTAACAAGCTCTTTTGCGCTTGATATTGTGCTTACGAACCTCATTTGCGCTTGTTCTTGTGCTTAGGAACCTCATTTGCCCTTGTTTGTGTGCTTAACAACGACAATTGGTATTGTTCGTGTGCTTAAAAACATCTTTTGGGCTTGATGTTGTGCTTACGAACTTTATTTGTATTTGTTCTTTTGCTTAGGAACTTCATTTTCCCTTGTTTGTGTGCTTAACAACCTCAATTGGCGTTGTTCGTGTGCTTAACGACCTCTTTTGGGCTTGATCTTGTGCTTATGAACCTCATTTGCTTAGGAACCTCATTTGCCCTTGTTTGTGTGCTTAACAACCTCAATTGGCGTTATTTGTGTGCGTCACAACCTCATTTGGCGTTGTTCGTGTGCTTAAGAACCTCTTTTGCGCTTATTGTTGTGCTTAGGAACCTTATTTGCACTTGTTGCTGTTCTTACCATCCTCTTTTGCGCTTGATCTTGTGCTTATGAACCTTATTTGCACTTGTTCTTGTGCTAGGAAACCTCATTTTCCCTTGTTTGTGTGCTTAATGTTATAACCTGGAAATTTTAATATAATTAACTAACTAATTAATGAAGAATTTCAATTAACAAAAGCTTTTGAGATAATTAATGAACAAGATAAATTATAAATAAGAGCTTCATAAAAATTTAAGACGAATTTTGTGACATAATTAGTCAAAGTTAACAACATATAATTAAAACTAATAAAATTCAAGTGAACATAACTTAAAATAAACTAAACCACGAATATTAAGAGTTATTATAAATAAATATAGTTTTTGATTGTAGTTATTTATTTGTTGTGATATTTAGGTGTTATGATTCTAATTAAGCGTGAATGCTTTTGAACCGTTCAAACCTTTCTGCACGAATCTTAAAGCAAGGGAGAACCCCTCCCCCTCTCTCTCTCTCTTTTTCTTCCTTTTCTTTTCTTTTCCTCTTTCCGTCCCTTCCTTTTTTTCCCCTCTCTGTGTCGCCCCAAACCCAAACTCCTCTCTTCTCTCACTGACCCAAGAACCCCACCCCTATTTGCGCCTCTCTTTTTCCTCTTTCCTGGAGACGACGAATCGACCGCTCGCGTTCTCTTTTTGCGAAATTTCCCTCTGCCCCGTACACTGGCGCCGATCGCGTCGCATTTATGCGCGACGACTTTCGCCGCACGACTGTCAGAGACTCTGACGCCTTGAACCGCTCCCTCGTACGGCCTTCGTCTTTTCGGGTTATATCTCACTCTCTCTCTCTCTCTCTCTCTCTCTCGCTGCCGTTCAATTTTTGGGCTTTCTTTTTTTGCTCTCGCTCATTTGTTGAGAACAACTCTCTCTCTCTCTCTCTCTTTTCCGTTTGCCCTCTGATTTCTTGGAACCCAAAGGGTTCGGCTGTGTGTGTGTGCTTGTGATTTTGCTCTCTGGCGCCTCTTGGTGCTGATCTTGGTGTGGTGTTACTGTTGGGGTGCCATTCTGGTGCGGTGTTTGTCATTCCCTTCTATCCGGTAAATTATTCGGAACCCTTATTTTTCCTGTTTTGTGCTTGGTTCTGGTGTTGCTATTTGTGCCCTGGTTCTGGTTTGTCTGGTTTGTGCTTGTCCGTGCGGTTTGTGCTTGTTTGTGCTTGGTCTCCGGTATTGCGATGTTGTCTTTGTGTTGTACCAGTACTTACTGTTACTTGTTGGTATTGTGCCTTGTGGTTGTTGCTTACCCAGTACCAGCCTTGTGGCTGCCTTGTGTGTTGTGATGTTGTGTTGTGCTTGCGATTTGTTTGTGATGCCAGTACCAGTGGTACCGGCACAGTGATGCCTATGGTGCTCGGTATGGTATTGAATCGACCCGTGCTTGATTGTCGGTGGTGCGATCTCATTTTCTGTGATGGTCTCGTGCTTGATTTGTTTTGGCCTTGCGATTTGGTTTTGTGAATGGTAACCAGACTTGAACTGACAGGGACCAAAGTGTAAATTAATTTATTTTAGGGGTACACATGTGAAATTCAAACGTTAGGCTAAATATATTATTTCAAAGGGGTCTAGGTGTAAAATAAATATTTTGGGCTTAGGGCCGGCCTATATATATGTATATATAAATAAAATAAATGTATTTGGGCCTTTGTATTTTGGGCTTTAGGCCCAATCCGAAAATCATAAATCATTTTAAAATTTCTAAATGCATTTTGTTATTTTACTTATTTTTGGGCTTAGGCCCAAAACCCAAAATTTTAAATTTATATTAAATATGTGTAGGGGGCCTTAATATTTTCTTTGTATATATGTAAATGTTGGGCTTAAGCCGAAAGTTAGGATTTGAGGAAAATAAAAATTTAGATTTTTAATTGTTGTTTTACTAAAAGTATCGTATAGATAAATATTACACATGTAATACAAGCAATAGGATAGAACACAAAAATATATTTGTCGCGAATCCGATCGAGCTACGATTAGGAAAGGTAAAAGTAGAACGCACATGTAGGAGTAGCAATTAATTTAAATAATCAAGTAAAATGGGGTGACGATTACTTAGAGTCCGAGCCTCCTTTCGGTAGGCTCGACTCGAAAAAGTGGTTAGAAATAAGATAAAAGTATATTCGATTTCTAATACAACGACACAACAACTTAATTTCGTTTAAAAATTTAAATTAAAAGTGTACAACTTAAAATCGGAAAAATACGTAAACTTAAAGATCGGGAGATGATTAGACTAGCCCTTGGTACATTTTCTCATAACATAACTTGAGCAGATACAAAGACCAAAATGGGCACCGTATGATCCCGAAACACATTTAAACTAAAAATATTTAAATTTTATTTTTATTTTTATTTTAAATTAAATTGAGTAAATATTGTTGGAACAAATGATTAAATTTAAAATAAATATTTTAAATTTGTATAACTTAAATAAATTTCGTTGCTAATTAATAAGGACAATTAATTAGCAACAAGATTCATTCTTTTCACGTATTCTTTAAATTCGAGACGACCAACTTACGATAGGAATTAAAAAGAAATAAAATAACGACCTCGCGCAAATTTTAATCACTAAATTGAGATAAGTGAATGTGACACGGGTGGGAATCTAAAATAGATAGACGTAGAAAAATCTTCGCGTAAAATATCGTAAATCGCGGTTAATTAGTTACGAATACCCCGACACTCTAAATCGTTACCAACAACCCACCTCACGACGAGCTGTTGAAAGTGACAAAAGAAAAATAAGGAAAATGGTACGTGATCTAGCTAAAATTTTAATTAGTTTAAATTACAAACTACAGATCCGCATATTCCGTACGAGCACGATCCGTGGACTGAGCCGACTGACGCGCCGGTTGGAGCATACGCGGACCCTACCACCTTCGCCGAGGGTTAGTCGTTGCGTCTTCGCCCTACGGGTGTGGGATATCTCGAATTATTTCTTTCGTGGGCGTACTCTTACCAAGTCGTTCCACTTGACCTGTCATCCGCACTTTATTTAATTAGATGCATTAAAACTGTAGAGCATGTTTATTCTTTCTGCACTGTAGGTAGAATTGCATAAGCCCCGATAAATAAAAGAATTTACTGTTTTATTTATAGTAGAGTAAATAAATAATATTATGTATTATTATTAGAATATTAGGTTACTAGATTGCCTTCTTCTTGTAGAAGGCAATAATATTATTGCATAATTATACGCATGCATTGGTGAGAGCTGAGTAGAGACTGAATGACTGCGCTCCGACTCGTGGAATGGGACGCGAGTCGGCCTCGCAGCCATTGAGCCGGGAAGTCACTTGACTTTCCGGATGGTCTTTTAGGACTTATATTATATGTATAAACTTTGATGCTATATATATTATTTCGATCATTTTACCATTACGTGCGGGCCGATCTCGAGCCCCGAGGCACAAACGATCCTGGAGTGATCTCCACCTACATTAGGAGCTACATTGCCTAGAACGGTTCCGAAGGCCGATCTCGAGCCTTGATGTGTGGGGGCCGATCTCGAGCCCCCTGTTCCTATTGTTCTGGCCAGACGGTAGAGTTCTCACCTGCTCATGAGGGATGAGATTAACAATTTTTACGACTTGCATTGTATGATTTCTCCTATTTTATATGTTTGGTTATGGATCGTTTTAGAGAAAGGAGCACACACCGAATTGAGATATGTCAATCGGCTAGCGTGCTAATCATATGAGGCAATGCTCGGTGTCAATAGGCAACGTGTATCATTGGACTCTTTGATCGCAGTCCTTGGACATATCTTGAGGATCATTGATCCAATTAGCACAGCACGGGGTGACTTTTGTTCGTACTATTATTATAAATTCGACACTCAGTATTCCGATACTGATTTCTCCGATTTGATTATTAATAGTATATTCTGCTTGGATTTTTATTTGGGAAAACTTTTGCATGTTGGCATACTAGTGTAATCGCATCATGATAATGATTAAAAGTATTTTTATTTCTATTAGATATTGAGATAGGGACACAATTGCATATAAATTTTGAAAGCATAACAATGTTTTAATATTAAGTTAAAGTGCTTGATCATAGAGGACCCCTGGAGTTATAGTTCTGGGTCACATACTGAGTGATTTATCACTCACCCACAAGTTGTTTCGTGGGTTTTAGGTACAGGTTCTGGCGATCCATAGCAGGAACTGTCAGGAGCTGTCCCCGAAGGCCACTCCGTTGACGATTCGGATTAGTACTTAGTTGATCTGCGATTCCGTGTTTGTCGCTTTGTATACGGGATCGACAGATCGTTTACTATCTTTTGGCTAGATTTTGCTTGTAGTATGTGACATGGATTGTTGTATTATATATATATGTTGTTTAATGATATGTGATTGATGGGGCTTATTTGATATATTTTATATTCTGCTTCCGCTGTTTAATTTGATTTCTATTATTAAGCCTTGCGTGTTTAATCGTTGACTAGCACGAGGCGGGATTGATCACACTTTAATCCAGAAATTCTGGTTTGGGGTGTGACATCCTTAGGGTGGTATCAGAGCCCAGGCTCCACATAATTTCCCACACTGGGCTGGTATCACTCGAAGGAAAAATCACGCAGTATGTCACGTATCAAGAAATTAATATATATATATACATAGACCTAAATATATGGTTCAAGCACTTTGACAGCATACTTTTAGTTGGAATTCTACATATAAATGCGGAATCCCACACCTCTTCTACCGTGCCTCTTACTTCACTTATACCTGAACTCGTCTTTTTCTACCTTATTATCATTGTACAGTTGCATCATGGGTGACCGTCGCCGCCCCAACCCGCTACGTCGCAGAGCCACATCTCAGCCGCTCGAGCCTCACCCCGAGCTTTCTGTGGCCAGCGCCTCGTCTCGTCCGCTTGTTGTTCACTCCCAGCCGTCGATAGTCAGGGACCGTCGCGCTGCTTCGGAGCATTCTGTCTCCCTTCCCCGAGGATTAGCGGGACGAGGGGTTAGCCGAGCTGGCTCCTCGCAGCCCGCTGGACGCGCTCCGCCTCCGCCTCCGCCTCCGCCTCCTTCCCCGCCCCGAGGACATGCTCCTTCGCCACCCCCTTCTACATCTCACGGGCATGGAGCACACCCACCGCCACCACCTCCCGGGGGTATAGACGCCGCCCAGCTTATGCAGCAGTTCTTCCAGGGTTTGGCCCAGCTGACGGGTCAGGGAGCCGGTTTGGGCCGTATCGGTGGCGATCCGTTTCCTTCAGCCTACCGAGACTTTGTTCGCCTCCACACGCCCCGATTTGACGGATGTGGTACTTATACCGCGGCCGAGGAGTGGCTTGATGCCGTACAGGAGACACTCCGCCTCGCTCGTTCACCCACCGAGTTCCACACCGAGCTCGCCACCACCCTTCTTGATGGTGATGCCCGCCATTGGTGGACTTCGCAGCGACCCCAGTACGACGGTGGCCCCGATGTACCTTGGGCCTGGTTTGCCGACTCCTTCCGCGCTCGCTTTATGGGCCAGGCCCGGCTACGAGTCCTACGTCAGAGCTTCGAGTCCCTCACGCAGGGTAGTTCGACCGTACGTCACTATGGATCTACCTTTATCAGCCTGTCTCGCTACGCGCCCGACTTGGTGGCAGACCCGCAGGACCGCCGCTTACGTTTCATCGAGGGACTGCAGCCCACACTAGCTCTGCATATGGCGGCTTACCCGAGTACATCCATTGAGCACTTGATGGACAGTGCGGAGTTGCTGGAGAGACTACACCATCAGCACCGGAGTGTCCGACCGAGGACAGATTCCGTCCCCTCTCAGGGACGGGGTAGAGGATTTCCTTCACAGCAGATAGTGAGACAGCCTCAGTCTCAGTCATACCGTGCCCCATCAGGATCAGCGGCCCCTCGCCCCCGCTCGGGCGCCTGTTTCATCTGCCAGTCGACCGACCATTGGGCATACGCATGTCCACAGCGGACCGATGGTGGCCAGACCTCTGGACGGGCTCCTACTGGTGGACATGGAGGCCGCGGACAGTCTGATTTCAGTCGCGGCCGCGGTGCGACTCTTCCTCGTAGCAGTGGCGGCAGCAACACACAGCGCGGAGGTCGACCTGGATCTGGGGGTGCCCGCGACTCTGCACGCATATACGCCACGATTGGCGAGGAGATTCCCGTGGGTGAGACCTTAGGGGGGGAGGAGACACTCCCCGATCCTCCCCCTGGTGACGTTTCGATACGCGACGATGCGGACCTCATCACAGGTACTGTATTTATATCGGGTTACTCAGCTTATGTACTTATCGACACTGGCGCCAGTCATTCTTTTGTGTCCTTAGCCTTCGTACGTACCCACCAGTGGCCCACCGAGGTTAGGACTCGGGCCATGGAGGTACAGACGCCTCTAGGCACGCAGGTACTAGTTGATAGGATTTGTCGGAACCGCAAGGTTCGAATCGCCGATAGAGACCTAGTAGCAGACCTTACGGTATTAGATATGCGTAGTTTTGACGTCGTGTTAGGTTTAGACTGGTTAGCTACGCACCACGCCATAGTTGACTGTGAGGGTCACGTCGTACGATTCAGCTACCCGGACGAGATTTCATTTATTTTTAGGGGTAGGAGACCTGGGGCTGGGATTCCCATTATTTCCGCATTACGAGCGAGTCATATGATTACGGCGGGTTGTAGTGCGTATTTAGCATCTGTAGTTATGACCGAGAGTGAGGGCAGAGAGTTACGTAGCGTCCCGATAGTGAGTGAGTATCCTGACGTATTTCCTGAGGAGTTGCCCGGTATGCCACCAGATCGTGAGGTCGAGTTTTGTATCGAGTTACAGCCGGGGACGACCCCCGTCGCGAGAGCGCCCTATCGCATGGCACCCGCGGAGCTCAGAGAGCTCAAGGTGCAGCTCGAAGACCTGTTGGAGAAGGGGTTCATACGACCGAGCACTTCGCCTTGGGGAGCCCCCGTTCTCTTCGTGCGGAAGAAGGACGGATCCCTTCGCCTATGCATCGACTATCGAGAGCTGAACAAGTGTACGGTGCCCAACCGATATCCGCTACCTCGCATCGACGACTTATTCGACCAGCTACAGGGCTCGCAGGTGTATTCGAAGATCGACCTACGATCTGGATACCATCAGATGCGGATTCGGGCGAGCGACGTTCCGAAGACCGCATTCAGGACCCGATATGGCCACTACGAGTTCCGCGTCATGTCATTCGGCTTGACGAACGCGCCAGCGTACTTCATGAGTCTCATGCATACGGTGTTTACGGATTTTCTAGATTCTTTCGTAGTGATATTCATCGACGACATCTTGATCTATTCCCGTAGTCAGGAGGAGCACGCTCGACACCTACGTATGGTATTACAGCGGCTACGAGAGCATCAGCTATACGCTAAGTTCTCGAAGTGCGATTTTTGGATTGAGCGAGTTGACTTCCTCGGCCACGTCATCTCGAGGGATGGACTAGCGGTGGATCCTCAGAAGATAGCAGCTATCACAGATTGGAGACGACCTGAGAGTGTTACGGAGGTTCGCAGCTTCTTAGGTCTAGCTGGTTACTATAGACGTTTCGTAGAGGGATTCTCACGACTCGCGTCACCCCTGACTCAGCTTCTGCAGAAGGGGTCCAAGTTTGAGTGGACTCCTGATCGACAGAGTAGCTTCGAGGAGCTCCAGCGCCGACTCGTCTCCGCCCCGATACTCGCGATGCCAGTTTCTGGTAGAGAGTACGATGTCTATGCAGACGCTTCCCGACATGGATTAGGTTGTGTTTTGATGCAGGACGGTCACGTTATCGCCTACGCCTCGCGACAGTTACGTACTCACGAGCGAAACTACCCCACGCACGATTTGGAGTTGGCGGCGGTAGTTTTCGCTCTAAAGATTTGGCGGCACTACCTCTACGGAGACAAGTGCAAGATCTACACCGACCACAAGAGCCTGAAGTACGTTTTCACGCAGAAGGAACTCAACTTGAGACAGCGTAGATGGCTCGAGCTGATGAAGGACTACGACCTGAAGATCTTATACCATCCGGGGAAGGCCAACGTAGTGGCTGACGCCTTGAGTCGCAAGAGTCAAGGCAACTTGGCTACGATGATTACGACCCAGCACCACATATTGGAGGACATGCGACGACTCGACCTTTGGGTGGCTCCGTCTGAGGAGTTGAGACGCGAGACGAGTGACGACCGTAGCTTAGTAGTAGCTTCACTAGCAGTACGACCCACCTTGACCGAGGACATTCGTCTGGCGCAGAGCAGCGATGAGCGGCTTGAGAGGATTCGTGCCACCGTCACGTCTGGGCAGCGCACCCCTTTTAGAGTAGACGACGAGGGATCATTGAGGTTTGGTGATAGGTTGTGCGTTCCTGATACGGCCCCTTTAAAGGATCAGATCCTTAAAGAGGCGCACGACTCGGTTTATGCCATCCATCCTGGCGAGACGAAGATGTATCAAGACCTCAGGAGCTACTACTGGTGGAGGAACATGCGTCGTGAGATCGCACGATACGTGTCTAGATGCTTGGTGTGCCAGAAGGTGAAGGCGGATCGTAGGAGACCACCAGGGCTCATCCAGCCCTTACAGTTATCGACGCAGAAGTTCGACATCATTACGATGGACTTTGTGACGGGACTACCGAGGACGAGGACGCAGGACGATGCGATATGGGTCATAGTGGACACTTTGACCAAGGTGGCGCACTTCATTGCATATCGATATGGACTGACAGGAGAGGAGATGGCGATACTCTACATGAGGCATCAGCACAAGTTTCATGGAGTTCCGACCAAGATTATATCTGACCGAGACCCGCGCTTCACGTCACGTTTCTGGAGGAGTTTCCACGAGGCCCTTGGTACGGAGGTAGTGTTCAGCACCGCTCACCACCCCCAGACGGACGGACAGTCAGAGCGGACCATACAGACCTTAGAGGATATGCTACGGGCATGTGCGCTTACGATGCGAGGAGACTGGACGGAGCACCTACACATGGCGGAGTTCTCCTACAACAGCAGCTATCACACGAGCATCGGCATGTCACCATTCGAGGCACTATACGGACAGCGCGTACGTACCCCCGTGTGCTGGGGACCGACCAGCACCATCCTACCGACCATACCAGATCTGATCGAGGAGAGTACGAAGAAGATGAAGATCATCCAGGCGCGACTCAAGGCGGCCCAGGACCGTCAGAGAAAGTACGCAGATCCGAAGCGTCGAGATTTCAGCATGGAGGTTGGCGAGCACGCACTTCTGCGAGTGTCGCCCCGAAAGGGGGTCATGAGGTTCGGGGTCAAGGGCAAGCTAGCACCACGTTACATCGGCCCGTTCCTGATTCTCGAGAGGATCGGTCGCACTGCGTACCGACTTGCACTACCACCAACTCTGGAGGGTGTACATGACGTCTTCCACGTGTCACAGTTACGACGTTACGTCTCGAGTGGCGCACACGTGCTAGATTACGAGCCACTACATGTAGAGCAGGACCTTACCTACGAGGCACGTCCGATACGTATCTTGGACGCGAGAGAGACAGAGCTTAGACGTCGCGCCATTCGACGTGTGTTGGTACAGTGGGAGCATCATACTCCACGCGAGGCGACTTGGGAGTTTGAGGACGAGATGCGAGAGCGATACCCGGAGCTCTTCATGCCAGCAGGATAGCTTGATCGTTCGGGACGAACATTTTATTTAGGGGGGGAGAATGTTATAACCTGGAAATTTTAATATAATTAACTAACTAATTAATGAAGAATTTCAATTAACAAAAGCTTTTGAGATAATTAATGAACAAGATAAATTATAAATAAGAGCTTCATAAAAATTTAAGACGAATTTTGTGACATAATTAGTCAAAGTTAACAACATATAATTAAAACTAATAAAATTCAAGTGAACATAACTTAAAATAAACTAAACCACGAATATTAAGAGTTATTATAAATAAATATAGTTTTTGATTGTAGTTATTTATTTGTTGTGATATTTAGGTGTTATGATTCTAATTAAGCGTGAATGCTTTTGAACCGTTCAAACCTTTCTCGCACGAATCTTAAAGCAAGGGAGAACCCCTCCCCCTCTCTCTCTCTCTTTTTCTTCCTTTTCTTTTCTTTTCCTCTTTCCGTCCCTTCCTTTTTTTTCCCCTCTCTCGTGTCGCCCCCAAACCCAAACTCCTCTCTTCTCTCACTGACCCAAGAACCCCACCCCTATTTGCGCCTCTCTTTTTCCTCTTTCCTGGAGACGACGAATCGACCGCTCGCGTTCTCTTTTTGCGAAATTTCCCTCTGCCCCGTACACCTGGCGCCGATCGCGTCGCATTTATGCGCGACGACTTTCGCCGCACGACTGTCGTCGAGACTCGACGCCTTGAACCGCTCCCTCGTACGGCCTTCGTCTTTTCGGGTTATATCTCACTCTCTCTCTCTCTCTCTCTCTCTCTCTCGCTGCCGTTCAATTTTTGGGCTTTCTTTTTTTTGCTCTCGCTCATTTGTTGAGAACAACTCTCTCTCTCTCTCTCTCTTTTCCGTTTGCCCTCTGATTTCTTGGAACCCAAAGGGTTCGGCTGTGTGTGTGTGCTTGTGATTTTGCTCTCTCGGCGCCTCTTGGTGCGATCTTGGTGTGGTGTTACTTGTTGGGGTGCCATTCGGTGCGGTGTTTGTCATTCCCTTCTATCTCGGTAAATTATTCGGAACCCTTATTTTTCCTGTTTTGTGCTTGGTTCCGGTGTTGCTATTTGTGCCTCGGGTTCTGGTTTGTCCGGGTTTGTGCTTGTCTCGTGCGGTTTGTGCTTGTTTGTGCTTGGTTACGGTATTGCGATGTTGTCTTTGTGTTGTACCAGTACTTACTCGTTACTTGTTGGTATTGTGCCTTGTGGTTGTTGCTTACAGTACCAGCCTTGTGGCTGCCTTGTGTGTTGTGATGTTGTGTTGTGCTTGCGATTTGTTTGTGATGCCAGTACCGGTGGTACCGGCACGGTGATGCCTATGGTGCTTGGTATGGTATTGAATCGACCCGTGCTTGATTGTCGGTGGTGCGATCTCATTTCTGTGATGGTTCTGTGCTTGATTTGTTTTGGCCTTGCGATTTGGTTTTGTGAATGGTAACCGGACTTGAACCGACGGGGACCAAAGTGTAAATTAATTTATTTTAGGGGTACACATGTGAAATTCAAACGTTAGGCTAAATATATTATTTCAAAGGGGTCTAGGTGTAAAATAAATATTTTGGGCTTAGGGCCGGCCTATATATATGTATATATAAATAAAATAAATGTATTTGGGCCTTTGTATTTTGGGCTTTAGGCCCAATCCGAAAATCATAAATCATTTTAAAATTTCTAAATGCATTTTGTTATTTTACTTATTTTTGGGCTTAGGCCCAAAACCCAAAATTTTAAATTTATATTAAATATGTGTAGGGGGCCTTAATATTTTCTTTGTATATATGTAAATGTTGGGCTTAAGCCGAAAGTTAGGATTTGAGGAAAATAAAAATTTAGATTTTTAATTGTTGTTTTACTAAAAGTATCGTATAGATAAATATTACACATGTAATACAAGCAATAGGATAGAACACAAAAATATATTTGTCGCGAATCCGATCGAGCTACGATTAGGAAAGGTAAAAGTAGAACGCACATGTAGGAGTAGCAATTAATTTAAATAATCAAGTAAAATGGGGTGACGAATTACTTAGAGTCTGAGCCTCCTTTCGGTAGGCTCGACTCGAAAAAGTGGTTAGAAATAAGATAAAAGTATATTCGATTTCTAATACAACGACACAACAACTTAATTTCGTTTAAAAATTTAAATTAAAAGTGTACAACTTAAAATCGGAAAAATACGTAAACTTAAAGATCGGGAGATGATTAGACTAGCCCTTGGTACATTTTCTCATAACATAACTTGAGCAGATACAAAGACCAAAATGGGCACCGTATGATCCCGAAACACATTTAAACTAAAAATATTTAAATTTTATTTTTATTTTTATTTTAAATTAAATTGAGTAAATATTGTTGGAACAAATGATTAAATTTAAAATAAATATTTTAAATTTGTATAACTTAAATAAATTTCGTTGCTAATTAATAAGGACAATTAATTAGCAACAAGATCCATTCTTTTCACGTATTCTTTAAATTCGAGACGACCAACTTACGATAGGAATTAAAAAGAAATAAAATAACGACCTCGCGCAAATTTTAATCACTAAATTGAGATAAGTGAATGTGACACGGGTGGGAATCTAAAATAGATAGACGTAGAAAAATCTTCGCGTAAAATATCGTAAATCGCGGTTAATTAGTTACGAATACCCCGACACTCTAAATCGTTACCAACAACCCACCTCACGACGAGCTGTTGAAAGTGACAAAAGAAAAATAAGGAAAATGGTACGTGATCTAGCTAAAATTTTAATTAGTTTAAATTACAAACTACAGATCCGCATATTCCGTACGAGCACGATCCGTGGACTGAGCCGACTGACGCGCCGGTTGGAGCATACGCGGACCCTACCACCTTCGCTGAGGGTTAGTCGTTGCGTCTTCAGCCCTACAGGTGTGGGATATCTGAATTATTTCTTTCGTGGGCGTACTCTTACCAAGTCGTTCCACTTGACCTGTCATCCGCACTTTATTTAATTAGATGCATTAAAACTGTAGAGCATGTTTATTCTTTCTGCACTGTAGGTAGAATTGCATAAGCCCCGATAAATAAAAGAATTTACTGTTTTATTTATAGTAGAGTAAATAAATAATATTATGTATTATTATTAGAATATTAGGTTACTAGATTGCCTTCTTCTTGTAGAAGGCAATAATATTATTGCATAATTATACGCATGCATTGGTGAGAGCTGAGTAGAGACTGAATGACTGCGCTCCGACTCGTGGAATGGGACGCGAGTCGGCCTCGCAGCCATTGAGCCGGGAAGTCACTTGACTTTCCGGATGGTCTTTTAGGACTTATATTATATGTATAAACTTTGATGCTATATATATTATTTCGATCATTTTACCATTACGTGCGGGCCGATCTCGAGCCCCGAGGCACAAACGATCCTCGGAGTGATCTCCACCTACATTAGGAGCTACATTGCCTAGAACGGTTCCGAAGGCCGATCTCGAGCCTTGATGTGTGGGGGCCGATCTCGAGCCCCCTGTTCCTATTGTTCTGGCCAGACGGTAGAGTTCTCACCTGCTCATGAGGGATGAGATTAACAATTTTTACGACTTGCATTGTATGATTTCTCCTATTTTATATGTTTGGTTATGGATCGTTTTAGAGAAAGGAGCACACACCGAATTGAGATATGTCAATCGGCTAGCGTGCTAATCATATGAGGCAATGCTCGGTGTCAATAGGCAACGTGTATCATTGGACTCTTTGATCGCAGTCCTTGGACATATCTTGAGGATCATTGATCCAATTAGCACAGCACGGGGTGACTTTTGTTCGTACTATTATTATAAATTCGACACTCAGTATTCCGATACTGATTTCTCCGATTTGATTATTAATAGTATATTCTGCTTGGATTTTTATTTGGGAAAACTTTTGCATGTTGGCATACTAGTGTAATCGCATCATGATAATGATTAAAAGTATTTTTATTTCTATTAGATATTGAGATAGGGACACAATTGCATATAAATTTTGAAAGCATAACAATGTTTTAATATTAAGTTAAAGTGCTTGATCATAGAGGACCCCTGGAGTTATAGTTCTGGGTCACATACTGAGTGATTTATCACTCACCCACAAGTTGTTTCGTGGGTTTTAGGTACAGGTTCTGGCGATCCATAGCAGGAACTGTCAGGAGCTGTCCCCGAAGGCCACTCCGTTGACGATTCGGATTAGTACTTAGTTGATCTGCGATTCCGTGTTTGTCGCTTTGTATACGGGATCGACAGATCGTTTACTATCTTTTGGCTAGATTTTGCTTGTAGTATGTGACATGGATTGTTGTATTATATATATATGTTGTTTAATGATATGTGATTGATGGGGCTTATTTGATATATTTTATATTCTGCTTCCGCTGTTTAATTTGATTTCTATTATTAAGCCTTGCGTGTTTAATCGTTGACTAGCACGAGGCGGGATTGATCACACTTTAATCCAGAAATTCTGGTTTGGGGTGTGACACTTAACAACCTCAACATGCGTTGTTTTTGTGCTTAACAACCTCTTTTGGGCTTGATCTTCTGCTTATGAACATCATTTGCACTTGTTCTTGTGCTTAGGAGCCTCATTTGCCCTTGTTTGTGTGCTTAACAACCTCAACTAGCGTTGTTCCTGTGCTTAAGAACCTCTTTTGCGCTTGATCTTGTGCTTACGAACCTCATTTGCAATTGTTCTTGTGCTTGGAAACCTCATTTGCCCTTGTTTGTGTGCTTAACAACCTCAATTCGTGTTGTTCGTGTGGTTAACAACCTCTTTTGCGCTTGATCTTGTGCTTATGAACCTCATCTGGACTTGTTTCTCGTGCTTAGGAACCTCATTTGCCCTTGTTTGTGTGCTTAACAACCTCATTTGGCGTTGTTCGTGTGCTTACCTACCTCTTTTGTGCTTGATATTGTGCTTATGAACCTCAGTTGCACTTGTTCTTGTGCTTACGATCCTCATTTGCCCTTGTTTCTGTGCTTCACAACCTCAATTGGCGTTGTTTGTGTGCTTTAGAACCTCTTTTGCGCTTGATCTTGTAATTATGAACCTCATTTGCGCTTGTTCTTGTGCTTAGGAACCTAATTTGCCCTTGTTTGTGTGCTTAACAACGACAATTGGTATTGTTCGTGTGCATAAAAACATCTTTTCCGCTTGATGTTGTGCTGACGAACTTTATTTGTATTTGTTCTTTTGCTTAGGAACCTCATTTGCCCTTGTTTGTGTGCTTAACAACCTCAATTAGCGTTGTTCGTGTGCTTAACAACCTCTTTTGGGCTTCATCTTGTGCTTATGAACCTCATTTGCTTAGGAACCTCATTTGCCCTTGTTTGTGTGCTTAACAACCTTAATTGGCGTTATTTGTGTGCGTAACAATCTCATTTGGCGTTGTTCGTGTGCTTCAGAACCTCTTTTGCGCTTGATCTTGTGCTTATGAACCTCATTTGCACTTGTTCTTCTGCTTAGGAACCTCATTTGCCCTTGTTTGTTTGCTTAACAACCTCAATTCGTGTTGTTCGTGTGGTTAACAACCTCTTTTGCGCTTGATCTTGTGCTTATGAACCTCATCTGGACTTGTTCTTGTGCTTAGGAACCTCATTTGCCCTTGTTTGTGTGCTTAACAACCTCATTTGGCGTTGTTCGTGTGCTTAACTACCTTTTTTGAGCTTGATCTTGTGCTTATGAACCTTAGTTGCACTTGTTCTTATGCTTACGATCCTCATTTGCCCTTGTTTCTGTGCTTAACAACCTCAATTGGCATTGTTCGTGTGCCTAACAACCTCTTTTGCGCTTGATCTTGTGCTTACGAACTTTATTTGTAAATGTTCTTTTGCTTAGGAACTTCATTTGCCCTTGTTTGTGTGCTTAACAACCTCAATTGGCGTTGTTTGTGTGCTTAACAACCTCTTTTGGGCATAATCTTGTGCTTACGAACCTCATTTGCACTTGTTCTTGTGCTTAGGTACCTCATTTGCCCTTGTTTGTGTGCTTAACAACCTCAATTGGCGTTGTTCGCGAGCTCAACAACCTCTTTTGCGCTTGATTTTGCAATTATGAACTTCATTTGCACTTGTTCTTGTGCTTAGGAACCTCATTTTCCCATGTTAGTGTGCTTAACAACCTCAATTGGCGTTGTTCGTGTGCTTTACAACCTCTTTTGCGCTTGATCTTGTAATTATGGACCTCATTTGCACTTGTTCATGTGCTTAGGAAACTCATTTGCCCTTGTTTGTGTGCTTAACAACGACAATTAGTACTGTTCGTGTGCTTAAAAACATCTTTTCCACTTGATCTTGTGCTTACGAACTTTATTTGAATTTGTTCCTTTGCTTAGGAAGTTCATTTGCCCTTGTTTGTGTGCTTAACAACCTCTTTTGGGCTTGATCTTGTGCTTATGAACCTCATTTGCTTAGGAACCTCATTTGCCCTTGTTTGTGTGCATAACAGCCTTAATTGGCGTTGTTCGTGTGCTTAACGACCTCTTTTGGGCTTGATCTTGTGCTTATGAACCTTATTTGCTTAGGAACCTCATTTGCCCTTGTTTGTGTGCTTAACAACCTCAATTGGCGTTATTTGTGTGCGTAACAACCTCATTTTGCGTTGTTCGTCTGCTTAAGAACCTCTTTTGCGCTTGATCTTCTGCTTATGAACATCATTTGCACTTGTTCTTGTGCTTAGGAGCCTCATTTGCCCTTGTTCGTGTGCTTAACAACCTCAATTCGCGTTGTTCGTGTGCTTAACAACCTCTTTTGCGCTTGATCTTGTAATTATGAACCTCATTTGCGCTTGTTCTTGTGCTTATGAACCTTATTTGCACTTGTTCTTGTGCTTAGGAACCTCATTTGCTCTTGTTTGTGTGCTTAACAACCTCAATTCGTGTTGTTCGTGTGGTTAACAACCTCTTTTGCGCTTGATCTTGTGCTTATGAACCTCATCTGGACTTGTTCTCGTGCTTAGGAACCTGATTTGCCCTTGTTTGTGTGCATAACAACCTCATGTGGCGTTGTTCGTGTGCTTAACTACCTCTTTTGTGCTTGATCTTGTGCTTATGAACCTCAGTTGCACTTGTTCTTGTGCTTACGATCCTCACTTGCCCTTGTTTGTGTGCTTAACAACCTCAATTGGCGTTGTTCGTGTGCTTTACAACCTCTTTTGCGCTTGATCTTGTAATTACGAACCTCATTTCCGCTTGTTCTTGTGCTTAGGAACCTAATTTGCCCTTGTTTGTGGGCTTAACAACGACAATTGGTATTGTTCGTGTGCATAAAACCATCTTTTCCGCTTGATGTTGTGTTTACGAACTTTATTTGTATTTGTTCTTTTGCTTAGGAAGTTCATTTGCCCTTGTTTGTGTGCTTAACAACCTCAATTAGCGTTGTTCGTGTGCTTAACAACCTCTTTTGGACTTCATCTTGTGCTTATGAACCTCATTTGCTTAGGAACCTCATTTGCCCTTGTTTGTGTGCTTAACAACCTTAATTGGCGTTATTTGTGTGCGTAACAATCTCATTTGGCGTTGTTCGTGTGCTTCAGAACCTCTTTTGCGCTTGATCTTGTGCTTATGAACCTCATTTGCACTTGTTCTTCTGCTTAGGAACCTCATTTGCCCTTGTTTGTTTGCTTAACAACCTCAATTCGTGTTGTTCGTGTGGTTAACAACCTCTTTTGCGCTTGATCTTGTGCTTATGAACCTCATCTGGACTTGTTCTTGTGCTTAGGAACCTCATTTGCCCTTGTTTGTGTGCTTAACAACCTCATTTGGCGTTGTTCGTGTGCTTAACTACCTTTTTTGAGCTTGATCTTGTGCTTATGAACCTTAGTTGCACTTGTTCTTGTGCTTACGATCCTCATTTGCCCTTGTTTCTGTGCTTAACAACCTCAATTGGCATTGTTCGTGTGCCTAACAACCTCTTTTGCGCTTGATCTTGTGCTTACGAACTTTATTTGTAAATGTTCTTTTGCTTAGGAACTTCATTTGCCCTTGTTTGTGTGCTTAACAATCTCAATTGGCGTTGTTTGTGTGCGTAACAACCTCAATTGGCATTGTTCGTGTGCTTAACAACCTCTTTTGCGCTTGATCTTGTGCTTATGAACCTCATTTGGACTTGTTCTCGTGCTTAGGAACCTCATTTGCGCTTGTTTGTGTGCTTAACAACCTCTTTTGGCGTTGTTCGTGTGCTTAACTACCTCTTTTGTCCTTGATCTTGTGCTTATGAACCTCAGTTGCACTTGTTCTTGTGCTGAGGAACCTCATTTGCCCTTGTTTGTGTGCTTGACAACCTCAATTGGCGTTGTTTGTGTGCGTAACAACCTCAATTGGCGTAGTTCATTTGCTTAAGAACCTTTTTTGGGCATGATCTTGTGCTTATGAACCTCATTTGCACTTGTTCTTGTGCTTAAGAACCTCATTTGCCCTTGTTTGTGTGCTTAACATCCTCAATTGGCATTGTTCGCGAGCTTAACAACATCTTTTGCGCTTGATCTTGTAATTATGAACCTCATGTGGACTTGTTCTTGTGCTTAGGAACCTCATTTGCCCTTGTTTGTGTGCTTAACAATCTAAATTCGCGTTGTTCGCGTGCTTAGCACCCACTTTTGCGCTTGATCTTATAATTATGAACCTCATTTGCACTTGTTCTTGTACTTAGGAGCCTCATTTTCCCTTGTTTGTGTGCTTAACAACCTCAATTCGCGTTGTTCGTGTGCTTAATAACCTCTTTTGCGCTTGATCTTGCAATTATGAACCTCATTTGCACTTTTTCTTGTGCTTAGGAATCTCATTTGCCATTTTTTGTGTGCTGAACAACCTCAATTGGCGTTATTCATGTGCTTAACAACCTCAATTGGCGTTGTTCGTCAGCTTAACAACCTCAATTGGCGTCGTTCGTGTGGTTAACAACCTCTTTTGGGTTTGATCTTGTGCTTATGAACCTCATTTGCCCTTGTTTGTGTGCTTAACAACCTCAATTGGCATTATTTGTGTGCGTAACAATCTCATTTGGCGTTGTTCGTGTGCTTCAGAACCACTTTTGCGCTTGATCTTGTGCTTATGAACCTCATTTCCACTTGTTCTTGTGCTTAGGAGCCTCATTTGCCCTTGTTTGTGTGCTTAACAACCTCAATTGGCGTTGTTCCTGAGCTTAACAACCTCTTTTGCGCTTGATCTTGTGCTGACGAACCTCATTTGCAATTGTTCTTGTGCTTGGAAACCTCATTTGCCCTTGTTTGTATGCTTAACAACCTCAATATGCATTGTTCGTGTGCTTAACAAGCTCTTTTGCGCTTGATCTTGTGCTTACGAACCACATTTGCGCTTGTTCTTGTGCTTAGGAACCTCATTTGCCCTTGTTTGTGTGCTTAACAACGACAATTGGTATTGTTCGTGTGCTTAAAGACATCTTTTGGGCTTGATGTTGTGCTTACGAACTTTATTTGTATTTGTTCTTTTGCTTAGGAACTTCATTTTCCCTTGTTTGTGTGCTTAACAACCTCAATTGGCGTTGTTCGTGTGCTTAACGACCTCTTTTGGGCTTGATCTTGTGCTTATGAACCTCATTTGCTTAGGAACCTCATTTGCCCTTGTTTGTGTGCTTAACAACCTCAATTGGCGTTATTTGTGTGCGTCACAACCTCATTTGGCGTTGTTCGTGTGCTTAAGAACCTCTTTTGCGCTTGATCTTCTGCTTATGAACATCATTTGCACTTGTTCTTGTGCTTGGGAGCCTCATTTGCCCTTGTTTGTGTGCTTAACAACCTCAACTAGCGTTGTTCCTGTGCTTAAGAACCTCTTTTGCGCTTGATCTTGTGCTTACGAACCTCATTTGCAATTGTTCTTGTGCTTGGAAACCTCATTTGCCCTTGTTTGTGTGCTTAACAACCTCAATTCGTGTTGTTCGTGTGGTTAACAACCTCTTTTGCGCTTGATCTTGTGCTTATGAACCTCATCTGGACTTGTTTCTCGTGCTTAGGAACCTCATTTGCCCTTGTTTGTGTGCTTAACAACCTCATTTGGCGTTGTTCGTGTGCTTACCTACCTCTTTTGTGCTTGATATTGTGCTTATGAACCTCAGTTGCACTTGTTCTTGTGCTTACGATCCTCATTGGCCCTTGTTTCTGTGCTTCACAACCTCAATTGGCGTTGTTTGTGTGCTTTACAACCTCTTTTGCGCTTGATCTTGTAATTATGAACCTCATTTGCGCTTGTTCTTGTGCTTAGGAACCTAATTTGCCCTTGTTTGTGTGCTTAACAACGACAATTGGTATTGTTCGTGTGCATAAAAACATCTTTTCCGCGTGATGTTGTGCTTACGAACTTTATTTGTATTTGTTCTTTTGCTTAGGAACCTCATTTGCCCTTGTTTGTGTGCTTAACAACCTCAATTAGCATTGTTCGTGTGCTTAACAACCTCTTTTGGGCTTGATCTTGTGCTTATGAACCTCAGTTGCACTTGTTCTTGTGCTTACGATCCTCATTTTCCCTTGTTGGTGTGCTTAACAACCTCATTTGGCGTTGTTCGTGTGCTTTACAACCTCTTTTGCGCTTGATCATGTAAGTATGGACCTCATTTGCACTTGCTTGTGTGCTTAACAACGACAATTGGTATTGTTCGTGTGCTTAAAAACATCTTTTCCACTGGATCATGTGCTTACGAACTTTATTTGTATTTGTTCTTTTGCTTAGGAAGTTTATTTGCCCTTGTTGGTGTGCTTAACAACCGCAATTAGCATTGTTCGTGTGCTTAACAACCTCTTTTGGGCTTGATCTTGTGCTTATGAACCTCATTTGCTTCGGAACCTCATTTGCCCATGTTTGTGTGCTTAACAACCTCAATTGGCGTTATTTGTGTGCGTAACAATCTCATTTGGCGTTGTTCGTGTGCTTCAGAACCTCTTTTGCGCTTGATCTTGTGCTTATGAACCTCATTTGCACTTGTTCTAGTGCTTAGGAGGCTCATTTGCCCTTGTTTGTGTGCTTAACAACCTCAATTGGCGTTGTTCCTGTGCTTAACAACCTCTTTTGCGCTTGATCTTGTGCTTACGAACCTCATTTGCAATTGTTCTTGTGCTTGGAAACCTCATTTGCCCTTGTTTGTATGCTTAACAACCTCAATATGCATTGTTCGTGTGCTTAACAAGCTCTTTTTGCGTTTGATCTTGTGCTTACGAACCTCATTTGCGCTTGTTTGTTTGCTTAACAACCTCAATTCGTGTTGTTCGTGTGGTTAACAACCTCTTTTGCGCTTGATCTTGTGCTTATGAACCTCATCTGGACTTGTTCTTGTGCTTAGGAACCTC
Organism: Carex scoparia; assembly: GCA_024447655.1. NCBI lineage: Eukaryota > Viridiplantae > Streptophyta > Magnoliopsida > Poales > Cyperaceae > Carex > Carex scoparia. The sequence goes on along the minus strand of JAJHPE010000004.1, from coordinate 10,145,954 downwards.
ATTTGCCCTTGTTTGTGTGCTTAACAACCTCATTTGGCGTTGTTCGTGTGCTTAACAACCTCTTTTGCGCTTGATCTTGTGATTATGAACCTCATTTGCACTTGTTCTTCTCATTATCATCCTCATTTGCACTTGTTCTTGTGCTTAGGAACCTCATTTGCCCTTGTTTGTGTGCTTAAATACCTCAATTGGCGTTGTTTGTGTGCTTAACAACCTCTTTTGCGCTTGATATTGTGTTTATGAACCTCATTTGCATTTGTTGTTGTTCTTAGGAACTTCATTTGCCCTTGTTTGTGTGCTTAACAACCTCAATTGGCGTTGTTCTTGTGCTTAACATCCTTTTTTGCGCTTTATCTTGTGCTTGTGAAACTTATTTGCACTTGTTCTTGTGCTAGGAAACCTCATTTGCCCTTGTTTGTGTGCTTAAGAACCTCAATTGGCGTTGTTTGTGTGCCTAACAACCTATTTTGCGGTTGATCTTGTGGTTATGGACCTCATTTGCATTTGTTCTTGTGCTTAGGAATTTTATTTGCCCTTGTTTGTGTGCTTAACAACCTTAATTGGCGTTGTTCTTGTGCTTAACAACCTCTTTTGCGCTTGATCTTGTGCTTATGAAACTTATTTGCACTTGTTCTTGTGCTAGGAAACCTCATTTGCCCTTGTTTGTGTGCTTAACAACCTCAATATGCGTTGTTTTTGTGCTTAACAACCTCTTTTGGGATTGATCTTGTGCTTATGAACCTCATTTGCACTTGTTTATGTGCTTAGGAACATCATTTGCCCTTGTTTGTGTGATTAACAACCTCAATTGGCGTTGTTGCTGTGCTTAACAACCTCTTTTGTGCTTCATCTTGTGTTTATGAACCTCATTTGCAGTTGTTCTTGTACTTGGAAACATCATTTGACCTTGTTTGTGTGCTAAACAACCTCAATTAGCATTGTTTGTGCGCGTAACCACCTCAATTGGTATTGTTCGTGTGCTTAAGAACCTCTTTTGCGCTTGATCCTGTGCTTATTAACCTCATTTGCTTAGGAACTTCAATTGAACTTGTTCTTGTGCTTAGGAACCTCATTTGCCCTTGTTTGTGTGCTTAACAACGACAATTGGTATTGTTCGTGTGCTTAAAAACATCTTTTCCGCTTAATGTTGTGCTTACGAAATTTATTTGTATTTGTTCTTTTGCTTAGGAAGTTCATTTGTCCTTGTTTGTGTGCTTAACAACCTCAATTAGCGTTGTTCGTGTGCTTAACAACCTCTTTTGCGCTTGATCTTTTGCTTATGAACTTCATTTGCTTAGGAACCTCATTTGCCCTTGTTTGTGTGCTTAACAACCTCAATTGGCGTTATTTGTGTACGTAACAACCTTATTTGGCGTTGTTCGTGTGCTTCAGAACCTCTTTTGCGCTTGATCTTTCGCTTATGAACCTCATTTGCCCTTGTTCTTGTGCTTAGGATCCCCATTTGCCCTTGTTTGTGTGCTTAACAACCTCAATTGGCGTTGTTCGTGTGCTTCACAACCTCTTTTGGACTTGATCTTGTGCTTATGAACCTCATTTGCACTTCTTCTTGTGCTTAGGAACCTCCTTTGCCCTTGTTTGTGTGCTTAACAACCTCAATTGGCGTTGGTCGCGAGCTTAACAACCTCTTTTGCGCTTGATTTTGCAATTTCGAACCTCATTTGCACTTGTTCTTGTGCTTAGGAACCTCATTTGCCCATGTTAGTGTGCTTAACAACCTCAATTCGCATTGTTCGTGTGCTTAACAACCTCTTTTGCACTTGATCTTGTAATTATGAACCTCATTTGCACTTGTTCTTGTGCTTATGAACCTCATTTGCACTTGTTCTTGTGCTTATGAACCTCATTTGCCCTTGTTTGTGTGCTTAACAACCTTAATTCGTGTTGTTCGTGTGGTTAACAACCTCTTTTGCGCATGATCTTGTGCTTATGAACCTCATCTGGACTTGTTCTCGTGCTTAGGAACCTCAGTTGCCCTTGTTTGTGTACTTTACAACCTCATTTGGCGTTGTTCGTGTGCTTAACTACCTCTTTTGTGCTTGATCTTGTGCTTATGAACCTCAGTTGCACTTGTTCTTGTGCTTAGGAACCTCATTTACCCTTGTTTGTGTGCTTAAAAACCTCAATTGGCGTTGTTCGTGTGCTTAACAGCCTCTTTTGCGCTTGATCTTGAGCTTTTGAACCTCATTTGCACTTGTTGTTGTGCTGAGGAACCTAATTTGCCCTTGTTTGTGTGCTTAACAACGACAATTGGTATTGTTCGTGTGCATAAAAACATCTTTTCCGCTTGATGTGGTGCTTACGAACTTTATTTGTATTTGTTCTTTTGCTTAGGAAGTTCATTTGCCCTTGTTTGTGTGCTTAACAACCTCAATTAGCGTTGTTCGTGTGCTTAACAACCTCTTTTGGGCTTGATCTTGTGCTTATGAACCTCATTTGCTTAGGAACCTCATTTGCCCTTGTTTGTGTGCTTAACAACCTTAATTGGCGTTATTTGTGTGCGTAACAATCTCATTTGGCGTTGTTCGTGTGCTTCTGAACCTCTTTTGCGCTTCATCTGGTGCTTATGAACCTCATTTGCACTTGTTCTTGTGCTGAGGAACCTCATTTGCCATTGTTTGCGTGCTTAACAACCTCAATTCGTTTTGTTCATGTGGTTAACAACCTCTTTTGCGCTTGATCTTGTGCTTATGAACCTCATCTGGACTTGTTCTCGTGCTTAGAAACCTCATTTGCCCTTGTTTGTGTGCTTAACAACCTCATTTGGCGTTGTTCGTGTGCTTAACTACCTCTTTTGTGCTTGATCTTGTGCTTATGAACCTCAGTTGCACTTGTTCTTGTTTGTGTGCTTAACAACGACAATTGGTATTGTTCGTGTGCATAAAAGCATCTTTTCCGCTTGATGTTGTGCTTACGAACTTTATTTGTATTTGTTCTTTTGCTTAGGAAGTTCATTAGCCCTTGTTTGTGTGCTTAACAACCTCTTTTGGGCTTGATCTTGTGCTTATGAACCTCATTTGCCTAGGAACCTCATTTGCCCTTGTTTGTGTGCTTAACAACCTCAATTGGCGTTATTTGTGTGTGTAACAATCTCATTTGGCGTTGTTCGTGTGCTTCAGAACCTCTTTTCCGCTTGATCTTGTGCTTATCAACCTCATTTGCATTTGTTCTTGTGCTTAGGTGCCTCATTTGCCCTTGTTTGTGTGCTTAACAACCTTAATAGGCGTTGTTCGTGTGCTTAGCAACCTCTTTTGCGGTTGATCTTGTGCTTACGAACCTCATTTGCAATTGTTCTTGTGCCTGGAAACCTCATTTGCCCTTGTTTGTATGCTTAACAACCTCAATATGCGTTGTTCGTGTGCTTAACAATCTCTTTTGCGCTTGATCTTGTGCTTACGAACCTCATTTGCACTTGTTCTTGTGCTTCGGAACCTCATTTGCCCTTGTTTGTGTGCTTAACAACCTCAATTGGCGTTGTTCGCGAGCTTAACAACCTCTTTTGCGCTTGATTTTGCAATTTCGATCCTCATTTGCACTTGTTCTTGTGCTTAGGAACCACATTTGCCAATGTTAGTGTGCTTAACAACCTCAATTCACGTTGTTCGTGTGCTTAACAACCTCTTTTGCGCTTGATCTTGTAATTATGAATCTCATTTGCACTTGTTCTTGTGCTTATGAACCTCATTTGCACTAGTTCTTGTGCTTAGGAACCTCATTTTCCCTTGTTTGTGTGCTTAACAACCTCAATTGGTGTTGTTCGTGTGGTTAACAACCTCTTTTGCGCTTGATCTTGTGCTTATGAACATCATTTGCCCTCGTTTGTGTGCTTAGCAACCTCAATTGGCGTTGTTTGTGTGCTTAACAACCTCTTTTGCGCTTGATCTTGTAATTATGAATCTCATTTGCACTTGTTCTTGTGCTTATGAACCTCATTTGCACTAGTTCTTGTGCTTAGGAACCTCATTTTCCCTTGTTTGTGTGCTTAACAACCTCAATTGGTGTTGTTCGTGTGGTTAACAACCTCTTTTGCGCTTGATCTTGTGCTTATGAACATCATTTGCCCTCGTTTGTGTGCTTAGCAACCTCAATTGGCGTTGTTGGTGTGCTTAACAACCTCTTTTGCGCTTGATCTTGTGCTTAGAACCTCATTTGCCCTTTTTTGTGTGCTTAACAACGTCAATTGGCATTGTTCCTGTGCTTAACAACCTCTTTTGCGCTTGACCTTGTGCTTACGAACCTCATTTGCACTTGTTCTTGTGCTTGGAAACCTCATTTGCCCTTGTTTGTGTGCTTAACAACCTCAATATGCATTGTTCGTGTGCTTAACAAGCTCTTTTGCGCTTGATCTTGTGCTTACGAACCTCATTTGCACTTGTTCTTGTGCTTCGGAACCTCATTTGCCCTTGTTTGTGTGCTTAACAACCTCAATTGGCGTTGTTCGCGAGCTTAACAACCTCTTTTGCCCTTGATTTTGCAATTACGAACCTCATTTGCACTTGTTCTTGTGCTTGGGAACCTCATTTGCACTTGTTCTTGTGCTTAGGAACCTCATTTGCCCTCGTTTGTGTGCTTAACAACCTCAATTTGTGTTGTTTGTATTGTTAGCAACCTCTTTTGCGCTTGATCTCGTGCTTAGGAACCTCATTTGCCCTTGTTTGTGTGCTTAACGACCACATTTGGCGTTGTTCGTGTTCTTAACTACCTCTTTTGTGCTTGATCTTGTACTTAGGAACCTCATTTGCACTTGTTCTTGTGCTTAGGAACCTCATTTGCCCTTGTTTGTGTGGTTAACAACCTCAATTGGCATTGTTTGTGTGCGTAACAACCTTAATTGGCGTTGTTCGTGTGCTGAAGAACCTCTTTTCTGCTTGATCTTGTGTATATGAACCTCAGTTGCACTTGTTCTTGTGCATAGGAACCTCATTTGCCCTTGTTTGTGTGCTTAACAAATTCAATTGGCGTTGTTTTTGTGCGTAACAACCTCAATTGGTGTTGTTGGTGTGCGTAACAACCTCAATTAGCGTTGTTCGTGTACTTAGCAACCTCTTTTGCCCTTGATCTTGTGCTTATGAACCTCATTTGCCCTCGTTTGTGTGCTTAGCAACCTCAATTGGCGTTGTTTGTGTGCTTAACAACCTCTTTTGCGCTTGATCTTGTGCTTAGAACCTCATTTGCCCTTTTTTGTGTGCTTAACAACGTCAATTGGCATTGTTCCTGTGCTTAACAACCTCTTTTGCGCTTGACCTTGTGCTTACGAACCTCATTTGCACTTGTTCTTGTGCTTGGAAACCTCATTTGCCCTTGTTTGTGTGCTTAACAACCTCAATATGCATTGTTCGTGTGCTTAACAAGCTCTTTTGTGCTTGATCTTGTGCTTACGAACCTCATTTGCACTTGTTCTTGTGCTTCGGAACCTCATTTGCCCTTGTTTGTGTGCTTAACAACCTCAATTGGCGTTGTTCGCGAGCTTAACAACCTCTTTTGCCCTTGATTTTGCAATTACGAACCTCATTTGCACTTGTTCTTGTGCTTGGGAACCTCATTTGCACTTGTTCTTGTGCTTAGGAACCTCATTTGCCCTCGTTTGTGTGCTTAACAACCTCAATTTGTGTTGTTTGTATTGTTAGCAACCTCTTTTGCGCTTGATCTCGTGCTTAGGAACCTCATTTGCCCTTGTTTGTGTGCTTAACGACCACATTTGGCGTTGGTCGTGTTCTTAACTACCTCTTTTGTGCTTGATCTTGTACTTAGGAACCTCATTTGCACTTGTTCTTGTGCTTAGGAACCTCATTTGCCCTTGTTTGTGTGGTTAACAACCTCAATTGGCATTGTTTGTGTGCGTAACAACCTTAATTGGCGTTGTTCGTGTGCTGAAGAACCTCTTTTCTGCTTGATCTTGTGTATATGAACCTCAGTTGCACTTGTTCTTGTGCATAGGAACCTCATTTGCCCTTGTTTGTGTGCTTAACAAATTCAATTGGCGTTGTTTTTGTGCGTAACAACCTCAATTGGTGTTGTTGGTGTGCGTAACAACCTCAATTAGCGTTGTTCGTGTACTTAACAACCTCTTTTGCCCTTGATCTTGTGCTTATGAACCTCATTTGCCCTCGTTTGTGTGCTTAGCAACCTCAATTGGCGTTGTTTGTGTGCTTAACAACCTCTTTTGCGCTTGATCTTGTGCTTAGAACCTCATTTGCCCTTTTTTGTGTGCTTAACAACGTCAATTGGCATTGTTTCTGTGCTTAACAACCTCTTTTGCGCTTGACCTTGTGCTTACGAACCTCATTTGCACTTGTTCTTGTGCTTGGAAACCTCATTTGCCCTTGTTTGTGTGCTTAACAACCTCAATATGCATTGTTCGTGTGCTTAACAAGCTCTTTTGCGCTTGATCTTGTGCTTACGAACCTCATTTGCACTTGTTCTTGTGCTTCAGAACATCATTTGCCCTTGTTTGTGTGCTTAACAACCTCAATTGGCGTTGTTCGCGAGCTTAACAACCTCTTTTGCCCTTGATTTTGCAATTACGAACCTCATTTGCACTTGTTCTTGTGCTTGGGAACCTCATTTGCACTTGTTCTTGTGCTTAGGAACCTCATTTGCCCTCGTTTGTGTGCTTAACAACCTCAATTTGTGTTGTTTGTATTGTTAGCAACCTCTTTTGCGCTTGATCTCGTGCTTAGGAACCTCATTTGCCCTTGTTTGTGTGCTTAACGACCACATTTGGCGTTGTTCGTGTTCTTACCTACCTCTTTTGTGCTTGATCTTGTACTTAGGAACCTCATTTGCACTTGTTCTTGTGCTTAGGAACCTCATTTGCCCTTGTTTGTGTGGTTAACAACCTCAATTGGCATTGTTTGTGTGCGTAACAACCTTAATTGGCGTTGTTCGTGTGCTGAAGAACCTCTTTTTCTGCTTGATCTTGTGTATATGAACCTCAGTTGCACTTGTTCTTGTGCATAGGAACCTCATTTGCCCTTGTTTGTGTGCTTAACAAATTCAATTGGCGTTGTTTTTGTGCGTAACAACCTCAATTGGTGTTGTTGGTGTGCGTAACAACCTCAATTAGCGTTGTTCGTGTACTTAACAACCTTTTTTGCCCTTGATCTTGTGCTTATGAACCTCATTTGCCCTCGTTTGTGTGCTTAGCAACCTCAATTGGCGTTGTTCGTGTGCTTAACAACCACTTTTGCGCTTGATCTTTTGCTTATCAACTTCATTTCGACTTGTTCTCGTGCTTAGGAACCTCTTTTGCCCTTGTTTGTGTGCTTAACGACCACATTTGGCGTTGTTCGTGTTCTTAACTACCTCTTTTGTGCTTGATCTTGTACTTACGAACCTCATTTGCACTTGTTCTTGTGCTTAGGAACCTCATTTACCCTTGATTGTGTGGTTAACAACCTCAATTGGCATTGTTTGTGTGCGTAACAACCTTAATTGGCGTTGTTCGTGTGCTGAAGAACCTCTTTTCCGCTTGATCTTGTGTATATGAACCTCAGTTGCACTTGTTCTTGTGCATAGGAACCTCATTTGCCCTTGTTTGTGTGCTTAACAAATTCAGTTGGCGTTGTTTGTGTGTGTAACAACCTCATTTGGTGTTGTTGGTGTGCGTAACAACCTCAATTGGCGTTGTTCGTGTGCTTAACAACCTCTTTTGCGCTTGATCTTGTAATTATCAAGCTCATTTGCACTTGTTCTTGTGCTTAGGAACCTCATTTGCCCTTGTTTCTGTGCTTAACAACCTCAATTCGCGTTGTTTGTGTGCTTAATAACCTCTTTTGCGCTTGATCTTGTGCTTATGAACCTCATTTGCACGTGTTCTTGTGCTTAAGAACCTCATTTGCCCTTGTTCGTGTGCATAATAACCTCAATTGGCATTGTTTGTTTGCTTAACAACCTCAATTGGCGTTGTTGGTGTGCATAAGAACGTCTTTTACGCTTCATCTTGTGCTTATGAACCTCATTTGCACTCGTTCTTGTATTTACGAACCTCATTTGCCCTTGTTTGTGTGCTTAACAACCTCAATTCGTGTTGTTCGTGTGGTTAACTATCTCTTTTGCCCTTGATCTTGTGCTTATGAACCTCATTTGCCCTCGTTTGTGTTAGCAACCTCAATTGGCGTTGTTCGTGTGCTTAACAACCTCTTTTGCGCTTGATCTTGTGCTTATGAACCTCATTTCGACTTGTTCTTGTGCTTAGGAACCTCATTTGCCCTTGTTTGTGTGCTTAACAACCTCATTTAGCGTTGTTCGTGTGCTTAACTACCTCTTTTGTGCTTGATCTTGTGCTTATGAACCTCATTTGCACATGTTCTTTAGCTTAGGAACCTCATTTACCCTTGTTTCTGTGCTTAACAACTTCAATTCACGTTGTTCGTGTGCTTAATAACCTCTTTTGCACTTGATCTTGTGCTTATGAACCTCATTTGCCCGTGTTCTTGTGCTTAGGAACATCATTTGCCCTTGTTCGTGTGCATAACAACCTCAATTGGCATTGTTCGTTTGCTTAACAACTTCAATTGGCGTTGTTGGTGTGCATAAGAACCTCTTTTACGCTTGATCTTGTGCTTAGGAACCTCATTTGCACTCGTTCTTGTGCTTACGAACTTCATTTACCTTTGTTTGTGTGCTTAACAACCTCAATTGGCATTGTTCGGGTGCTTTACAACCTCTTTTGGGCTTGATCTTGTGCTTATGAACCTCATTTGCTTAGGAACCTCATTTGCCCTTGTTTGGGTGCTTAACAACCTCAATTGGCGTTATTTGTGTGCGTAACAACCTTATTTGGCGTTGTTCGTGTGCTTAAGAACCTCTTTTGCGCTTGATATTCTGCTTATGAAGCACCTTTGCACTTGTTCTTGTGCTTAGGAGCCACATTTGCCCTTGTTTGTGTGCTTAACAACCTCAACTAGCGTTGTTCCTGTGCTTAAGAACCTCTTTTGCGCTTGATCTTGTGCTTACGAACCTTATTTGCAATTGTTCTTGTGCTTGGAAACCTGATTTGCCCTTGTTTGTGTGCTTAACAACCTCAATTCGTGTTGTTCGTGTGCTTAACAACCACTTTTGCGCTTGATCTTGTGCTATGAACTTCATTTGCACTTGTTCTAGTGCTTGGAAACCTCATTTGCCCTTGTTTGTGTGCTTAACAACCTCAATATGCGTTGTTCTTGTGCTTAACACCTCTTTTGGGCTTGATCTTGTGCTTATGAACCTCATTTGCACTTGTTCATGTGCTTAGGAACCTGATTTGCCCTTGTTTCTGTGCTTAACAACCTCAATTGGCGTTGTTCCTGTGCTTAACAACCTCTTTTGCGCTTGATCTTATGCTTATGAACCTCATTTGCACTTGTTCTTGTGCTTGGAAACCTCATTTTCCCTTGTTTGTGTGCTTAACAACCTCAATATGCGTTGTTCTTGTGCTTAACACCTCTTTTGGGCTTGATCTTGTGCTTATGAACCTCATTTGCACTTGTTCATGTGCTTAGGAACCTGATTTGCCCTTGTTTCTATGCTTAACAACCTCAATTGGCGTTGTTCCTGTGCTTAACAACCTCTTTTGCGCTTGATCTTATGCTTATGAACCTCATTTGCACTTGTTCTTCTCATTATCATCCTCATTTGCACTTGTTCTTGTGCTTAGGAACCTCATTTGCCCTTGTTTGTGTGCTTAAATACCTCAATTGGCGTTGTTTGTGTGCTTAACAACCTCTTTTGCGCTTGATCTTGTGTTTATGAACCTCATTTGCATTTGTTGTTGTGCTTAGGAACTTCATTTGCCCTTGTTTGTGTGCTTAACAACCTCAATTGGCGTTGTTCTTGTGCTTAACATCCTTTTTTGCGCTTTATCTTGTGCTTGTGAAACTTATTTGCACTTGTTCTTGTGCTAGGAAACCTCATTTGCCCTTGTTTGTGTGCTTAAGAACCTCAATTGGCGTTGTTTGTGTGCTTAACAACCTCTTTTGCGGTTGATCTTGTGGTTATGAACCTCATTTGCATTTGTTCTTGTGCTTAGGAACTTTATTTGCCCTTGTTTGTGTGCTTAACAACCTTAATTGGCGTTGTTCTTGTGCTTAACAACCTCTTTTGCGCTTGATCTTGTGCTTATGAAACTTATTTGCACTTGTTCTTGTGCTAGGAAACCTCATTTGCCCTTGTTTGTGTGCTTAACAACCTCAATATGCGTTGTTTTTGTGCTTAACAACCTCTTTTGGGATTGATCTTGTGCTTATGAACCTCATTTGCACTTGTTCATGTGTCTAGGAACATCATTTGCCCTTGTTTGTGTGATTAACAACCTCAATTGGCGTTGTTGCTGTGCTTAACAACCTCTTTTGTGCTTCATCTTGTGCTTATGAACCTCATTTGCAGTTGTTCTTGTACTTGGAAACATCATTTGACCTTGTTTGTGTGCTAAACAACCTCAATTAGCATTGTTTGTGTGCGTAACAACCTCAATTGGCGTTGTTCGTGTGCTTAAGAACCTCTTTTGCGCTTGATCCTGTGCTTATGAACCTCATTTGCATTTGTTCTTGTGCTTAGGAACCTCATTTACTCTTGTTTGTGTGCTTAACAACCTCAATTGGCGTTGTTCGCGTGCTTAACAACCTCTTTTGCACTTGATCTTGTAATTATGAACCTCATTTGCACTTGTTCTTGTGATTAGGAACCTTATTTTCCATTGTTTCTGTGCTTAACAACCTCAATTCGCGTTGTTCGTGTGCTTAATAACCTCATTTGCACCTGTTCTTGTGCTTATGAACCTCATTTGCACCTGTTCTTGTGCTTAGGAACCTCATTTGCCATTGTTTGTGTGCAAAATAATCACAATTGGCATTATTCGTTTAATCAACAACATCAATTGGCGTTGTATGTGTGCTTAACAACCTCTTTTGCGCTTCATCATGTGCTTATGAATCTCATTTGCACTTTTTCTTGTGCTTAGGAAGCTCTTTTGCCCTTTTTTGTGTGCTTAACAACCTCAATTGGCATTGTTGGTGTGCTTGACAACCTCAATTGGCGTTTTTCGTGTGCTTAACAACCTCTTTTGCGCTTGATCCAATGCTTATGAACCTCATTTGCACTTGTTCTTGTGCTTAGGAATCTCATTTGCGCTTGTTTGTGTGCTTAACAACCTTGATTGGCGTTGTTTGTGTGCTTCACAACCTCTTTTGCGCTATCTCTAGTAATTATGAACGTCATTTGAAGTTGTTCTTGTGCTTAGGAACCTCATTTACCCTTGATTGTGTGTTTAACAACCTCAATTCGTGTTGTTCGTGTGCGTAACAACCACTTTTGAGCTTGATCTTGTGCTTATGAACCTCATTTGCATTTGTTCTTGTGCTTAGGAACTTCATTTGCCCTTGTTTGTGTGCTTAACAACCTCAATTGGCGTTGTTATTGTAGTTAACAACTTCTTTTGGCCTTGATCTTGTGCTTACGAAACTCATTTGCAATTGTTCTTGTGCTTATGAACCTCATTTGCCCTTGTTTGTGTACTTAACAATCTCAATTACCGTTGGTCGTATGCTTAACAACCTCTTTTGCGCTTGATCTTGTCGTTATGAACCTCATTTGCATTTGTTCTTGTGCTTAGGAACTTCATTTGCCCTTGTTTGAGTGGTTAAAAACCTCAATTGGCGTTGTTCTTGTGCTTAAGAACCTCTTTTGGCCTTGTTCTGTGCTTATGAACCTCATTTGCAATTGTTCTTGTGCTTATGAACTTCATTTGCCCTTGTTTGTGTGTGGAACAACCTCAATTGGCGTTGTTCGTGTGCTTAACAACCTCTTTTGCGGTTGATCTTGTAATTATGAACCTCATATGCATTTGTTCTTGTGCTTAGGAACATCATTTGCCCTTGTTTGTGTGCTTAACAACGACAATTGGTATTGTTTGTGTGTTTAAAAACATCGTTTGCGCTTGATCTTGTGCTTACGAACTTTATTTGAATTTGTTTTTTTGCTTAGGAAATTCATTTGCCCTTGTTTGTGTGCGTAACAACCTCAATTGGCGTTGTTCGTGTGCTTAACAACCTCTTTTGCGCTTGATCTCGTGCTTATGAACCTCATTTGCAGTTGTTCTTGTGCTTAGGAACTTCATTTGCCCTTGTTTGTGTGCTTAACAACCTCAATTGGCGTTGTTCCCGTGCTTAACAACCTCTTTGGCGCTTGATCTTGTGCTTATGAACCTCATTTGCACTTGTTCTTGTGCTTGGAAACCTCATTTGTCCTTGTTTGTTTGCTTAACAGCCCCAATATGCGTTGTTCTTGTGCTTAACAACATCTTTTGGGCTTGATCTTGTGCTTATGAACCTCATTTGCACTTGTTCTTCGCTCGAAACCTCATTTTCCCTTGTTTGTGTGCTTAACAACCTCAATATGCGTTGTTCGTGTGCTTAACAAGCTCTTTTGCGCTTGAGCTTGTGCTTATGAACCTCATTTACACTTGTTCTTGTGCTTAGGAACCTCATTTGCCCTTTTTGTGTGCTTAACAACATCAATTCGCGTTTTTGCGTGCGTAACAACCTCAATTGGCGTTGTTGGTGTGCTTAAGTACCTCTTTTGCACTTGATCTTGTGCTTATGAACCTCAATTGGCGTTATTCGTATGCTTAACAACCTCTGATGTCCATGATCTTGTACTTACGAACTCATTTGCATTTGTTATTGTGCTTAGGAACCTCATTTTCCCTTGTTCATTTGTTGACCAACCTGAATTGTCATTGTTCATAAGCTTCTTAACCTCTTTTTCCCTTGTTCTTGTGCTTAACAACATCATTTACACTTGTTGTTGTGCTTAACGTCCTCATTTGTTGTTGTTCTTGCGCTTTGCAACATAATTTGTCCTTGATGATGTGCTTACGAACCTCATTTGCAGTTGTTCTTGTGCTTAGGAACTTCATTTGCCCTTGTTTGTGTGCTTAACAACCTCAATTGGCGTTGTTCCCGTGCTTAACAACCTCTTTGGCGCTTGATCTTGTGCTTATGAACCTCATTTGCACTTGTTCTTGTGCTTGGAAACCTCATTTGTCCTTGTTTGTTTGCTTAACAGCCCCAATATGCGTTGTTCTTGTGCTTAACAACATCTTTTGGGCTTGATCTTGTGCTTATGAACCTCATTTGCACTTGTTCTTCTGCTCAGAAACCTCATTTTCCCTTGTTTGTGTGCTTAACAACCTCAATATGCGTTGTTCGTGTGCTTAACAAGCTCTTTTGCGCTTGATCTTGTGCTTATGAACCTCATTTACACTTGTTCTTGTGCTTAGGAACCTCATTTGCCCTTTTTTGTGTGCTTAACAACATCAATTCGCGTTTTTGCGTGCGTAACAACCTCAATTGGCGTTGTTGGTGTGCTTAAGTACCTCTTTTGCACTTGATCTTGTGCTTATGAACCTCAATTGGCGTTATTCGTATGCTTAACAACCTCTGATGTCCATGATCTTGTACTTACGAACTCATTTGCATTTGTTATTGTGCTTAGGAACCTCATTTTCCCTTGTTCATTTGTTGACCAACCTGAATTGTCATTGTTCATAAGCTTCTTAACCTCTTTTTCCCTTGTTCTTGTGCTTAACAACATCATTTACACTTGTTGTTGTGCTTAACGTCCTCATTTGTTGTTGTTCTTGCGCTTTGCAACATAATTTGTCCTTGATGATGTGCTTACGAACCTCATTTGCGGTTGTTCTTGTGCTTAGGAACTTCATTTGCCCTTGTTTGTGTGCTTAACAACCTCAATTGGCGTTGTTCCCGTGCTTAACAACCTCTTTGGCGCTTGATCTTGTGCTTATGAACCTCATTTGCACTTGTTCTTGTGCTTGGAAACCTCATTTGTCCTTGTTTGTTTGCTTAACAGCCCCAATATGCGTTGTTCTTGTGCTTAACAACATCTTTTGGGCTTGATCTTGTGCTTATGAACCTCATTTGCACTTGTTCTTTCGCTTCGAAACCTCATTTTCCCTTGTTTGTGTGCTTAACAACCTCAATATGCGTTGTTCGTGTGCTTAACAAGCTCTTTTGCGCTTGATCTTGTGCTTATGAACCTCATTTACACTTGTTCTTGTGCTTAGGAACCTCATTTGCCCTTTTTTGTGTGCTTAACAACATCAATTCGCGTTTTTGCGTGCGTAACAACCTCAATTGGCGTTGTTGGTGTGCTTAAGTACCTCTTTTGCACTTGATCTTGTGCTTATGAACCTCAATTGGCGTTATTCGTATGCTTAACAACCTCTGATGTCCATGATCTTGTACTTACGAACTCATTTGCATTTGTTATTGTGCTTAGGAACCTCATTTTCCCTTGTTCATTTGTTGACCAACCTGAATTGTCATTGTTCATAAGCTTCTTAACCTCTTTTTTCCTTGTTCTTGTGCTTAACAACATCATTTACACTTGTTCTTGTGCTTAACGAACCTCATTTGTATTTGTTCTTGTGCTTAGGGACCTCATTTGCCCTTGTTTGTGTGCTTAACAACCTCAATTTGCGTTGTTCCTGTGCTTAACAACCGCTTTTGTGCTTGATCTGGTGCTTATGAACCTCATTTCCACTTGTTCTTTTGCTTAGGAATCTCATTTGCCCTTGTTTGTGTGCTTAACAGCCTCAATATGCGTTGTTCGTGTGCTTAACAATCTCTTTTGCTCTTGATCTTGTGCTTAGGAACCTCATTTGCCCTTCTTTCTGTGCTTAACAACGACAATTGGCATTGTTCGTGTGCTTAACAACCTCTTTTAGGCTTGATCTTGTGCTTACGAACTTGATTTGTATTTGTTCCTTTGCTTAGGAACTTCATTTGCCATTGTTTGTGTGCTTAACAACCTCAATATGTGTTGTTCGTGTGCTGAATAACCTCTTTTGCGCTTGATCTTGTGCTTATGAACCTCATTTTCACTTTTTCTTGTGCTTAGGAACCTCATTTGCCCATTTTTGTGTGCTTAACAACCTCAATTGGCGTTGTTCGTGTGCTTAACAACCACTTTTGCGCTTGATCCTGTGCTTATGAACCTCATTTGCACTTGTTCTTGTGCTTAGGAACCTCATTTCCCCTTGTTTGTGTGCTTAACAACCTCAATTCGCGTTGTTCGTGTGCTTAATAACCTCTTGCGCTTGATCTTGTGCTTATGAATCTCATTTGCACTCGTTATTGTGCTTAGGAACCTCATTTGCCCTTGTTTGTGTGCATAACAACCACAATTGGCGTTGTTCGTTTGCTTAATAACCTCAATTGGCGTTGTTTGTGTGCTTAACAACCTCTTTTGCGCTTGATCTTCTACTTATGAACATCATTTGCACTTGTTCTTGTGGTTATGAACCTCATTTGTCGTTGTTTGCGTGCGTAACAACCTCAATTGGCGTTGTTCGTGTGCTTAACAACCTCTTTTGCGCTTGATCTTGTAATTATGAACCTTATTTGCACTTGTTCTTGTGCTTAGGAACCTCATTTGCCATTGTTTGTGTGCTTAACAACGACAATTGGCATTGTTCGTGTGGTTAACAACCTCTTTTGGGATTGATCTTGTGCATATAAACCTCATTTGCATTTGTTCTTGTGCTTAGGAACTACATTTGCCCTTGTTTGTGTGCTTAACAACCTCAATTGGCGTTGTTCTTGTGGTTAACAACCTGTTTTGGGCTTGATCTTGTGCTTATAAAGCTCATTTGCACTTGTTCTTGTGCTTAGAAGCCTCATTTGCTATTGTTTGTGTGCTGAACAACGTCAATATGCGTTGTTCGTGTGCTTAATAAACTCTTTTGCGCTTCATCTCGTGCTTATGAATCTCATTTGCACTTTTTCTTGTGCTTAGGAACCTCTTTTGCCCTTTTTTGTGTGCTTAACAACCTCAATTGGCGTTGTTTGTGTGCTTGACAACCTCAATTGGCGTTGTTCATGTGCTTAACAACCTCTTTTGCGCTTGATCATGTTCTTATGAACCTAATTTGCACTTGTTCTTGTGCCTTGGAATCTCATTTGCGCTTATATGTGTGTGCTTAACAACCTTAATTGGCGTTGTTTGTGTGCTTCACAACCACTTTTGAGCTATCTCTTGTAATTATTAACGTCATTTGAAGTTGTTCTTTTGCTTAGGAAACTCATTTACCCTTGATTGTGTGCTTAACAACCTCAATTCGCGTTGTTCGTGTGCGTAACAACCTCTTTTGAGCTCGATCTTGTGCTTATGAACCTCATTTGCACTTGTTCTTGTGCTTTGGAACCTAATTTGCCCTTGTTCTTGTGCTTAGAAACCTCATTTTCCCTTGTTCTTGTGCTTAATAACCTCATTTGTCGTTATTCTTGCGCTTTACAAGCTAATTTTGCCCTTGATGTTGTGCTTATGAACCTCATTTGTATTTGTTCTTGTGCTTAGGAACCTCATTTGCCCTTGTTTGTGTACTTAACAACCTCAATTGGCGTTGTTCTTGTAGTTAACAACCTCTTTTGACTTTGATCTTGTGCTTATGCACCTCATTTGCACTTGTTCTTCTGCTTAGCAACCTCATTTCCCCTTGTTTGTGTACTTAACAACCTCAATTGCCGTTGTTCGTATGCTTAACAACCTCTTTTGCGCTTGATCTTGTGGTTATGAACCTTATTTGCATTTGTTCTTCTGATTAGGAACTTCATTTGCCCTTATTTGTGTGCTTAACAACCTCAATTGGCGTTGTTCTTGTGCTTAACAACCTCTTTTGGGCTTGATCTTGTTCTTATGAACCTCATTTGCACTTGTTCTTATGCTTAGGAATCTCATTTGCCCTTGTTTGTGTGCGTAACAACCTCATTTGGCGTTGTTCGTGTGCTTCAGAACCTCTTCTGCGCTTGATCTTCTGCTTATGAACCTCATTTGCACTTGTTCTTGTGCTTAGGAGCCTCATTTGCCCTTGTTTGTGTGCTTAACAACTTCAATTGACATTGTTCCTGTGCTTAACAACCTCTATTGCGCTTGATCTTGTGCTTATGAACCTCATTTGCACTTGTTCTTGTACTTGTAAACATCATTTGACCTTGTTTTTGTGCTTAACAACCTTAATTAGCATTGTTTGTGTGCGTAACAACCTCTTTTGCGCTTGATTTTGTGCTTATGTACCTCATTTGCACTTGTTCTTGTGCTTAGGAACCTCATTTTCCCTTGTTTGTGTGCTTAACAACCTCAATATGCGTTGTTCGAGTGCTTAAGAACCTCTTTTGCACTTGATCTTGTGCTTACGAACTTTATTTGTATTTGTTCTTTTGCTTAGGAACTTCATTTGCCCTTGTTTATGTGCTGAATAGCCTCAATTGGCGTTGTTCTTGTGCTTAACAACCTCTTTTGGGCTTGATCTTGTGCTTATGAATTTCATTTGCACTTGTTCCTGTGCTTAGGAATCTCATTTGCCCTTGTTTGTGTGCTTAACAATCTCAATTGGCGTTGTTCCGGTGCTTAACAACCTCTTTTGCTCTTGACCTTGTTCTTATGAACCTCATTTGCACTTGATCTTGTGCTTAGGAACCTCATTTGTCCTTGTTTGCGTGCTTAACAACCTCAATATGCGTTGTTCCTGTACTTAATAACCTCTTTTGCGCTTGAACTTGTGCTTATGAACCTCGTTTGCACTCTTTCTTGTGCTTGAGAACCTCATTTGCCTTTTTTTGTGTGCTTAACAACCTCAATTGGCGTTGTTCGTGTGCTTAACATCCTCTTTTGCGCTTGTTCTTGTGCTTATGAACCTCATTTGTATTTGTTCTTGTGCTTAGGAACCTCGTTTGCCCCTTTTTGTGTACTTAACAACTTCAATTGGCTTTGTTCGTTTGCTTAACAACCTCTTTTGCCCTTGATCTTGTGTGTATGAACCTCATTTGGATTTGTTCTTGTACTTAGGAACCTCATTTGCCCTTGTTTGGGTACTTGACAACCTCAATTAGCGTTATTCGTATGCTTAACAACCTCTGATGTCCATGATCTTGTACTTACGAACTCATTTGCATTTGTTATTGTGCTTAGGAACCTCATTTTCCCTTGTTCATTTGTTGACCAACCTGAATTGTCATTGTTCATAAGCTTCTTAACCTCTTTTTCCCTTGTTCTTGTGCTTAACAACATCATTTACACTTGTTCTTGTGCTTAACGTCCTCATTTGTTGTTGTTCTTGCGCTTTGCAACATAATTTGTCCTTGATGATGTGCTTACGAACCTCATTTGTATTTGTTCTTGTGCTTAGGGACCTCATTTGCCCTTGTTTGTGTGCTTAACAACCTCAATTGGCGTTGTTCCTGTGCTTAACAACCGCTTTTGTGCTTGATCTGGTGCTTATGAACCTCATTTCCACTTGTTCTTTTGCTTAGGAATCTCATTTGCCCTTGTTTGTGTGCTTAACAGCCTCAATATGCGTTGTTCGTGTGATTAACAACCTCTTTTGAGCTTGATCTTGTGCTTAAGAACCTCATTTAAAGTTGTTCTTGTGCTTACGAACCTTATTTGCCCTTGTTCTTGTGCTTAACAACCTCATTTGTCGTTGTTCTTGCGCTTTGCAACATAATTTGCCCTTGATGTTGTGCTTATGAATCTCATTTGTATTTGTTCTTGTGCTTAGGAACCTCATTTGCCCTTTTTTCTGTACTTAACAACCTCAATTGGCGTTGTTCGTGTGCTTAACAACCTCTTTTGCGCTTGATCTTGTGCTTATGAACCTCATTTGCATATGTGCTTGTGCTTAGCAACTTCATTTGCCCTTGTTTGTGTGCTTAACAACCTCAATTGGCGTCGTTCTTGTGCTTAACAACCTCTTTTGGGCTTGATCTTGTGCTTATGAACCTCATTTGCACTTGTTCTTATGCTTAGGAACCTCATTTGCCCTTGTTTGTGTGCTTGACATCCTCAATTGGCGTTGTTCCTATGCTTAACAACCTCTTTTGCGCTTGATTTTGTGCTTATAAACCTCATTTGCACTTGTTCTTGTGCTTAGTAATCTCATTTACCCTTGTTTGTGTACTTAACAACCGCAATATGCGTTGTTCGAGTGCTTAAAAACCTCTTTTGTGCTTGATCTTGTGCTTATGAACTTTATTTGTATTTGTCATTTTCCTTGAAAACCTCATTTGTCCTTGTTTGTGTGCTTAACAACCTCAATTGGCATTGTCCGTGTGCTTAACAACCTCTTTTGCGCTTGATCTTGTGCTTATGAACCTCATTTATATTTGTTGTTGTGCTGAGCAACTTTATTTGCCCTTGTTTGTGTGCTTAACAACCTCAATTGACGTTGTTCTTGTGCTGAACAATCTCTTTTGGGCTTCATCTTGTACTTCTGAACCTCATTTGCACTTTTTCTTGTGCTTAGGAACCTCATTTGCCCTTTTTTGTGTGCTTAACAACCTCGACTGGCATTGTTTGTGGGGTTAACAACCTCGATTGGCGTTGTCCGTGCGCTTGATCATGTGCTTGTGAACCTCATTTGCACTTTTTCTTGTGCTTAGGAATCTCATTTGCCCTTGTTCTTATGCTTAACAATCTCATTTGTCGTTGTTCTTGCGCTTTGCAGCATAATTTGCCCTTGATGTTGTGCTTATGAAACTCATTTGTTTTTGTTCTTGTGCTTAGAAACCTCATTTTCCCTTGTTCATTTGTTGAACAACCTCAATTGTCATTGTTCATAAGCTTCTTAACCTCTTTTGCCGTTGTTCTTGTGCTTAGCAACATCATTTACACTTGTTCTTATGCTTAACAACCTCATTTGTCGTTGTTCTTGTGCTTTGCAACATAATTTGTCCTTGATGTGGTGCTTATGTACCTCATTTGTATTTGTTCTTGTGCTTAGGAACCTCATTTGCCTTTGTTTGTGTACTTAACAATCTCAATTGGCATTGTTCGTGTGCTTAACAACCTCTTTTGCCATTGATCTTGTGCTTATGAACCTCATTTTCCCATGTTCGTTTGCTTAATAACCTCAATTGTCGTTGATCTATTCTTCTTAATCTCTTTTGCCCTTCTTCTTGTGCTTAGCAGAATCATTTATAATTGTTCTTGTGCTTAACAACCTCAATTCGCGTAGTTCTTGAGATTTGCAACATAATTTAGCCTTCATCTTGTGCTTATGGTTCATTTGTAAAATGTTCTTGTGCTTAGGAACCTCATTTTGCCTTGTTCGTTTGTTTAACAATCTCAATTGTCGTTGTTCATAAGCTTCATCACCTTTTTTGCCCTTGTTCTTGTGCTTAGCAACATCATTTGCCCTTGTTTGTGTACTTAACAACCTCAATTGGCGTTGTTCTTGCGCTCTGCAATATGATTTGCCCTTGATCTTGTGCTTATGAACCTCTTTTGCATTTGTTCTTGTGCTTAGGAACTTCATTTGTCCTTGTTTGTGTACTTACACCTCAATTGGTGTTATTCGTGTTCATAACAACCTCTTAGGTCCCTGATGTTGTACTTACGAACCTCATTTGCATTTGTTCTTGTTCTTAGGAACCACATTTTCCTTTGTTCGTTTGTTTAACAACCTCAATTATCGTTGTTCAAAAGCTTCTTCACCTCTTTGGCATTGTTCTTACGCTTTATAACATAATTTGCCCATGATGTTGTCTTTATTAACTTCATTTGTATTTGTTCTTGTGCTTACGAACCTCATTTGCCCTTGTTTGTATACTTAACTGTTCGCACCAAAAGCGTACTCCCAAGTTTTAGTACAGCGCTGTACTTTTTAACTCGAGTCTAACTCTGGTTCAGATTGCAAGTGCACAATCCTACCGTTGGTATAGTCGGGTATCGTATCCACAGGGACAGAATAAAATGACCGGACTCAACCTAAATTTACTAAAACCCTAGAAGTGAAGAGAATTTGAATTGGTTGTTGTTTATATTAAACTACTGATCAATAACAATATTAAAGCAATTAAGAGAAGATTAAAAGTTGTTTTTCAGATTATAAAAAGGGTTTCAGGGTTTCAGATTTCGTATCTGTCTAGCCCCTCTTAGATGCGTTAACCCTCAACTTTCGTAATTTTGGACTAAGTTATCTAAGTCACTTGTTGGTTTACTAAAGGTATCCAAGGACTTTCGCCTCGAGAAAAGTTTTCCTTTTAGTACTCCTTGATCCGTAGATCTAGCTCATATAATTGGTTCAGTTGGATTAAGTATCATAGACTTGGCTCCTAACAATTAGACGTGCGCATTCATCTAACGGGATCCAAGTCTATGATACTTAATCCAACTGAACCAAGTATATGAGGTAGATCTACGGATCAAGGAGTACTGAAAGGGAAACTTTCCTCGAGGCGAAAGTCCTTGGATACCTTTAGTAAACCAACAAGTGACTTAGATAACTTAGTCCAAAATTACGAAAGTTGAGGGTTAACGCATCTAAGAGGGGAGTAGTTGAGTCCGGTAAATCGGGGTCTAAGCCAAAATTGCGACAGCTGAGGTGAGGAACTTAGAGCCGGTCGATGGAAACCCTAGGCAAAAGCACCAACACAGAAACAGTAGCTGCAGTATTGACCTGGGGGACCATACGGACCGTATAGATTCTGTACGGGCGGTATGCCCTGGGGCCAGACAGATACGAAATCTGAAACACTGGAAACCCTTTTTATAACTTGAAAACAAACTTTTAATCTTTTTTTCATTGTTTTTAGTTATTACTTCAATCAGTAGAATTGTTAGAAACAACCAACCAACTTCTCTCACTTCTAGGATTTTTTTGTAATTTTAAGTTAAGTCTGGTTATTTTCCTTCCGTCCCTGCGGATACGATATCCGACTATACCAACGGTAGGGACTGTGCACTTGCAGTCTTGACCAGAGGTAAAACTTGAGTTTTAAAAGGTACAGCTCGTTGTACTGAAACTTAGGAGTGCACATTTGTGGACGAACAAGTTTTTGGCGCCGTTGCCGGGGACGGCAATGAAAATTTCTAGACTTTTTCTTATTTTTACTTAATTCTAGATTTTAATTTTAATTTTTTCTTTTTCCATCTTTTCAGGAACATACTTGAAGGTCCACAGCCCAAGAACCACTACAATCTCAGAAGCAAGGGGCAGACTTCCACCACAGTTGTTCCAGCCCCACCACATCTGTCACCTCTGCGTACGGCCCGTACAAGATCCATACGGACCGTACAACCCGACAACAGAGAGGCAAATCCAGAAACAGGCACCATGGCTCAAAACGAAGAAGAACAGCTGAACAATGAGCAACTCTCCGATGACGAGGAAGCAGACTTTGTGCCAAGGACATTGTGAGAGTTCAATGTCCCGAGAGCTGGAGATGTCAGAGGAGCAATCCGACTGCCAAGGGTTGTCGGCAACCAACCCAACTTCAATCCGGGCGTTGTCAACATTGTTCAGCATAACACTTTCCATGGCATGGATCACGAGGATCCGTATGCCCATGTCTAGACCTTTCTTGAGTGTTGTGGCACCATTAAAATCAATGGCGCAACAAATGATTATATTAGACTTGCTTTGTTTCCTTTCACTCTTAGGGATAAGGCAAAGAAATGGTTAGGGTCATTACCAAGGGATTCAATTACCACTTGGAGGGAACTGTCCAAACTGTTTTTGACCAGATTTTTCCCTCACAAAAGAACTGCCAAGGTTAGGACCCAATTAACCAATTTCAAACAAAGGTCTGATGAAATGTTGAATGAGGCATGGGAACGATTTAGGGAATTACAATACTTTTGTCCACATCATGGTATTCCCGATTGGTTACTTATTCAGTTTTTTTATGCTGGTTTGACTGATAGTTCTCGTACTTCTGTTGATGCAGTTTTAGGTGGAGCTCTCATGGACTGAGAGACTACCGATGCGATCAACCTGATTGACAGCATAGCAACCAACCAACAGTGGTCAGGCCGAGAAAGCACTCGTGCAACTAGAAGTGGCCGCCTTGAGGTCGATCAGATCACAGCTCTTACCGCCAAGTTGGATGCCATGCAGAAGGCTTTTGACAAGATGACCGTCAAGGCACTTGGTGATCAACAACCGAAGTCTTGTGCCATGTGTTGGTTTCTAACAGTTCTACTGATTGAGATGATAATTAAAAACACTGAAAAGAAGATTAAAAGTTTGTTCTCAAATTATAAAAAGGGTTTCCAGGGTTTCAGATTTTGTATCTGTCTGGCCCCAGGGTATACGTCCCGTATAGGCCCCCGAGTGAATACTGCAGCCACTGTTTCTGTGTTGGTGCTTTTTCCTAGGGTTTCCATCGACCAGGTCTAAGTTCCTCACCTCAGCGTTCGCAATTTTGGCTTAGAACTCGATTTACCGGACTCAACTACTCCCCTCTTAGATGCGTTAACCCTCAACTTTCGTAATTTTGGACTAAGTTATCTAAGTCACTTGTTGGTTTACTAAAGGTATCCAAGGATTTTCGCCTCGAGAAAAGTTTCCCTTTTAGTACTTCTTGATCCGTAGACTTGGTTAGAAAAGTTATCTAAGTCACTTGGTTAAGTTGGATTAAGTATCATAGACTTGGTTCCTAACAATTAGACGTGCGCATTCATCTAACGGGATGACTATTCAAACTCAAGCAAGCAAAAACCAAGCAATTAAAATACTACACAACAAGATGAAAACTAAGCATTCAATACATAATCAAGTAGCATACAAGTAAAACCAAACGTCAACTACATCTTAACCCTAGAAACAGTAAAATTAGCTACTCATGTTCTCAAAAGAAAGCACAATAAAAGTTATGAAGGAGTTCATAGAAAAACTATAGAAAATTCGAAGATCCGTTGCAAAACTTCTTCTTCTTCTTCTCCAAGTTGTTTCTTCTCTCCCAAGCACCAGGAATGAGTCCAGAGATGCCTTTCTGATCTGGAATAATCTGCCTTAATGCCCCAAATCGCGTATTGAGAGCCTTCCTTTTCAGTCCCCCCAGCTGTCTCTGTTTCCAATTCCAGCCTGGGTTTCCGAAATAGCTTGTACGGTCCGTATGAAAATCCTATACGGACCGTATACTTGTGCTTTACCTTGGAGAATTGTTGCCTCTAATATGGAACCTTCTGTGGTTTTGGGCTGATCTTGTACGGGCCGTATGGACACCTATACGGGCCGTATGGAGAGGTGTCAGACCCAGAATTTCGCCTGTTTCCCGCAAAACGACAAACAAAACACAGCAGTACCACATTCTAATGATAATTAAGTAAAAAAGTCCATATTTGTAGGCTTTAAAGCACAGGTTTTGGTACAAATCAGGGTCGTAATCTAGGCAAAATAAGGAGGTATCAGTAGTAAAGAAAGAAATTTTGAAACTTCTTGAAGCAGGTATTATCTACCCGATTTCTGACAGCAAATGGGTGAGTCCCGTCCATGTGGTTCCCAAGAAAGGGGGTGCAACAGTGGTGAAAAACGAGAAAGATAAGATGATCCAAACTCGTGTTGTAACCGGTTGGAGGATGTGCATAGACTACCGGAAGCTCAACACCGCTACACGCAAAGATCACTTTCCATTGCCATTTGTTGATCAACTTCTTGAAAGGCTTGCAAATCACTCTTATTTTTGTTATCTTGATGGTTACTCTAGTTTCTTTCAAATACCTATTGACCCGCAGGACCAAGAAAAGACCACTTTCACATGCCCATATGGTATCTACGCATACCGTAGAATGCCCTTTGGTCTTTGTAATGCACTTGCGACCTTTCAAAGAGCCATGATGGCCATCTTTTCTGATTTTATTGAGAAAGAAGTTGAAATTTTCATGGACGATTTTTCTGTTTATGGCAATTGTTTTGACTCTTGTTTGGCTAATTGTGTAAGATTTTGCAGAGATGTGAAGAGGTGAATTTGATCCTCAATTGGGAGAAATGTCATTTCATGGTCCAAGAGGGAGTTGTCTTGGGACATGTTGTGACCTCGAGAGGGATTGAGGTTGACAAGGCAAAGATTGAGGTGATTGAGAAACTTGAGATCCCTATGAATGTCAAAGGGGTTCGAAATTTTCTTGGACATGCAGGTTTTTATCGCCGCTTCATCAAGGACTTCTCTAAGATCACGAAACCACTGACCAATCTACTCATCAAAGATTCTGATTTTGTTTTCACTGATGGTTGTGTTAAGTCTTTTTGCAGTTTGAAAGAAGCTCTTATATCTGCACCTATCTTGCAGCCACCCGATTGGTCGTTGCCTTTTGAGTTGATGTGCGACACCAGCGACTATGCTGTTGGAGCTGTTCTTGGGCAAAGGAAGGACAAGAAGCCGTGTGCTATTTACAATGCTAGCAAGGTGCTAGATCCGGCCCAAATGAATTACACTACCACCGAGAAGGAGCTTGTCGCAATTGTGTTTGCTCTTGACAAGTTTAGATCGTATCTGGTTGGCTCAAAGATAGTGGTCTACACTGATCATGCCGCTTTAAGGTACCTTTTGAGTAAGAAATATGCAAAACCTAGACTAATAAGATGGATTCTTCTTTTGCAGGAGTTTGATCTTGAAATCAGGGACAAGAAGGGAGTCGAGAACTCTGTGGCAGACCACCTATCCCGTCTTTATTGGGAGGAGGATACCACGGTTAAACTGCCAATCAATGACTCATTTCCTGATGAACAACTCCTTGCAATTTGTTCTGACCTGGAGGACATCCATACAGCCTGTACACAAATTCATACGGTCTGTGCGATCCAGCATACGGACCGTAGAGCCGGCCATACGGACCGTATAAAGCCTCAACAGCAGCAGCAAGCTCCCTGGTACGCCGATATAGCAAACTATTTGGTTTCTGGAGTTTTCCCTGTAGAAATGTCCTTCCAGCAGAAGAAGAAACTCAAATCTGACGCAAAGTACTACTTTTGGGATGAACTCTACCACTTCGAAGTTGGAATTGATGGCATATTCCGACGATGTGTTCCACACGAGGAAACAGGTTCCATCCTCGCTCATTGCCACTCATCCGCTTACGGAGGACACTCTTCGTTCTCCAAAACCACTGCCAAGGTATTATAATCTGGTTTCTATTGGCCCTTTCTTTTCAAAGATGCAAGATCTTTTGTTTTAGCTTGTGACAGGTGCCAAAGAACTGGAAACATGACGCGAAGAAGCGAGATGCCTCTCAACTTTATCCTTGAAGTAGAGATCTTTGATGTTTGGGGCATAGATTTCATGGGTCCATTCCCATCTTCTCGAGAGAATGAGTATATTTTGGTGGCAGTCGACTATGTGTCGAAGTGGGTTGAAGCAATGGCGTGCCGCAAAGTAGACTCAAATGCAGTGAAAAAGTTATTTAATGAGGTCATTTTCCCTCGCTTTGGTGTGCCTTGAGCTGTTATTAGTGACGGAGGCAAACACTTCATCAATCGACAATTTAATAGTCTCTTGAGCCGACATGGGGTGACACACAAGGTATCTACTTCTTATCACCCTCAAACTAATGGCCAAGCTGAAATTTCTAGCAGGTAAATTAAGTCGATCTTGGAGAAGACGTGGCAAGGACTAGGAAGGATTGGGCTTTCAAGTTGCATGATGCACTTTGGGCTTACTGCACCGCCTTCAAAACACCGATTGGGATGAGCCCTTACAAGATGGTGTATGGCAAACCGTGCCACCTTCCAGTCGAAATCGAGCACAAGGCATTCTTGGGCCACACAAGCGATCAACATGGACTTGCTTGCAGCTGGAGAAAAGCGCATCCTTGACTTGTATGAGTTGGAGGAAATGCGTTTGCAAGCTTATGAGAATGCCAAGTTTTACAAGGAGAAGACGAAGCGAATGCATGACAGACGCATTATGCTTCGAGAGTTTAAAGAAAGAGATCTTGTACTTTTGTTTAATTCTAGATTGAGAATTTTTCCAGGTAAACTCAAGTCAAGATTGTCTGGCTCTTTTCAAGTGATGAAGGTGTACCCTTTTGGTGCAATTGACATCTGGAGTAAAGAGAGTGGGACTTTTAAGGTCAATGGTCAGCGTCTCAAGCATTACATTGCTGACCATCCGATTAACGAGCGGTGCAATCAGTTTCTTTCTGATCCCGCTCCAGCAGAAACGTAGTGAAAGGTGATCGAGCTCAAGACCTAAAACGAGCGCTTCTTGGGAGGCAACCCAAGCATTTTTAAAATTTATGCATTTCTTTTTGTTTACGAACAGTATTTGTTTTGAATGTTTTGATTTTGTTTTAACTAATCGTGATCTTTCAGTTTTTAATTTGCACTTTAGTTCTGATCAGCTAGGTAGAGGAGTGAGTTCTGGAGGTTAAACGGTTCGTACACGTTTCATACGGGCCGCACAACTTTTTGTTTTCCTTTCAGAAGGGGTTTTCAGAAATTTCTGGGGTATACGGCCCGTACATCAATCTCAGGCGCACCCCTTCCATTTTCACGTCTCTTCGTTTGGGGGCCCTCTCCTTTTATACCCTACCCCCAATAGGACCTGTCCCACACCTTCCACTTTTGTCGCTTTCCTCATATGGCCCGCACGAGCGCCCGTACACCCAAAGTCTGATCCGTGCCGCCTCACCTTCGCTGCTGTCTCCTCTCACATCGCTTTCACCTCTGTGCCGCGCCGCCACTCTCTTCTGCTCCTCTTCCCCGTCGATCCAGCCACCGCCGTCTTCATCCTCTCCTTCGATCCACGGGTCAGGTAAGCATCTCGTCTTCCTTTCCCTTTCTCCTTTCCATTTTCCTTTTCTCC
The DNA here is from genome assembly GCA_024447655.1 of Carex scoparia. Taxonomy (NCBI): domain Eukaryota; kingdom Viridiplantae; phylum Streptophyta; class Magnoliopsida; order Poales; family Cyperaceae; genus Carex; species Carex scoparia. The sequence goes on along the minus strand of JAJHPE010000004.1, from coordinate 10,118,355 downwards.
TCTCTCATTCTTTCGCAGGTCTGTCGCTCTCCTCCTTCGCTTCGCCGCCGATCTCGCTTCCGCCGAAGCCCTACCCTATACGACCTGTACACCAACCTATACGGACCGTACAACCTCTCTGCCAGCAACCAGAGATGGTCATCTCTCCACACGGACTGCAATAACAATCATACGGGCCGTACACCCCACTGACAGAACCATGGACCCCAACCAAGAGCGCCGAACCAAACACGCTCACAGGAAGCAACACCCACCACCCAGATCTCCACGCCAGGAGCATTCACCACCACCGCCTTATGACTTGGACTCCGAACAAACCCTCTCTGGAGAGTACACCGATAGAGCTACGCGCTTTGAGGAAAGGTATTTCACAATCCCCACTCGTCGGATGTACAAGAAATTCATATCCATGCAGAAAAAGGCATTTGAAAACACACAAATGGTGGATTTGGAGACGCTCCGCAACTTCGGGGTAGAGGAGGATTTCCTCCGTCTTACTTCTCGGGTTGGCTTCCAAACCAAATTTAGGCAACATGAGCACAACTGTTATGCAATGGATACCAAGGAATTCCTCTCCTCTCTCCAACTCAAACGGGATGACGATGATGTCCACTTCATCAAATTCAGGCTGTGCAACCTCACCCACCGCGTGTATCTCCACTCTCTCCGTGAGTGGTTTGGTTTCCACCCCGCCCCCGAAAATGAGGACCTCAGTTTCCGCGAAGGTTGGGACAGGTACATCTTCTGGGAGAAGATTACGGGCAATCCTAAGGCCAACAATGATGAGTACCGTGCACGCTTCATATCTCACCCCGTTCTCCGCATTATCCAGCGTGCCCTCGCCTATACCATCTTTGCCCGCGGTGAGACTCTCAACCGCGACAACACACTAGACCTCATGCTCATGGACACCATGCTCCGTACTCACCCTGACCTGCCTGACTTAGCCCTTCTCATGGTCTAACATTGGATTAATCTTCAAGAATCCAAGCGATCTGGTAGCAAGATCAAGATTGGCGTTTTCGTCGCGATCATCAAAGACCAACTTGCACTGGATGACTTCCCTGGTCGCGAGCTTTGCGGAGGCCCTACATCTCTTGTCCCTGATAGTTTGCAGCTGCAGCACTTCATCAAAATCCACCGCTGTCCAGCCAGTCACAGCGACCTTTATGATTGGCGCTTCGCCAATGGCTCCACTCGCCGCGTACCATTTGCTGCCCCTATCGATCTGGAGGACCACTCGACTTGGCTCATCGTTGCCCCACTACCTCCTCCCCCCCAGACACGGCGTGCGAGGGACACCCCTTCCTCTTCCACTCAGCCAGCCGCCGACATTCCTCGCTCTTTCACACACCCATCTCCACAGGACACCTACCCAGCTGACCCTACTCTGAGGGATCTCTACTTCCTCATGTCTGACATTAGGGATACACAGCTGCAGCAGGGGTCCCACATTGCCGAGATCCAGCGCCAGACCAGTTTACACACCGAGCGCTTGGACGAGATGAACGAGCACATGAGTGACTATGCCTTCCGCCTTAGGGACATCGAGGACCAGTTCCGCAACTGTAGCTTCGACCCCTCTTCTGACTGATCAGGTTTGTTTCCATTACCCCAGCTCTTATCTTACTTTTACGTCTTGAAGCATTGAGGACAATGCTCAGACTAAGCTTGGGGAAGTGATAGTTGTTTGCATATTAGTTGTTTTGCATGTTTGTTTTATGTTTGTTTTTTGTTGTGCTTTGTAGATAAATTTGTGTGATTGCGTGAATTAGGTGCCACAATTTGAAAATTTTTGGTCATGTTTTGGATGAAATTGTGAAATTAGAAATAACCCCATGTTTGATTAAAAGAACCACATATGATAGATTGTTTTTGGACTTTGTGGAACTGAAAAATTGAATTGTACCAAGAAAAGCATTTGGAACCCTGTACGGACCGTATGGACCTCTATACGGGCGGTATGGGACTGAACTGTGCCCTTTTAATTAGGAAATGAGATTTGAAAACAATAAGAACGATTGGGATATTCACTGGTATGAATGAATACCTTTGAATGTGTGTACTCATGGTATCTTAGCAAAAACAGTTGAAAAAAAAATATAATAAGGACTCCGCTTGCCTATGTTACGGCGTTATGACGTACTTATGGTAATGAGTCCTTTGACACTGCTCCGCTAGTTCACCTGATAAAGTGGCCGAATTTACATCAAAAGTGTGAGCTCGTGTCATGGAAAGGTCGAACCAAGAGCACGCAAATGCGATTTTGAATTAAATCGGTTGGGTATGATTCACCACCTATAACTAGCCGAATTTGTACTAAGGATAAAGGTTAAAAGTGTCACAAAAGCAACAATCAAAAGTAAATTTTGCATGATACCAACACACGATTTCTGCAACTTTCTGACCTAAGCTTGTTCCAAGTTTGGGGGGGGGGGGGGCAAAAGAAAACAAATCACCACAAATGAGGGCATATGTTTAGGAGAAAAATGAGCTATTGGTACGTTCGGTTGATTTGTTCTTACAAATAACAATACATTCTTGAATATGGAGGTTTGATTAATTGAATTGTGGGGTGAATCAAAATTGACCGAAGGAAAACCAAATCATTGTTCAAAAGGATTCTTATGGGTTTCTAACAAACGCAAGATCATGCAAATTTTTCTTTTAGTAGTTTAACTTGCATTTAGGTAAATCCAAGTACCGGAATCACACCTAAGTTAGAATTTTTGCTTGAGGACAAGCAAAATTCAAGCTTGGGGGAATTTGACATCTCCTTATTTTGTCTAGATTGCGACCCTGATTTACACCAAAACTTGTGCCTTAAAGCCTAAAAATGTGGATTTTTCATTTAAATATCATTAGAATGTGGTACTACTATGTTTTGTCTTTTATTTTGCAGGAAACAGACGAAATTCTGGATCTGACAACTCTGCATACGGTCTGTATAGGTTTACATACGGTCCGTACAAGATCAACCCAACCACACAGAAGGTTCCACAGGAAGAGGCAAGAATTCTCCAAGGTAAGGACAAGTATACGGTCCGTATAGGATTTCATACGGACCGTACAAACTATTTCGGAAACCCGGGCTGGAATTGGAAACAGAGACAGCTGGGGAAGCCGAAAATGAAGGCTTTCAATACGCGATTTCGGGCATTAAGGCAGGAAATTCGAGATCTGAGGGGGAGCTATCTTTCATTCGAGGTGCTTGGGAGTCAAGGATGAACTTGGAGAAGAAGAAGAAGAAGTTTTGCAACGGATCTTCGGATTTTCTATTGTTTTTCTATGAACTCTTTCATAACTTCTATTGTGCTTTCTTTTGAGAACATGAGTAGCTAATTTTACTGTTTCTAGGGTTAAGATGTAGTTGACGTTTGGTTTTACTTGTATGCTACTTGATTATGTGTTGAATGCTTAGTTTTCATCTTGTTGTGTAGTATTTTAATTGCTTGGTTTTTGCTTGTTTGAGTTTGATTAGTCATCCCGTTAGATGAATGCGCACGTCTAATTGTTAGGAGCCAAGTCTATGATACTTAATCCAACAGAACTAAGTATATGAGGTAGATCTACGGATCAAGGAGTATTGAAAGGGAAACTTTCCTCGAGGCGAAAGTTCTTGGATACACTACTACAAAAAACGTCTTCCTACACTGCACCTTATACACGGATTTTCTCAATTTTATAAAAAAACGTGTATGAAATAAGATTTTTCCAGTGTTCTAGGAATCCTACACGAATATTAACTTAAAAATTAGTGTCCGTGTGGAAATTAATCTTTTATACACGGATATTTCATTAAATATCCGTGTAGGAATGTTGAGAGAGCTACACGGATTTTTATTACAAAATCCGTGTAGGAAGGGGTTATTGTACACGGATTATTGTTTAAATAACAGTGTAGAAAGGCTAGAGAGCTACACGGATTTTTACTAAAAAATCCGTGTAGGCTAGCTAAAAAAAAAAAAAAAAAAACGGTTCAACAACCTTCCTACACGGATTTTTAAATAAAAATCCGTGTAGGATAGCTAAAAAAAAAAGATTCAGCAACCTTCCTACACGGATTTTTAAAATCCGTGTAGAAAGGCTAGAGAGCTACACGGATTTATAGTGAAAAATCCGTGTAAAAATGTAGTTTTAGGATTTTGGTTATATAAGAAGGCATTTTCCCTCCAACGCCGTTTTGATTTCAACTCATAGCACAACTGGAATCTGAGATATCTTACTAAGGTTAGTCATGAATATATATATATATATTTTTTCTTTATCTAATTTTCTGTTACTTATTATTGCTTATTTAGGTCATGTGTAATTATTATTGTTTATTTCTCTTTTATTTTTCTTTTCAGTTTTGTATGGTTTTCTTTTCAGTCATGCGCATGCCTCACGAAAAGGGGCGTAACTTTTGATCCGTCCATCGGATCGGGCTGAAATTTTGACAGGAACTCCACAGCCCAAAACCGGATCCGAAACAATCTATGATTTGTTTCGCCCATGTTACGGGTTCAGATTCGCGATCCGAGTCTTCCTTCATGGACTTTTGGACTTTTTTTTTTTATAATTTTAGAGTTTTTATAGTCTTCCTCCAATTTCTCTATCGTTTTCGTGCATCAAGGAGTGTATGTTATGTGTTAGATCACATGGAATTGCATGTACAAAAGGCTATGTATATATATATATGTTGCAAATGGTTATGTATTTATTTTATTTTTGCAAAAGGCTATGTATATACAAAATGCTCTATATTTTTTTTTGCAAAAGACTATGTATATTCAATCTGAAATATATAATTACTGACTAGCAAAACTGGAGGCTAGCTAACAAAAAAAAAAAAAAAACGGTTCAGCAACCTTCCTACACGGATTTTAAATAAAAATCCGTGTAGGAAACAATTCTACACGGATTTTTACTTAAAAATCAGTGTAGGAATGTTACTGAACCCGGTTTATTTATTTAATATTCTATTGAGGAGAGCTACACGGATTTTAACTAAATATCCGTGTAGGAAGAGTATTCTTACACGGATATTTAGTTAAAATCCGTGTAGCTCTCTTGTTTTTCCAAACGGCTCTTTATTAATAATCCGTGTAGGATTAGTGTAATCGTACACGTATAAATTATCCGTGTGTAAATGTGGACTTTCCTACACCCCAGAATCGCACACGTTTCCAAATCCGTGTAGCTCTCCAGTTATAATCCGTGTACAAACTGTTTTTTTGTAGTAGTGATACCTTTAGTAAACCAACAAGTGACTTAGATAACTTAGTCCAAAATTACGAAAGTTGAGGGTTAACGCATCTAAGAGGGGAGTAGTTGAGTCCGGTAAATCGGGGTCTAAGCCAAAATTACGACAGCTGAGGTGAGGAACTTAGAGCCGGTCGATGGAAACCTAGGCAAAAGCACCAACATAGAAACAGTAGCTGCAGTATTGACTTGGGGGACCATACGGACCGTATAGATTCTGTACGGGCCGTATGCCCTGGGGCCAGACAGATACGAAATCTTGAAATCCTGGAAACCCTTTTTATAACTTGAAAACAAACTTTTAATCTTCTTTTCATTGTTTTTAGTCATTACTTCAATCAGTAGAATTGTTAGAAACAACCAACCAACCTCTCTCACTTCTAGGATTTTTTTGTAATTTTAAGTTAAGTCTGGTTATTTTCCTTCTGTCCCTGCGGATACGATACCCGACTATACCAACAGTAGGGACTGTGCACTTGCAGTCTTGACCAGAGGTAAAACTCGAGTTTTAAAAGGTACAGCTCGCTGTATAGAAACTTAGGAGTGCACACCTGTGGACGAATATTCTTCTCCTCTTTTGCCCTTGTTCTTGTGCTTAGCAACATAATTTACACTTGTTCTTGTGCTTAACAACCTCATTTGTCGTTATTCTTGCGCTTTGCAACATAATTTGCCATTGATGTTGTGCTTATGAACCTCATTTGTATTTGTTCTTGTGCTTAGGAACCTCATTTGCCCTTGTTTGCGTACTTAACAACCTCAATTGGCGTTGTTCGTGTGCTTAACAACCTCTTTTGCCATTGATCTTGTGCTTATGAACCTCATTTGCATTTGTTCTTGTGCTTAGGAACCTCATTTGCCCTTGTTCGCTTGTGTAACAACATCAATTGTCATTACAACCCCAAATTTCATGCATTTCAGAGGCCTCCATTATGCTATACATTAAAACAATAATTCACTAAAATTTCCTACTAGGTATCGGCAGATATAAGGGAAATATATGAAATTACTCGAATTTCAAGATATCGCTGATATCAAAGAAATCATTAAAAACCTAAATTTTAGGTAGTTACTCGATAGTAGGCGAATTAGGCATATTCTCCTATCTAGGTCCTGAAGGATTGTTGAGAACCAAGTTCATATAATTGACACTTTGCGGAGCAATGAAAGATGGGCGATTCAAGTCCGATGCTATATCATAGAGGCTCGGAACAAACGGAGATTGGGGGCAACAATGCCATATGCAAGAGAGGCGAGGCGCCATGTTTTCTTTGGAGAAGAATTTTATGACGAGAGGAGAAGAACAAAGAAATTTGGTGCCACTAATTGGAGCAGACGGATAGACAAAGAGAGAGAGGAGAGAAAGAGAGGGGTATAATGGTCATAATGTATTAATTGATATTGTTTGATAAATTATAAATGTTAAATTGTATTATTTGATTGTTTTTGGGTAAATATGTGAGTTTCTATCATTTTGAAAGGTAAATACGTTATTACAAACTTTGGAGGGGGAAATACGTAATATTGAAGTTTTTGAGGGGGATACATGAAATTCCCCCTAGTATTTATTAGTTAGCAATTCCTATGATAACTTTTAATTTTGGTTTTAGTATAAATATGTAAGGAAACCTTCCCTATTGGGTAGCATTGTTTTGAATGAAAAGTTTGTTTGTTTGTTATACTAGTGAGTTTATCTTCTATACTCTTCTCTATTACTACTAAACCAATACGTGAGCTTAACGGGAAAGACCGTAATGGGACTGCTTTCCGTCACTCCCTCACATAACTAATTTTGTTCGCTCAATGGATATCTTGGCGGCTTATATTTGGAAACAAAACCATCCAATATTTAATGTCTTCTTTAATTAGATAGTCGTCAATCCACTTTTCCAAATGAAAACCATCGTTCTATACTCGGGTTGTTAATATTTTGTAACAGCTATATAAACTGGTCATAATTTATTACTGAATGTGATATCACGACGACCTCACAGTGTTATTCACAACTTGCACAATTGTGTTTCCAATCGATTTGCAAAATAATAATAAATAATATTCAATGCCCTTACATCATACAATAGTAAATTCTGACCAAGAATTCACAATTTTGCAAAAGCCTTTCATCCTGATCTTTGTTGATCATTGTATTCGTGGATTCTAGAAATGTTATTTTAACCTCATTCGTTCTGTTTTCTTGGAATGATATATAGCTTTTTGTGCCGGTTCAAATTCTCTGTCAAAGGAGTCAAACTCAAAAGGTCCAAAGCTCAATTCAGTAACTTAAAAAAAGATTAGTCCATTTTCTAAATGAATTTCTATAAAGAGAGCCCCATAAGTGATCTGAAGCTCACTCTTGAAAATCATAAAGCGTTTCTTATTTTATTATCAGACTTTTCTAGTATGTGCAATGCTTAAGATCATAAATTATGGTCGTCATAGCATTCACAACATCCAACAAAAGAAATGACTTTTAAAGCAATATTTTCCTTAGAAAGAGAGTAAAATTTGAACCTTAACCAAAATTATCCTAAAATATACTACAAGAAGAACTTGAAAAACATACTACAAGAATACGTCTGCAAGGGGAAAAATGCTTAACAACGTTGGTATCCTCGTGGACACTCCCGTCTGTAATAGTGATGTTAATGTTAGACAGAATAGTGATGTTAATTCTTACAAGAATATGTCTTAACAATATTCTTCCAATATTCATACAAGAATATATAGTCATGCAATTGTCTTAACATCCAATTGAAAGGTTATATCACCAATACTCTCTTATCATAGACATGTTAGTCATGTTGTGGAATGCAACATTTCTTAGCTTCAAGCTGGCAAATTTTCTGGTACAGCTAGCTATAGTTGCTACTGCCATTGCTTGATGCATAATTAAACCTCCAAGCAACCTGTCAAATTAGTATATGTTAATTTCGAATTATCGCTATATACTTAGGTTGTTTGCTAATGCATTAATTCTTAAATATTTGAAGTATCATTTGGATTATTTTGGAAGTTCAATACTAAATTTTTATGGAATGTAAATAAAAATGACAGTGTCAAATATCATACATTGCTCGTTGCCAATATTGATCACCGGCCACTGAAAGATTGACTTGAACTGGAATTTCACGCCCTAAGCGTGGATTTAGAAAATGAACTAGACTCTGCGTGGAAAATGTATTCTATTAAATAATGGATTGGTTAAAATATGTTCACATTGTATTCTATTTTGTTGTTCTTCTGGAAATTATAAATCTCAACCATCAATTATAAACAATGGTGGAGATGGAGGATCACTGGATCCTGTTTTTTCTCTTAGAATAACATCTGATTTTGATCCGGTACATTTGAGACTACAAAGCAATTGGAGCATCGACTAATATATTATTAATTTTTAGTTGTTGAGCAAGTGTCGTTAAATTATTTTATGTTGCAGGATGTAACCACTTATAGTCAACATATAGTATCTGCTAAGATACACTAACAATTTTAATTGGTTTTAAAAGAAAAAATAATCCAGATAACAAATGTATTTATTAATTCAAACAGTAATACAATTGCCTAAGCATTAATTGTTCCGTTAAAAGATACACTAACAACTTTAATCAAAAAGAAAAAACAAAAAGATACACTAACAATGTACACAAAGTTAGTGAGTGTATCAACTCAATAACTTAGGAAACAAATCAAAATTATCACCGTATGTTTTTCTTATTCACTGATCCTACATAGAATATTTGTATACACTGATATTTATAAAGTCAATGACATGTAAATTTAAGGAAGATTAATATTGAGAAATGAAGCCACAACATGAAACACTGATATTCCATGCTTAATAAAAGTACAAGAAGAATTCAATAGTTCACACAAATCCTACTTATTATAAATTTTTTAAAAGTTAAGTTCAAACACAAACATAAAGAACTTGTGGAATTTTGTGCATTGTTCAACTTCTGAGTATAACCCGGCATGCCAAGTTCCAGAAAATAGTTCCATTCAGGAGACACCATCATTCCATGTTCCATAAAATGTGACTCGAGATGGATGTCAAGCTTGACATTGCTGTTGTTCCTGGAAACCGTTTCCACCTCTGGTTTATTCTTTGTGCCACCATCACTTCTCTCTCCAGTTCCATTTTCATTACTGAAAAAGGAATGATGGCATAACAGTATTATTGTTACTGCCTTCACCAGCATCTGCATAAAGAATATTCTCTAGATTGAGCACAACATGCCGTGTAAAGAAAAGAAAGGAGAAGAAAAGGACACACCATCAGGGTTCAATTTCTTTATATTCTGATTTTCAAAACTCATTATGTTTTACAAATAATATTACTCATTACATAAGATAACCATTTAAATTGTTTTTATTCACTCATTATAATTTTTTACAAAATTTGAAATTAATATGAAAACAAAATTGAGTCATATCCACCGTGGAAGTTAGAGTGGAAGTGTGACTATGTGAATACATAATTTACAGTTCATTCTTACGATTGAGTAAAAAAATAATAAAACGAAGAGGGAAGGAAAAATATGTCAAAGATATAGATACTTGGTGCGCTGAAATAGAAAGACGCAATTTAAGAAACTACAATGGAAGAATAAATCTAAATGCACTGGAAATCGAATTGAATATTAAGTAATTTTAGATTTTATATTTACCCTATAGAGTAACGGGTATGAAATAGTCACTACTGATACTCTTACTCATTTATTTAACGAAAAAATTATTACCCTTACCCATACCCATATCCAACAAGCTAACAGGAAAAAAACCTTACTCATTTTTTTTTATAAAATAGAGAAAATCCGTGTATAAGGTACAGTGTAGGAAGTGTTTTTTTGTAGTAGTGTCCGTCTTATTGAATACGATACGAGTCAAATAAACGGCTAAAAAAATACCATTGACACCCGTAATCAGGGTTCAATTTCTCTTTATTATGATTTACATGTGAAAAAAATCACTGAATTTATACACAAGGTTCACCTCCTCTTTATCTTTTCATCTCGAATTTACTAATTCTAGCGATCTTGACTTTTGTATAAAATACAAAACTAAATATATCCAAAAGAGAAATAATAAGAAGTTCCTAAAATAATAAATATTTAGTTGAAATTCATTACCGTGGAATTATTTGTTGTGGATTAGAATTATAACGAGTGAGCCAAAACTTCCAAAACAATTGGCAGCATATTTCGTCCTCTCCATCCATCATCATGCCCTCCACACAAATATGACTTTTCATATATCTCATCAAAAATTCATAAATGTTGAATTCTTGTGTGGTTTTGGAAAATTGCGGCGCCGACACTTAGTTTTTATTATTCATTTTATAGAAAATATTATTCATTTTATAGAAAATAGATAGTAGTGGTTTATTTATAACCAACAAACCCTAAAAGCAATAAATGTCCGTTGTGGATGGGAATGGGTTGCGCCCAACACCCATCGGATTCAAATTTTAGTCTGATGGGTTCCTCTATCATCCGAGTATCTTTAAGATTCGTGCACATCGCTTCAATATTTGTGGCAAAAAAAGTGATTGGAATCTCAATTGAAATTAACTACCTCCTAATTACAAGTGCCCGTCTATAGAATGAATTAAGGCACATAAGATCATATCTAGTTATGTACATCAGCCGTGCTTAACCAGAACGCATCTCTATATATATCTGCTCAAATCCAAAAGATGGAAATAATAAAATAATTCCATAGTCAATGCATCAGTCATGAGAAGACCCTATAATTATATTATTGAAGAAATCTAGGGGGAATTGTAATGGCACAAAATAAATTATTAGTGTTTTCAACGCCACACATTACAACAATTTGATCGATTTGTATTGGACAGAATATAACAAGAGACAATTAAAGAAGCATTGCATATTTGCATACCATGATATTTGAATCCGACTGTTCCATTTCACTTCTTTCTTAATAATAAACATCACCATTTTTTTTAGTTCCCATCATAAATCACTTCAGTTGAATTTGAAGTGACACTTCTCAAATTAGTTATTCTGAATTACATCATAATTGATATTGTTGTCTTCATTATATGTTGGAGGTCAAGTAACCCAACTATTTAATATCCACAAGGGTTTCGAACGTGTGACATCTCATATGAAGATAATTAATATTGTCTTTCCCACATAATTGTTATGTGATTGTTATTTGTAATATTGCATTATCATTCATTATCACATATAGCTTGTCGGAGATTGGCTTGAATAATTAGTTTGCTCGATTATGGTTTCATGTACCTACATGTAGACAAAATAATATAGATCACATCTAATGGTTTTTGTTTTATATATAAATTTTAGAATTTTGTTGTTAGGAAATTAAAAAGTCGAGAAATGATAGAGGTACAAATTAAATGTGAGACAATATTGAACCCTCTAATTTCATTATAGGAGAAAACTGTGATCATATATATTTTTTTTGTTTATGCCGCACTGCCAACTATACATTCATTTGCATTTAATTCATTAGTCAAACTCAAAGGCAGATCTCTAGGTCTATTCAATTCATTTTGTTTAATCAATTGATTTAATTAGTCGAACTCAGATCGCATATCTGGATCCACCTGCCTAACTAACTTGCAGATGCTTGGCCTCAACGGTGATCGCATAACTTGAAAATGCATCGTGTACCTTTGTTGCTCTTTCACTAGTGGAAAATGTGACATCAGTATCGATACATCAGTGTCGGGTATAGGTAACAAGCGATACTGATTGTATTCTGAAACGGATAAAATTAAAGTCCGTTACTAAAATTGACAATCAGGAACGGTCGTTTATAAACGACCGTTACTGACAATGCCTGGACATTCAGTAACAGTCGTTTATAAAAGACCGTCCTTGAGGAGCACCAGTAACAGCTATAATTTAAAAGCCGTTCTTGATAACAATCAGTAACGGCTCTTTATTCAACAGTCATCCTTGATAAAACTTTCAGTAACGGTCGTTTATAAAGGACCGTTACTAAAAGTACTTTCTGTAATGGTTATCTATAAACGACCATTACTGATAGTCACTTTCAGTAACGGTTCTTTATAAACGACCGTTACTGAAAGTCTCTTTCAGTATCAGTTATTAAATGACCGTTCTTGATTGTTTAATATGTAACGGTCATTTAACCATTCCTAATTATACTTACTATCAGTATCGCCTGGATCAGTATCGCCTGTAAGTCCGTCCCTGATGTGCATAAACGACCGTCCCTAATGTCACACACTACTAGAATCTGAGCTTTTTGCAAGGGCAGGACTAGTTTTTTGCAAGGGGAGGAGGGTCGTTGCAAAAGAAATGACATTTCTGAAATCTCCAGACTTTTTGCAAGGATAAACCCATGCAATTGCTTCGCATAGAACTGTGGGATGTGCAACCATGCAAATGAGAGATTTCTCCCCTTGCAAATACATTATGAAGGTCGGATATTATATTTAATTCGAGCTCCATGCAGAAACTCAACCCCTTGTCCATGCAAATACTTAGACACATGTTAGATATTGTATTTTATTAAGAGTCCTTGCAAATACTTAACTCCATGGCCATGGAAATACTTAACCACCCATATATACTATATTTTATTGAAGGCCATGTAAATACTCCACTACCTTGCCATGCAAATAGTCTATACTTCGCATCTTACTATTTGCATGGGCTTACCCTTGCAAATGCTCTCTGTATTTCTGTTTTTTTTGTTTCTCCTTTATTTTGAAGTATTTTATTATAACTCACAACAATATTTATTATAGCAGTGTATTATAATTAAATACGGGTGTATTTAAATTTTGGTTACTAGAACAAACATTCAAAGGTAATTGATAAAAAAAAAAATTACAATCATTGAGAAACAACACATACAACTATTGATTCACCAATTAATTTAATTTTTTGATGGGAATAATCATGGGATTAGAAAGGAAGCTATGTGATTTCCAAGGAGCAGACACTATTTGTATCGGTATTCCAATGGAAATAATGGCACCAAAAATTTTAGTAAAATTTATTTTCTTGGCGTATCCAGAGTGTATACATCATATGAAACACAACCAGGTGAGCACTTCTAACCAAATCCAACAAACAACATAGAAAAAAAAAATACATAGTTCAACATAATTAATACATACATGTTCTACTTGTTTAACAAAACAAATCAACGCTATGAACACCATGGCATGCATATCCTATATGCGTGCACCTCTGAAGAAACATCGTCTCAAATGTTGTACAAATCGCTTCAGTGCGAATTCTATATTATAAAACAATATGCAAAAGTTATCTATTGCAATAATTAGCTTCTAGTGAAATTGATAAGAGCTATGTTATTTACTCCAATAGAATTTATAAGAAAACTATAACATATATTTTCTAAAATAAATAATAAATTGTGATTTCATTATCAGTTTCCTTTTCTAATAACAATCAATCCCTTTAGGGTTTCAATGAATGATTTAAAATAATATTGAATGCATTAATGTCTCATGAAAAATGTAATTTTTTTCACAACAACAGTTTTCTCAAACCACATGAAAGGACGAAAAGATATTAACATCTATCGTGACATATCATATACAACCAATTAATAAAATAATTAATTTTGTACAACGAAATTTGGTATACCGGCCCGCACTTTATTTTAGGCAAGTGGATTTGGTAATGGAATACTAAGATCCAACTGTAAAGAGATCAGTATGATGAACTATATTTGCATAATGGACAACAAAACAAGTCGGGGAAATAAATAATAACGTCGAATTTGTCTTTCAAAAAGTGACTACTTGTTGCTCCCAAAATTTGACTGATTCAATATACATATCTTACATCAAGGACTTAGTCATAATATGTGGAAGAGTTCTTCGGCGTTTAATAGGAATATCTTTGTTTACTTGCACACGTCTGACACTTATTTTAATTATGACAGACTAAAAATTGAACCATGATCACTAACTCGGCATAAGTTCTTTGCCTTGCAGTACATTAATTTCATCGATCCCCAATTCGCAGCTTAATTGAAATATCCCATAATAATGTGAAACAAAGAACATGAGCCTGTCTGATGCAAAACGGTCCCATTACGATATTGACCGTTAAGCTCACGTAGTAAGTAGTAATAGAGAAGAATATAAAAGATAAAGTCTCCAGTAAACACACAAATTAAACTTTCGATTTCATTCACTATATCAATCACTTCCTTTTGAAACAGCAGCCCCTTGTACATATTTCAAGTTGTATATACAACTCCTTGATCAATCTGAATCTGATGTGGCCATCGTTTACATCCGAATCTAAATCGTATTTTTTTTTTCAATAGACTGCTAATTCAACATAAAGACCTCTGTATCAGTGTCTACAGTACTGTTACTAAGTCAACAGATTCTCTTTATAAATGTCCAAATAATTTAATTAGTGCTTCTAATATATCATGAAAGCATTCCAGATTATTATTAATGTGGACAAAATGAAAGCCACAGATTAATTCCGAGATATTAATGTAAGACTTGAGTCTTCGGAAGTAATGGTGTGTACACTATACGGCATTGTAGTGTTGCAATCAATGATTGCGAGTTTGCGACCTGTCCAAAGAAGCATCTATGAAAGTATGAATTATAACATTTTTTTCCAAAGTAATTAATACAAGAGGTAATTACACAATGGAACATTTATGCTGATAAGAAGACTTTATGCGCTGAAAGGAATTTTCTCTGTGTTTTACTGGAATAATATGTTTGTTGAAAAGTAATTTCTTTAACATTTTTAAAAATGCACAAACATACATTAATATTTTTCATGATTATATTAAAACTAATTAGCTTTACTCATGTTAGATTTATTTTTCTGAATGTATTCAAATTAATATACTTTAATAAATTCATTTAAAGGTGAACACTTAACAGCCAGACTTCCCTCACGATTCCTTTCTATATGCGGAGAAGTTTGCATTCCAACAATGAATTCAGTCAAGTGTACGCCTTGCTAGTTTAAACATTAGGATCCGACTAATTGTATCCAAAGTTTTGCGCCCATTTTTTTTCCAAACCAATTGTCATTTGACTGGCGTGAATACTGTAAAATTCAATATCCTACATTATAAAAAAAACAACAACAAATCATATATAACATGTAATCCAAATTTTTAACAATAGCAACTTTTGCAACTTCCCAACATTTTGTACTTATTGTACTATGTATTTTCACTGTTGTTATACTTTAATAGTTAACTGTACTTGTTGCACTTTAAAACCTGTTAACTTGCATACATTTACCCTTCTAGAAGTTTTGTAAATAGAAACACTAAAAAAAAATGCAAAATCAAAATTTTTTGCATCAATTTTTTATTCAGAATTTTTCTTTTCTTATTTTTTTCATTTTTTCAAATATTAATATATGCATTTATATTATGTAAAATAACACTATGTATAATATAAAACAAATCTATGTAAACTATAAAATTACAGATGAATACTGTAAAACTTGAATTCTGTAAAAATAATAGATCCAAACTATAAAAGATGAATACTATAAAACTTAAATATGTAAATTATAAAAATTACAGATGAAAACTACAAAACATTATAACTATCAATCAAATTATCACAAACATAACTATTGCAAAACATATTGTTCAACTAAATACAAACACTTTGTTCAACAAAGCACAATTGTTCTAAATACAAACATATTGTTCAACAAAATAAAATTGTTCCAACAAATCACAATTGTTCACAACTGTTCTAAACATACTTATTTCATAACTATTTGTTGCACATTGTTAGGATGTGTAAAAACATTCATAACAAGAATTAGACGTTCTTTTGAAATATTATCCTGCAAAAAAATAACAAAACAATAGTTACCAAGCTGTAGAACATGAATACTGTAATGTAATTGTAAACTGCAAAAACATACCCATGAAAGCTGTAAAACATGAATACTATAAAAATTGAAGGTGTAAAATGTAAATATTCCTGATGAAGACTACAAAACTTAAAGATACAAACTATAAACTATTAAATTACCTGTGTCATACAGATGCTAACTAAAAAAATATGAATACTATAAAAATTGAAGTAGTAAACTACAAAACTTACCCATGAAAACTGTAAAATAAGAAAATTGTAAAAATTGTAGATGTATACCGTAAAATTTCCAGATGTAAACTATAGAACATCTAGATACAAACTATAAAACTATTAAATTACTTGTCTCATATAGATCCTAACTAAAAAAATATGAATACTGTAAAAATTGAAGTTGTAAACTACAAAACTTACTCATGAAAACTATAAAACAGTAATACTGTAAATATTATAGATGTAAACTATAAAATTATAGTGGAGACTACAAAACTTGGGGCCGTTCGGCAAGTGTGGATATTTGTCTTTCTCTAGTTTCGAATAAGTGGATTTTGGCTGCTATGCACGGTTTTATAATTTTTGTAAAAACATTGTTTCGTAATGAAACCAGTGGATATTCCACTTTTGGAAAAAAAAAAAAAAAGGCCTCCTTAAGGCTTAATCCGCTTCCTTTAGCTTCCTTAGCCACTTAATCCCGCCGAACACCAATTCCTTAGCGGGGATTAAGAACACCTCCTTTAGCCTCCTTTTGCCCGAATCTTAATCCCCTGCCCGAACTTTAAGGCACCTATACCCTCTCCTTAAGCACTTAATCTTTCACCCGTGAATTAAGACAACCGAACATCGGTTCCTTAGCGCTCCTTAATCTCATAATCCTTCACTCTTATTCCTTTGTTGCCGAACGGCCCCTAGATACAAACTATAAAACTATTAAATTACCTATATCATGCAGATTCCAGAAGGATTGTGTCGGCCAGATGTAGCAGATGGCATCATGCATACCATATGTGAGCGGCACTGCACACAAACCATCGACCCAATGCTGTGCCGATGCAGAGACAGTGCGTTCGACCAAACCAATGTCGAAGTAAAATTGATCAGTGATAGGATAATCGATTAGTGTGCACTTGTGTATTTGCACTACTAGAATCCTCCGTGGCCATCGGAGCAAGATGCCGCCACTGCGGCAGAGTTGGTCAGTGATGGGACCAAGAAATCGTCTGTTGCCATCAGAGCGAGAGGAATTACAATCGGAGTAGGATTCTCCGCCGTCAGAGCGAGATGAATCCCGATCAGAGTAGGGCCAGGGTTTTGCTTTGACGATAGTTGCTTCAATTTGAATATTTTAATTACTAGAGAAGTGTCGAGGTGAGAACGGAGGAGAGGTTGATAAATTATGTGGACCATGTCGTTAGAAACGCCGTTAGAGTTTGTTAGAAGGATAACTTGAATAGAATATAGAATGGGTACAAATCAGATACAAAGAGCTGAATGCAGAAATCTTTCTCTAAAAATTTAATTAGATTTGATTCTCTGATGAGCGTAATATGCTAGGTTGGAATCTGTCGAGTTCAAGGCTAATCTATTTTTTATTTAATTTTTTTTTTCTTGAGGCCAAGGCCGTAGGCATAAATTTCATTAATAATAGACATAATATGCATGAATTACAAATCTCTGGATTGATCGAGTTGGATTCAATTATTATGCTGGGTAATCATGCATTCATAATTAGTAGTAGTGTAGTACAAATGCGCACTTCATCAGAAATTTCAGATGCTCTAGGGAGCATCCGTAACATTATGCCTCACCATATATATATAGGCACTATTTTTGTTAGGATAACTAAAAGTTTAGCAACTCAAACAAATTTCGTGAGATGCAATTTTTTTCAAATATGACAAACATGTATTAATCCAGTGCACGAAATGTTTGTGGATAATATAAATGTTTTTTTTTGTGAATATTCATGATATATATGGATTTGCATTTTCTTTGTGGGAGAACAATTGGTTATATATAAATAATGAAGATCTTATTAGCTATTAAATATGGATTTGCTATATATGTAAAATTTTCTCCACTTGACTCAAAAGTCTTCTTGTTGCTAATTGTTAAAGCTTCGGTATGAAGATAAGAAAACTAAACATTCTGAGAACACAGGAAACATCTTGTACCTTGTGCTATCTTGATTTTTCTCCACATGAAGAGTTTTCTTGTTGCAAACTGTAAAAGCTTCGGCATGAAGCTAAGAAAATTAAACATTCTTGAAACTTAGGAAACATCGATCCTGTACCTTGCTATCTTGATTTTTCTCCACATGACCTATTCCACAGACATATATTGTCAAAATCAAAGGTTATTTTACCAATAAATATCATATAGTGATTTTCGAAGATCTTTCCACGGTTCCATATAGGTCATTGAAAGGGTCTAGGACAAGTCACCAAAGCACGAAAGCCAGGATTTTTCAGAAAGTTGATTCGTATTTCACCATGCTTACATATATTGGGGACCAATGAAAACAATCTGACGAATTAATCTGATTCAAAACATAGAAACCATATATACTTTTAACACTACTACAAAAAAACAGATTGTACACGGACATAAAAATTAAGGAGCTACACGGATTTGGAATCGTGCACAATGTTAGGGTCTAGGAATATGCAACCATTTACACACGGGTAATTACCCGTGTACGATTTTAATAATCCTACACAGATTATTCAATGGAGAGCCATGCATAAAACCTCCCACAGTACATCTCACCGCAATAGAGCTACAAAGATATTAACTAAATATCCGTGTAGGAATACTCTTCCTACATGGATATTTAGTTAAAATCTGTGTAGCTCTCTTAACCGTCCTACACGGATATTAATTAAATAATACGTGTTGGAAGATCCTACACAGATAATTACATAAAAATCTGTGTAGTATTGTTTCCTACAAGGATTTTTATTTAATTATCTGTGTAGAAAGGTTGTAGATAATTAATATTTTATGGTCATCACTTCGTATACGGATTTTTTTTAAATATCCGTGTAGAATTGTCATATGTTTTTTTTTTCCTTTTTTTTTGGCTAGCCTCCACTTTTGCTGGAATTATATGAAAACTATACAATAAACTTTCGTTGGGCCGATTATTATATATGAATTCATATAAAACCATAGAAAATACTAAAAGATTATAATTTGTGTAATATATATATACACATAGCTTTTTGTACATGCAATCCCATGTGATTCAACATATAATATATATTGCTCAAGATTCAATACAATGTTTGTATTAAAAATTATGTCCTTACTACTTAGTAATCATGTGATCAAAGTTTGGACTCATGTTACCAAAACTCATGGTTATGATCAAGTTTAGTATGAAATTTCATACATACTAAGTTATAATATATCCAACATATTAAAAAAGGAGTATGCATGTGATCCATGACATGATGTCTCTTGATTAAAGGTCTCCAACAACATTGCATCTCCAATGAAAAATACAAGTATCAACATATATGTGCATACATACATAATAGAGAATAAAAATTCTCAGTTAAAATTTTCAAACAAAATTATAAGAAAATATTTATACATAAAATTAATTGAATCTATATAACTTTTATATGAACCACTCAAAAATAATTTCGTAAAAAAATTAAATCTAAGAATGCATGTAAGCACCCAAGTTTTTTCCATTTTGGTGAATTTTTGCATTTTGGTCCCTGGCAGTTCAAGGTCTAGTAATTATTGGGGAGATTTATCGAATAAATCCCCGATTTGGCCTAAGGTGTGGAAAGAACGTAAAACAAAATTTTTTACTTCTTCCCAAAGCCTAGGATCTACTCCTACAATTGAATTCTAAAATATAAATTTATTTAAACATAAATAAATTAAAAGATATTTGTACTTCGTTCCAAATTCGAATTGGAACTGCAGACCGCTCGACTACTACCTCTACACCCGAAGTTTGGTGCCTTTGTCAGCCGTCCACCAGGAATCACCAGAGCGCTAGTGTTTCTCTAGCAAGCAGTACTTCACTAGCGGGACAAATAAAAACTATTTTGCCATTGTTCACAACAATAGCTACATCAGCACGAATATCGGTTCCGATCAAAATCGAATCCAATACAAAATGGGATGCCTTATGACTTCACCTTGTATACGCCATGTGAGTTCCTGATTTGATGTCATCTTCAATAATCGCCAAAATTGGACATTTTTACCCTATTTTTGGCCGAAAATAGATATCTGCATTATTAGGAATGATAGAAAAATCTGAACCCTAGAGAATCTCTACTATTTCTACTAGTCAAACTGTAGTGTCACCGCATTAAACTCAAAATATACCTCAATATAAACCTACCTAGAACTAGCAAAAATTGTTTATAATCTAATACACTATATGTGCGGATCGATACTCCAATTGTACTACACGATAGGATTGTGCACTTGGCAATCTGACTCATAAGAAAAATTAGAGTTAAAAAGCATAGTAATGTATGCCGAAACTCTGTGTTGCCGTTTGAGCTCATCAATAATTAATTACCGGTATCTAAGAAATATATAATTTTATTTTGATTTACTCTTACATCTTTAATAAAAAATTGTTAAAGAAATATATTATCTAAAATAAATAATAATTTTTTACATCATTCTCTTGTTTTCTTTCATAATCACTTAAAATTTGCTATCATTGTTTAGTTTTTTTGATAGCCAATTCTAATTTTATGACATATAATCTTATAAATATATACAGAAGTAATGGTTTAAAAAAATAACAAATGCATGAATGGCTAATGAATTATGAATGTAATTTTATTCTGACCAACTGTGTACCGTAAAAATACGCACAAGATGACAAAAAGATATCAACATGTACCGAAAAATTTCATATTCAAAAATTATAATTTGAAATCCAACCTAGAATTAATGCATTACTGACCCACTTGTCTTGTACAATCTTTACTTAAAATACGACACGGTTTCCCCAATGGAGTTATTTTGATTTAGTCAATTGTTAATTACTTAGTTAAACATCGTTATTTTTATATCACCTACCCCCCACTTAGAAATTGGTGCCACTTGGATATTGTAAATCGGTTCTGATCATGATAGGCAAAAGAGCCAAGTTAATTAGTTTATTATTTGAACGGTGCCACTTGAAGTTGAAAGACTTATATTTAATTTATTTAATGAAAAGCGTGTGATAGGACTGAAGAAGTAGGAGCTAGAGAACTAGTCCATGCATGACATCTTCCGAGAACATTCAAATTAAGTCCTGAGCTGGTTAATTTACAAAATTGAAACTTATTCATAAAAAAAGTTCATCGACAGTTCAATTCGCAAAACAAATTATGAGAACAAGTGTACGTGTCTAGAATTGATTTTGAATATTATTTTCAATGAACTTTTAAAAGGCCGGCTCGCTAGAGGTATTGCTAATTAGGAGTGTCAGTGGGTACGATACGGATAGGGCGGAACCATTTTTATATCCATACCCACTACGTATTGATTTTATTCATATTTTATCATTACTCATTAAGAATTGACCTTGCTCTATTATACTCTATCCATTAAAATTATTGGGTAACAAACGGTAGCGAGTGAATAAAGAATAATACTAATATAATAATTAATTTTATTATATTTTACAAATAGAACATCAATACTCATTCATTTCACACACGCAATCACATAATTACTAATACAAATGTGCAATCAATTCCAACTAATTTTTTTTTATAAAGTAAGAGAATTTAAAAACACGATCTCTTCAGATAAATTCAATTATTTTACTAAATTCAATTATTTTACAAAGCATGCAAATAAAAGTAATATACTAAATAACAAAAGTACATAACTACTTATTACTCAAACATTATCATATGAAATATCACAAAACTAATTTTCACCATCATTAATTATATCTAAAAAAAAATCCTTAGCCATATCCTATAAGCTAACGAAAAAAACACATACACACCTTATCGAATATGGTATGAATAAAATAAACGGTTAAAAGGCTATCATTGACACCCGTAGAGCTAATTTGATGACACGAGAAATAGGAGTGTCATTTGATACGATATAGGTAGAGTTGATGCATTCCATATCCATACTCACTATGAATTGATCTAACCTATATTCTACGCTTACTCATTTAGAATTGACCTCACCCTATCCTATCATTACATATTAAAATTATCAGGTAACGAAATGGTAGCGGGTCAATAACGAATAATGCTAATATAATAATTAGTTTTATTATGTTTTACAAATAGAATATCAAAACTCATTCATTTGACACATTTCAATCACATTACTGATACAAAATTTAAAAGCAAAAAAATATACAATCAATTCCAACTAATTATTTTATGTTATAAAACAAGGTAATTCATAACACGAATTTATCTTCGGTCAAATGCAATTATTTAACTAATATTAAGGCATGCAAGTATTCTTTTTAATTAACATTTTTCTTATTACAAAAAATTGCACTAATAATAAAAGTACATCACTAATTATTGCTCAAATATTATCATATGAAATATCACACAAATAAGTTTCACCATCACTAATCATTGCTCAAATATTGTCATATAATTTTATTTTACATATTTACTCCATTAGATAATGGGCAGAAAAGCTTTTATCCATATTCATACGGATAAGCTAATAGAAAAATAAATCTTACCCATACCCACTTTATCGAATACGGTACTTGACACCTTAGCTAAGGTAGTTTGTATAATCTTTCCACTATACAGATTGAATACCGAGGATCCTTCGATCTGTACAAATTACATTAGCTACGTCATGAAATTGTGTTTAGTTGAAGACTTGATGACCCAGTAAATGTTTCTTCTTCTGTTTTTTGGAGACAAATTAGTGAAGGATCGGTCCTTATTTGTTTATTGAATTATTGCTGTATGTCCAACCGAGTTCAGATTTTGAAGTCAAATATTGGAACGTAAGTGTAGCGACCTGCTTCTCTTTATAACCTCTTTCTCTGTCTCTCTTTCTCATCGATCCCTTTACTCCACCATTTTTCCATAGCTCAACGTTGAACCAGATCCCTCAATTCAATATGGCCTACTTCTACCCGATCCTCGTGATGCCCCTACTCTACTTATTAATCAATGTCTCTCTTGCAAACACTAGTACTGGCATCCACTTCAGCTATAACTCCACCTCTGGTTGGGAAAACATCAAGAAAAATGGTGCAACAATCATAAAAGATGGTATTCTCCAGCTCAATGATGAATCTTCGTCAGTGAGCAACTACTGTAGCTGGGCAACCTACAACAAACCCATTCCTCTCGTGGATAATATCACCGGTGTGCCTGCCAGCTTTCTCACTCAGTTCACCGTCTACATTAACGCAACCAAAAACACCACGAGAGGTGATGGCCTCGCCTTCTTCTTGTCATCATATCCCCTTATCAATCCAGATAATTCTTGTGGTGGCCACCTCGGTCTCTTCACCACTGACAACAACACGGACAGTTCACAAAATCCAGTGGTGGCTGTGGAGTTCGACACCTATCAAAATGACTGGGATCCTTCTTATGAACATGTAGGGATTGATGTGAACGATATCTATTCTGTCGTTGTCCACAAACTCGAAGATAACATCCAAGGTGGCACCTATAAAAAAGTATTGGTTAATTACAGTGCTGACAACCAGACCATGAAGGTGTCTTTGAGCGATGTACAAAATTCACAAGAACCCAGCACGATATTCCTCTCCTATAAAGTAAACTTGACCCAAGTACTCCCAGAAACAGTGGTAGTAGGTTTTTCGGCATCTACTGGTTCGGCAGCTGAGATCCATCAGATCCATTCTTGGGAGTTTTCAACCACCTTTGGATCCAGGGAAAAGGCACCAAGAAAGAAAAAATCTGTTCCACTAATAGCTTTTGTACTAGTGCTATGTGCTATTGGCGTCACATTGCTTCTTGGTGGCTTTGGTTGGTTTCTTGTAAGGCAAGGGAAGCCTCGAGAGAAGCGTGACTTACCCACAAAGTATAGGCACAAAGAGTTGGTTATACCTACTTCGAATTTTGCGCCAAAGAACAAGCTTGGCGAAGGAGGTTTTGGTCCTGTGTATAAGGCGTACTTGAGAGACAGTTGCGATGAAGTGGCTGTGAAACATCTTAAACAAGGGGGTAACCAAGGATCCAAAGAGTTCAACACCGAAGTAGAAACTCTGGGTAAGCTGAGGCACCCAAATCTAGTCGAGCTCTTTGGTTGGTGTGAAGAAAAAGGTGAACTCCTATTAGTATACAAGTATATGCCAAATGGAAGTCTTAATTCACTAATCTATGACAAGGACCGCTTGTTATTGTGGCCCAAAAGATATGAGATCGCTATCAACCTAGCCAATGCACTGTGCTATCTACATACCGGTAATGAACACAACAAGATTATTGTTCACAGAGACATTAAGCCGGATAATGTGCTTTTAGATTCATCCTTGAATGCTAAGCTGGGTGACTTTGGACTGGCAAGGCAAGTGGGTTACGGCCTCAGCGCAAAAACAACAGATGCATTTGGGACCCGTGGATATGCGGCCCCAGAACTAATCAACGAGGAAGGAAGAATCAAACCAAGCACACAATCTGATATCTATAGCTTTGGAGTTGTCCTCCTAGAAATAGCGTGTGGAAGAAGACCAGTTGATCTAGACTTGGTACAGTTTGTTTGGGAGCATTATGCAAGCAATAAACTCCGTAAGGCTGCTGATGAAAGGCTGCGAGGTGAGTATAATGTGAAGGAAATTGAACGTATGATGTTTGTAGGGCTTTGGTGTACTCATCCGGGTGCGTCTGAACGGCCAACCATTGGATTAGTAAAGAGCGCTCTATTGTTTGAGGATTGTGATTTGCCAGTTCATCCTCGAAGCATGCCCATTTATCCTTCTTCGCTATCTGGACAAGTGTTTGATGGGAGCGCAATAGCAAATCTATTCAACTCTAACGGGACCTCCAAGGAGCGATCTCGATTTCTGAAATTAAAGTGATTGAAAATTAATAGTGTGCAACCTTATTTATTTTACATATATCAGGTTTGAATATAACGGTCGAATCTATAGTAATGTTCTCCCATACAGGAATTACCTTCTGTTATTCAATTATATATTCCAGTGTGGATTTGTGTTGTGTGCCGAGTTGTATTTATTATCAAATATATATTGAGATTTCTCGCGGATACTCCCGTCTGTAACAGTGATGGTACATATTGGAAGAATTGCCTTAACATCATATATAAAGAGTCATGCAATTGTCTTAACATCCAAGAAAGGTTATATTACTAATACTCTCTCTTATAATAGACATGTTAGCCATGTTGTGGAATGCAACATTTCTTGGCTTCTAGCTGGCAAATCTTCTGGTACAGCTGGCTATAGCTGCTACTGCTATTGCTTGATGAATATTTAAACCTCCAAGCAACCAGTCAAATTAGTATATGCTAATTTCGAATTATCCCTATATACTTAGGTTGTTTGCTAATGCATTAATTCTTAAATATTTGAAGTATCATTTGGATTATTTTGGAAGTTCAATAGTAAATTTGTATGGAATGTAAAAAAAAAAAAAAAATGACAGTGTCAAATATCATACATTGCTCGTTGCTAATATTGATCGCCGGCCACTGAAAGGTTGATTCACTACAGCATAATAGTTTTACTGTGACCGGTATCAACTACCAGTGCTGACGCCGGTCGCAGATACTTGATTTTTCGCCCAAAAAAAAAGAAAAACGAAATTCAGCGGCGACCATAACTTTCAGCGACCAAATCTGCGATCAGCGTCTTCACCGGTCGCTGAAATTTTTTTTTTTTTTTTTTTTTTTTTTTTAGGCGCCCTAATTTTTCCGCCCAAAAACCATGTTCGCGCGCCAGAGAGCAAAAATTTTCGCCCCAAATTTTCGCAGAAACCTAGCTTCGCCCCAACTCGCCCAAACCACTTCGCCCCAAATTTCCGTCACTTCGCCCCAACTCCCTTGTTCGTCGCGGCCTTGTCTTCTGTCTCCGCCACAACTCGCACAGCAGAACGACGGTGTCTCCCTGTCGCAGTCGTAGCAGGTTTGAAGAATCAACTCGGTGTCTCCCTGATTGCAGAAGAACCAACTTGCGCCTCTGTCAAAGCAGGTTTGAAATTTGTGAATTTACTGAAAATTTTGAATTTTCTGTTTTTTTTTTAACCTTGCTTTTTTTTTTGTTGGTTCGGGTATAAATCTGTTTGGGCGACGTGGTTTTAAACTCTTTCTGGCTGTGATCGTTTCAATTTAGGGGGCACATTAATTTTAGGGTTTTCCATTCTTTTGTGATCGTCTCAATGCAACCAGGAAGGGTTTTCCATTGACGTATCTTCTGAAAGGAAAATTTTAGGGATAGGACTTAATTGAATTATGTAAAATCTGTGATCTCCTATGCCTAGAAATCAATTGACTGATATATGTTGGTGCATTCTAATTTTCTTCCCCTTTTTTTCTTCTTCTTTCTTCTGATTAGAAATCAAATTGGAAATAATGAACTGGCTAATCTTTAACAGACATATATCAGTCAAAATTGACCGATTATTTTATCTCCTATGATGGAATTGATTTATGTTATTCACATTTATATTGATCAGAAGTTAAATCAATATCTATCAGTTATCTAATGGAGACTATACTTCAAAAAAATTGCAAAAGTGATTGGGGCTTTTTTTCTCAAATCTTTATATTGTGTACTTTTGTCAGCTCCTATTGTACCAAATAATATTTTCTGGCTATTTTTCTGTTTGCCAGTTCCTCATCAAGGAACAGCTTGGTCCAAAATTCATAATTGTCCAGACTCCTTGTTAGAATTTCAGTGAAAAATCTTGAGTAAATGGTATTAGGGTTTGCACAATAAGGCAAAAGTATCTAGACTTTTCTCATGCTAAGTTGCTAGAAAAAATCCAAAGGTGTCAGAGCCTAACGTTTGCAGTAAACAGAATACTTACAGCATTACTATGTGCAGATAACACCCAACATTTCTTGTATTCACAACTGACACATTCTTTGTAAAATCAAATCTAAATGTAAATGTAAGAAAAGACTTAAGTGCCCCTGAAGTTTGTAAGTGGCTTCATATTCAGGTCATAAAAACTTGGTGCTTAACATCTAAACCAATTGGCTTAATTCAGTTCAAGCTGAGCATAGGGAATGTTCCACTTGACTTAATTCTAGGGGCAAAATTGTCTACATAAAGCATAAGAACCATTCCCACCTGGCTATTACTTGGATCTTATTCTCAAATGTTTCAAATATTTGGATCATAGACATAAATATGGCAAATGTTATTATTTGCAAATATCATAAAATACTGGGTATAATTTGCAAAGAGCTTTTTTCACATTATTTCCCTTTTACAAGGATTGATTTTCTATGCTAATGGTACAGGATGAGAGGGAGGCTGCTCTATAAGAGCTTAAGGCTACTGAATTAGAGCACAAAAAACTGAAGGTTGGTCTGGTTCACCCCTTTATTCCCTGTTTCTTTCAATAGTTCCCTATAAATGTTAATTTTATGATATATTCTATGAAAATAGGATATATATTGACAAAAGAATCTGATAACCTTGATGATATATTTCAATTCAAATAAAAAGTGCTTCAAAATAAAAAAAAATTTATGGGTTCAACGTGGATATGTAATTTGAGTTTATTATAATGAATTAAAATTTATTGAATCACTCTGTGCGTTAGTTGGATTTTTGTTTTGACCTTATAAAAATAAAGTGAATCACAAGGGTTGATTTGCAAATTTGCTTTCTTCAATGTCAGACCCTTCTCTTTCTAGGCTTTTTCAGGTGGTTTGAGTATAAATGATTTCATAATGGCAGCAAATTAAGATAGACAAAATAAAAAAAAAACAAGATCTGCTTAATATATAATGTTGAACTGGAAGAACTGTACATCCATTTTGCAATTCTATTGGGGGGGTGATTGCTTAATATATAATGTTGATTTATACTGTTTTTGTCATTTTCTTTTATTTTGTTTTAGGGAAATAAACAAAGCATTTTAGGAGCAACAGATTAAGAGCAATTGGCCTTCTACCTCCTCTAAAATTTTAGTTTGCATCTTCTGTCTAAATTTTTTGCTACTAGTACAATTTCCTTGATTTTCCCTTTCGTGTTGGTACAGCAAAATTGTGTTACAGAAAAAAAAAATAGCTAAGTTCATTAATTGCTGGAAATGTATGATATATGTATGAATAAATATATGGGTAGAGACTGGTAGTGGTACTTTTTTTAAGTTTTTCCAAGTATAATTTTAAGATTAAATTTTTATAAATGCTTGAAAAACAATTACAATTTTCTTCTCTTTACAGGTTTCATAAACATAGATGTGGTATTGCAAGCAACACTAGTTATGATTGTGTTCTGTAAATTTTTGTATTGGAGTACTTATCAGGTCATATCGATCATAAGTATGTATTCAATTTGAGGTCATGAATGAAAGTTTTATGAATGATCAGATTTTTGGATGAATATGATCATGTTTTGAGATAATTTATTATTTGCAATATGATAGTTTGTTGTTTGTGTTGCATATGAATGATAGTTTGTTATATTTGTTTGGCACATTTCATAGCAATAGGGAAAAAAAGAAAAAGAAAAAGAAAAAATAAAAATAACCTTCAGCGACCGTTTTTAAAGTATCAGCGACTGTTTTTCTGGTAGCAGATATCTATTTTTTTCTGACGTCAGCAAAAAATCAGCGACAAAAAAAAAATTGGTCTCAGAAATATTATCAGTGACCGGATGACGTCATTCAGTGACTGGTGACGCCATCTGATGGGCATCAGCGACGGCAGTTTCAGCGACCGGAGTATCAGCGACCAGAAACGGGTTTCAGCGACCGGCGATTTAACTATCAGAGACTGGAATTCTGGTCTCTGATAGTGGATTCTGATGTAGTGATTTGAACTGGAATTTCACGCCCTAAGCGTGGATTTACAAAAATGAACTAAACTCTGCGTGGAAAATGTATTCTATTAAATAATGGATTGGTTAAGTTATGTTCACATTGTATTCTATTTTGTTGTACTTCTGGAAATTATAAATCTCAACCATCAATTTTAAACAATGGTGGAGATGGAGGATCACTGGATCCTGTTTTTCTCTTAGAATAACAGCTGATTTTGATCCGGTACATTTGAGACTATAAAGCAATTGGAGCATCGACTAATATATTATTAATTTTTAGTTGTTGAGCAAGTGTCGTTAAATTATTTTATGTTGCAGGATGTAACCACTTATAGTCAACATATAGTATCAACTAAGCTTTGCAAATTTTAGTCAAATAGGATACACTAACAATTTTACTGTTTTAAAAGAAAAAATAGTCCAGATAACAAATGTATTTATTAATTCAAACAGTAATACAATTGCCTAAAGCATTAATTGTTCCGTTAAAAGATACACTAACAACTTCAATCAAAAAGAGAAAAAAAATGATACACTAACAATGTAGACAAAGTTAGTGAGTGTATCAACTCAATAACTTAGGAAACAAATCCAAATTATCACCGTATGTTTTTCTTATTCACTGATCCTACATAGAATATTTGTATACACTGATATTTATAAAGTCAAGGACATGTAAATTTAAGGAAGATTAATATTGAGAAATGAAGCCACAACATGAAAACTAACATTCCATGCTTAATAAAAGTACAAGAAGAATTCATTAGTTCACACAAATCATACTTATTATAAATTTTTTAAAAGTTGAGTTCAAACACAAACATAAAGAACCTGTGGAATTTGTGCATTGTTCAACTTCTGAGTATAACCCGGCATGCCAAGTTCCAGGAAATAGTTCCATTCAGGAGACACCATCATTCCATGTTCCATAAAATGTGACTCGAGATAGATGTCAAGCTTGACATTGCTGTTGCTCGTGGAAGCCGTTTCCTCCTCTGGTTTATTCTTCAAGCCACCATCACTTCTCTCTCCAGTTCCATTTTCATTACTGAAAAAGGAATGATGGCATAACAGTATTATTGTTACTGTCTTCACCAGCATCTGCATAAAGATTATTCTCTAGATTGAGCACAACATGCCGTCTAATGAAAAGGAAGGAGAAGAAAAGGTTGGACACACCATCAGGGTTCAATTTCTCTATATTCTGATTTACAAAACTCATTATGTTTTACAAATAATATTACTCATTACATTAGATAACCATTTAAATTGTTTTTATTCACTCATTATATTTTTTTACAAAATTTGAAATTAATATGAAAACAAAATTGAATCATATCCACTGTGGAAGTTAAAGTGGAATTGTAACTATGTGAGTCAAATTCTTACAGAATTTACAGTTTCATTCTTACGATTTAGTAAAAAAAAAAATAATAAAACGAAGAGGGAAGGAAAAATATATCAAGATATAGATATTTGGTGCGCTGAAATAGAAAGACGCAATTTAGGGCACTACAATGGAATAGTCAATCTAAATGCACTAGAAATCGAATTGAATATAAGTAATTTTAGATTTTATATTTACCCTATAGGGTAACGGGTATGAAATAGTCACTACCCATATCCTTACTCATTTAACGAAAAGATTATTATCCTTACCCATATCCATATCCAATAAGTTAACGGAAAAAAAGCCATACCCATATCCGCCTTATTGAATATGATACTAGTCAAATAAACGGCTAAAAAAGTACCATTGACACCCGTAATCAGGGTTCAATGTCTCTTTATTATGATTTACATGTGAAAAAAAATCACTGAATTTATACACAAGATTCACCTCCTCCTTATCTTTTCATCTCGAATTTACTAATTCTAGCAATCTTGACTTTTGTAAAAAAAAAACTAAATATATCCAACAAAGATATAATAAGAAGTTCCTAAGATAATAAATATTTAGTTGAAATTCATTACCGTGGAATTATTTGTCGTGGATTAGAATCATAACGAGTGAGCCAAAACTTCCATTTTCTCTGTGCCTCTCCTCGATCAACAATAGGCAGCGTATTTCGTCCTCTCCATCTATCATCATGCCCTCCTCCACATAAATAGCACTTTTCATGTATCTTATAAAAAATTCATAAATGTTGAATTGTTGTGTGGTTTTGGAAAATTGAGGCGCCGACACTTAGTTTTTATTGTTCATTTTATAGAAAATAGATAGTAGTGGTCTATTTATAACCAACAAACCCTAAAAGCAATGAATGTCCGTTGTGGATGGGAATGGGTTGCGACTGACGCCCATCGGATTCAATTTTTATCGGATTCAATTTTTAGTTTAATGGGTTTCTCTATCGTCCCAGTCTTTTTGAGATTCATGCACATCGCTTCAATGTTAGTGGCAAAAAAAAGTGATTGGAATCTCAATTGAAATTAACTACCTCCTAATTACAAGTGCCCGTCTATAGAATGAATTAAAGCACATATGATCATATCTAGTTATGTACATCAGCCATGCTTGACCAGAACACATCTCTTTTTTTATTTTTATTTTTTTAATAATAGTGGTATGATACCACCTGTTTCATTAGAAACAAGTATGTTCTTACAAAAATTGCCATATAGGCAGATCCAAAAAGCATAATATCTAATCAAACATAATTTCTCTAGTTGTGAAGCAACTAGGAAATATCTAAAACACTAAGTCATATGAATTAAGTTTGCAAGCAACATATCATACAGAACATCAAGAACAATAGTATAAACTAGAAAAAAAAGCTAAGGTGCAACAAAGGAATTGTCAAAGAAAGAACTGGAATGAGAAGTAGTGGGGTCTGTAGAATGGAAGAAAGCCACATCTACAACGTCAAAATCAGCATGGTCTCTGAGATATTCATATAGGTCGGACCCCTCTAGTTCAAGACATGGTTCTTCCTCTGAATCCCAGCTGCTGCTGTCCTCTTGTGACGTATCTGTCTCCGATAGGATTATAATACCTTATACCTAAGACAATTGTGTAACATCCATTGGTAAAATCAAAGATAGTTTAAAAAAATAATCATCTAAGTTAGATTTGCACCAATAAGAGGTTAAGGAAATAATTTGTGAACCTAAAGATGCTAGAGATGGTACGACAATATTATTAAAACATACTTTATTACGATTCAACCAAACAACTCAAATTGTAGCGGCCCTAATCAATTCTATTAAGAGACTATCTTTGAGAGGAATCCATGCATCTAACATCCACAAATCAGCTATATGTTCACAATTAAATACAAAATTGTTATGGTTGGCTATTCAAGACCAAATAGATGAAATAACGGGACAAGTAACGAACAAATGATCAATTGTTTCTGCTGAATCGCAGAAATGGCAGAAAAAATTTCTCTATGTATATCTGCTCAAATCCTAAAGATGGAAATAATAAAATAAGTCCATAGTCAAGGCATGAGTCATGAGAAGGCCCAATAATTATATTATTGAAGAAATCTAGGGGGATTTGTAATAGCACAAAACAAATTATTAGTGTTTTCAACGCCCCACATTACAACAATTTGATCGATTTGTATTGGACAAAATATTAATATTAATATATGCATTTATATTATGTAAAATAACATTGTGTATAATATAAAACAAATCAATGTATACTGTAAAATTTCAAATGAATACTGCAAAATTTGAATTGTATAAAAATAACAGATCCAAACTATAAAAGATGAATACTATAAAACTTAAATATGTAAATTATAAATGTGAAAGATGAAAACTACAAAACATTATAACTATCAATCAGATTATCACAAACATAACTATTACAAAACATATTGTTCAACTAAATACAAACACTTTGTTCAACAAAGCACATTTGTTCTAAATACAAACACATTGTACAACAAAATAAAACAATTCCAACAAGGCACAACTGTTCTAAACATACTTATTTCATAAATCTTTGTTGCACATTGTTAGGATGTGTAAGAAAATTCATAACAAGAATTAGACGTTCTTTTGAAATATTATCCTGCAAAACAATAACAAAATAAGAGTTACCAAGCTGTAGAACATGAATACTGTAATGTAGTTATAAACTTCAAAGACATACCAATGAAAATTATAAAATATAAATACTGTAAAAATTGAAGATGTAAATTGTAAATATTCCTGATGAAAACTAAAAACTTAAAGATACAAACTATAAAACTATTAAATAACCTGTATATAGAAATCTTTCTCTAAAAATTTAATTAGATTTGATTCTCTGATGAGCGTAATATGCTTGGTTGGAATCTGTCAAGTTCAAGGCTAATCTATTTTTTATTTAATTTTTTTTCTGTTCTTGAGGCCAAGGCCGTAGGCATAATTTTCATTAATAATAGACATGATATGCATGAATTACAAACCTCTGGATTGGTTGAGTCGGACTCAATTATTATGCTGGGTCATCATTTATTAGTAGTACAAATGCATACTTTATCAGAAATTTCAGATGCTCTAGGGAGCATCCGTAACATTATGCCTCACCATATATATATATATAGGCACTATTTTTTGTTAGGATAACTAAAAGTTTAGCAACTCAAACAAATTTCATGAGATGCAATTTTTTTTCAAATATGACAAACATGAATTAATTCAGTGCACGAAATGTTTGTGGAGAATATAAATGTTTTTTTTGTTTTTGTGAATATTCATGATATATATGGATTTGCATTTTCTTTGTGGGAGAACAATTGGTTATATATAAATAATGAAGATCTTATCAGCTATTAAATATGGATTTGCTATATATGTAAAATTTTCTCCACTTGACTCAAAAGTCTTCTTGTTGCTAATTGTTAAAGCTTCGGTATGAAGATAAGAAAACTGAACATTCTGAGAACATAGGAAACATCTTGTAGCTTGTGCTATCTTGATTTTTCTCCACATGAAGAGTTTTCTTGTTGCAAACTGTAAAAGCTTCGGCATGAATCTAAGAAAATTAAACATTCTTGAAACCTAGGAAACATCCTGTACCTTGCTATCTTGATTTTTCTCCACATGACCAATTCAACAGAAATATCTTGTCCAAATCAAAGGTAATTTTACCAATGAATATCATACAGTGATTTTCGAAGATCTTTCCCCCGGTTCCATATAGGTCATTGAAAGGGTATACGACAAGTCACCAAAGCACGAAAGCCAGGATTTTTCAGAAAGTTGATTCGTATTTCACCATGCTTACATATATTGGGGACCAATGAAAACAATCTGACGAATTAATCTGATTCAAAACATAGAAACCATATATACTTTTAACACTACTACAAAAAAACAGATTGTACACGGACAAAAAAATTAAGGAGCTACATGGATTTGGAATCGTGCACAATGTTAGAGTCTAGGAATATGCAACCAAATCACACGGGTAATTACCCATGTACGATTTTAATAATCCTACACAGATTATTCAATGGAGAGCCATGCATAAAACCTCCCACAGTACATCTCACTGCAATAGAGCTACAAAGATATTAACTAAATATCCGTGTAGGAATACTCTTCCTACATGGATATTTAGTTAAAATCGGTGTAGCTCTCTTAACCGTCCTACACGGATATTAATTAAATAATACGTGTTAAAAGATCCTACACAGATAATTACATAAAAATATGTGTAGTATTGTTTCCTACAAGGATTTTTATTTTTATCTGTGTAGAAAGGTTGTAGATAATTAATATTTTATGGTCATCGCTTTGTATACGGATTTTTTTTAAATATCCGTGTAGAATTGTCATATGTTTTTTTCATTTTTTTTTGGCTAGCCTCCACTTTTGCTGGAATTATATGAAAACTATACAATAAACTTTCGTTGGGCCGATTATTATATATGAATTCATATAAAACCATAGAAAATACTAAAAGATTATAATTTGTGTAATATATATATACACATAGCCTTTTGTACATGCAATCCCATGTGATTCAACATATAATATATATTGCTCAAGATTCAATACAATGTTTGTATTAAAAATTATGTCCTTACTACTTAGTAATCATGTGATCAAAGTTTGGACTCATGTTACCAAAACTCATGGTTATGATCAAGTTTAGTATGAAATTTCATGCATACTAAGTTATAATAGATCCAACATATTAAAAAAGGAGTATGCATGTGATCCATGACATGATATCTCTTGGTTAAAGGTCTCCAACAACATTGCATCTCCAATGAAAAATACAAGTATCAACATATATTTGCATACATATATAATAGAGAATAAAATTCTCAGTTAAAATTTTCAAACAAAATTATAAGAAAATATTTATACATAAAATTAATTGAATCTATATAACTTTTATATGAACCACTCAAAAATAATTTCGTAAAAAAATTAAATCTAAGAATGCATGTAAGCACCCAAGTTTTTTCCATTTTGGTGAATTGTTGCATTTTGGTCCCTGGCAGTTCAAGGTCTAGTAATTATTGGGGAGATTTATCGAATAAATCCCCGATTTGGCCTAAGGTGTGGAAAGAACGTAAAACAAAATTTTTTACTTCTACCCAAAGCCTAGGATCTACTCCTACAATTGAATTCTAAAATATAAATTTATTTAAACATAAATAAATTAAAAGATATCTGCATTATTACCCTATTTTTGGCCAAAATTGATGTCATCTTCAATAATCGCCAAAATTGGACATTTTTACCCTATTTTTGGCCGAAAACAGATATCTGCATTATTAGGAATGATAGAAAAATCTGAACCCTAGAGAATCTCTACTATTTCTACCTGTCAAACTGTAGCGTCACCGCATTAAACTCAAAATATACCTCAATATAAACCTACCTATAACTAGCAAAAATTGTTTATAATCTATACCTCAATATTAAGGAGCTACATGGATTTGGAATCGTGCACAATGTTAGAGTCTAGGAATATGCAACCAAATCACACGGGTAATTACCCATGTACGATTTTAATAATCCTACACAGATTATTCAATGGAGAGCCATGCATAAAACCTCCCACAGTACATCTCACCGCAATAGAGCTACAAAGATATTAACTAAATATCCGTGTAGGAATACTCTTCCTACATGGATATTTAGTTAAAATCTGTGTAGCTCTCTTAACCGTCCTACACGGATATTAATTAAATAATACGTGTTGGAAGATCCTACACAGATAATTACATAAAAATCTGTGTAGTATTGTTTCCTACAAGGATTTTTATTTAATTATCTGTGTAGAAAGGTTGTAGATAATTAATATTTTATGGTCATCACTTCGTATACGGATTTTTTTTAAATATCCGTGTAGAATTGTCATATGTTTTTTTTTTCCTTTTTTTTTGGCTAGCCTCCACTTTTTGCTGGAATTATATGAAAACTATACAATAAACTTTCGTTGGGCCGATTATTATATATGAATTCATATAAAACCATAGAAAATACTAAAAGATTATAATTTGTGTAATATATATATACACATAGCTTTTTGTACATGCAATCCCATGTGATTCAACATATAATATATATTGCTCAAGATTCAATACAATGTTTGTATTAAAAATTATGTCCTTACTACTTAGTAATCATGTGATCAAAGTTTGGACTCATGTTACCAAAACTCATGGTTATGATCAAGTTTAGTATGAAATTTCATACATACTAAGTTATAATATATCCAACATATTAAAAAAGGAGTATGCATGTGATCCATGACATGATGTCTCTTGATTAAAGGTCTCCAACAACATTGCATCTCCAATGAAAAATACAAGTATCAACATATATGTGCATACATACATAATAGAGAATAAAAATTCTCAGTTAAAATTTTCAAACAAAATTATAAGAAAATATTTATACATAAAATTAATTGAATCTATATAACTTTTATATGAACCACTCAAAAATAATTTCGTAAAAAAATTAAATCTAAGAATGCATGTAAGCACCCAAGTTTTTTCCATTTTGGTGAATTTTTGCATTTTGGTCCCTGGCAGTTCAAGGTCTAGTAATTATTGGGGAGATTTATCGAATAAATCCCCGATTTGGCCTAAGGTGTGGAAAGAACGTAAAACAAAATTTTTTACTTCTTCCCAAAGCCTAGGATCTACTCCTACAATTGAATTCTAAAATATAAATTTATTTAAACATAAATAAATTAAAAGATATTTGTACTTCGTTCCAAATTCGAATTGGAACTGCAGACCGCTTCAGCTACTACCTCTACACCCGAAGTTTGGTGCCTTTGTCAGCCGTCCACCAGGAATCACCAGAGCGCTAGTGTTTCTCTAGCAAGCAGTACTTCACTAGCGGGACAAATAAAAACTATTTTGCCATTGTTCACAACAATAGCTACATCAGCACGAATATCGGTTCCGATCAAAATCGAATCCAATACAAAATGGGATGCCTTATGACTTCACCTTGTATACGCCATGTGAGTTCCTGATTTGATGTCATCTTCAATAATCGCCAAAATTGGACATTTTTACCCTATTTTTGGCCGAAAATAGATATCTGCATTATTAGGAATGATAGAAAAATCTGAACCCTAGAGAATCTCTACTATTTCTACTAGTCAAACTGTAGTGTCACCGCATTAAACTCAAAATATACCTCAATATAAACCTACCTAGAACTAGCAAAAATTGTTTATAATCTAATACACTATATGTGCGGATCGATACTCCAATTGTACTACACGATAGGATTGTGCACTTGGCAATCTGACTCATAAGAAAAATTAGAGTTAAAAAGCATAGTAATGTATGCCGAAACTCGTGTTGCCGTTTGAGCTCATCAATAATTAATTACCGGTATCTAAGAAATATATAATTTTATTTTGATTTACTCTTACATCTTTAATAAAAAATTGTTAAAGAAATATATTATCTAAAATAAATAATAATTTTTTACATCATTCTCTTGTTTTCTTTCATAATCACTTAAAATTTGCTATCATTGTTTAGTTTTTTTGATAGCCAATTCTAATTTTATGACATATAATCTTATAAATATATACAGAAGTAATGGTTTAAAAAAATAACAAATGCATGAATGGCTAATGAATTATGAATGTAATTTTATTCTGACCAACTGTGTACCGTAAAAATACGCACAAGATGACAAAAAGATATCAACATGTACCGAAAAATTTCATATTCAAAAATTATAATTTGAAATCCAACCTAGAATTAATGCATTACTGACCCACTTGTCTTGTACAATCTTTACTTAAAATACGACACGGTTTCCCCAATGGAGTTATTTTGATTTAGTCAATTGTTAATTACTTAGTTAAACATCGTTATTTTTATATCACCTACCCCCCACTTAGAAATTGGTGCCACTTGGATATTGTAAATCGGTTCTGATCATGATAGGCAAAAGAGCCAAGTTAATTAGTTTATTATTTGAACGGTGCCACTTGAAGTTGAAAGACTTATATTTAATTTATTTAATGAAAAGCGTGTGATAGGACTGAAGAAGTAGGAGCTAGAGAACTAGTCCATGCATGACATCTTCCGAGAACATTCAAATTAAGTCCTGAGCTGGTTAATTTACAAAATTGAAACTTATTCATAAAAAAAGTTCATCGACAGTTCAATTCGCAAAACAAATTATGAGAACAAGTGTACGTGTCTAGAATTGATTTTGAATATTATTTTCAATGAACTTTTAAAAGGCCGGCTCGCTAGAGGTATTGCTAATTAGGAGTGTCAGTGGGTACGATACGGATAGGGCGGAACCATTTTTATATCCATACCCACTACGTATTGATTTTATTCATATTTTATCATTACTCATTAAGAATTGACCTTGCTCTATTATACTCTATCCATTAAAATTATTGGGTAACAAACGGTAGCGAGTGAATAAAGAATAATACTAATATAATAATTAATTTTATTATATTTTACAAATAGAACATCAATACTCATTCATTTCACACATGCAATCACATAATTACTAATACAAATGTGCAATCAATTCCAACTAATTTTTTTTTATAAAGTAAGAGAATTTAAAAGCACGATCTCTTCAGATAAATTCAATTATTTTACTAAATTCAATTATTTTACAAAGCATGCAAATAAAAGTAATATACTAAATAACAATAGTACATAACTACTTATTACTCAAACATTATCATATGAAATATCACAAAACTAATTTTCACCATCATTAATTATATCTAAAAAAAAATCCTTAGCCATATCCTATAAGCTAACGAAAAAAACACATACACACCTTATCGAATATGGTATGAATAAAATAAACGGTTAAAAGGCTATCATTGACACCCGTAGAGCTAATTTGATGACACGAGAAATAGGAGTGTCAATTGATACGATATGGGTAGAGTTGATGCATTTGACACATTTCAATCACATTACTGATACAAAATTTAAAAGCAAAAAAATATACAATCAATTCCAACTAATTATTTTATGTTATAAAACAAGGTAATTCATAACACGAATTTATCTTCGGTCAAATGCAATTATTTAACTAATATTAAGGCATGCAAGTATTCTTTTTAATTAACATTTTTCTTATTACAAAAAATTGCACTAATAATAAAAGTACATCAGTAATTATTGCTCAAATATTATCATATGAAATATCACACAAATAAGTTTCACCATCACTAATCATTGCTCAAATATTATCATATAATTTTCTTTTACATATTTACTCCATTAGATAATGGGTAGAAAAGCTTTTATCCATATTCATACGGATAAGCTAATAGAAAAATAAACCTTACCCATACCCACTTTATCGAATACGGTACTTGACACCTTAGCGAGAAAGTAGTTTGTATAATCTTTCCACTATACAGATTGAATACCGAGGATCCTTCGATCTGTACAAATTACATTAGCTACGTCATGAAATTGTGTTTAGTTGAAGACTTGATGACCCAGTAAATGTTTCTTCTTCTGTTTTTTGGAGACAAATTAGTGAAGGATCGGTCCTTATTTGTTTATTGAATTATTGCTGTATGTCCAACCGAGTTCAGATTTTGAAGTCAAATATTGGAACGTAAGTGTAGCGACCTGCTTCTCTTTATAACCTCTTTCTCTGTCTCTCTTTCTCATCGATCCCTTTACTCCACCATTTTTCCATAGCTCAACGTTGAACCAGATCCCTCAATTCAATATGGCCTACTTCTACCCGATCCTCGTGATGCCCCTACTCTACTTATTAATCAATGTCTCTCTTGCAAACACTAGTACTGGCATCCACTTCAGCTATAACTCCACCTCTGGTTGGGAAAACATCAAGAAAAATGGTGCAACAATCATAAAAGATGGTATTCTCCAGCTCAATGATGAATCTTCGTCAGTGAGCAACTACTGTAGCTGGGCAACCTACAACAAACCCATTCCTCTCGTGGATAATATCACCGGTGTGCCTGCCAGCTTTCTCACTCAGTTCACCGTCTACATTAACGCAACCAAAAACACCACGAGAGGTGATGGCCTCGCCTTCTTCTTGTCATCATATCCCCTTATCAATCCAGATAATTCTTGTGGTGGCCACCTCGGTCTCTTCACCACTGACAACAACACGGACAGTTCACAAAATCCAGTGGTGGCTGTGGAGTTCGACACCTATCAAAATGACTGGGATCCTTCTTATGAACATGTAGGGATTGATGTGAACGATATCTATTCTGTCGTTGTCCACAAACTCGAAGATAACATCCAAGGTGGCACCTATAAAAAAGTATTGGTTAATTACAGTGCTGACAACCAGACCATGAAGGTGTCTTTGAGCGATGTACAAAATTCACAAGAACCCAGCACGATATTCCTCTCCTATAAAGTAAACTTGACCCAAGTACTCCCAGAAACAGTGGTAGTAGGTTTTTCGGCATCTACTGGTTCGGCAGCTGAGATCCATCAGATCCATTCTTGGGAGTTTTCAACCACCTTTGGATCCTGGGAAAAGGCACCAAGAAAGAAAAAATCTGTTTTTGTACTAGTGCTATGTGCTATTGGCGCCACATTGCTTCTTGGTGGCTTTGGTTGGTTTCTTGTAAGGCAAGGGAAGCCTCGAGAGAAGCGTGACTTACCCACAAAGTATAGGCACAAAGAGTTGGTTATACCTACTTCGAATTTTGCGCCAAAGAACAAGCTTGGCGAAGGAGGTTTTGGTCCTGTGTATAAGGCGTACTTGAGAGACAGTTGCGATGAAGTGGCTGTGAAACATCTTAAACAAGGGGGTAACCAAGGATCCAAAGAGTTCAACACCGAAGTAGAAACTCTGGGTAAGCTGAGGCACCCAAATCTAGTCGAGCTCTTTGGTTGGTGTGAAGAAAAAGGTGAACACCTATTAGTATACAAGTATATGCCAAATGGAAGTCTTAATTCACTAATCTATGACAAGGACCGCTTGTTATTGTGGCCCAAAAGATATGAGATCGCTATCAACCTAGCCAATGCACTGTGCTATCTACATACCGGTAATGAACACAACAAGATTATTGTTCACAGAGACATTAAGCCGGATAATGTGCTTTTAGATTCATCCTTGAATGCTAAGCTGGGTGACTTTGGACTGGCAAGGCAAGTGGGTTACGGCCTCAGCGCAAAAACAACAGATGCATTTGGGACCCGTGGATATGCGGCCCCAGAACTAATCAACGAGGAAGGAAGAATCAAA
Source organism: Carex scoparia (assembly GCA_024447655.1). Classification (NCBI taxonomy): domain Eukaryota; kingdom Viridiplantae; phylum Streptophyta; class Magnoliopsida; order Poales; family Cyperaceae; genus Carex; species Carex scoparia. Next base: position 10,076,593 of record JAJHPE010000004.1, on the reverse strand, counting down.
CCAAGCACACAATCTGATATCTATAGCTTTGGAGTTGTCCTCCTAGAAATAGCGTGTGGAAGAAGACCGGTTGATCTAGACTTGGTACAGTTTGTTTGGGAGCATTATGCAAGCAATAAACTCCGTAAGGCTGCTGATGAAAGGCTGCGAGGTGAGTATAATGTGAAGGAAATTGAACGTATGATGTTTGTAGGGCTTTGGTGTACTCATCCGGGCGCGTCTGAACGGCCAACCATTGGATTAGTAAAGAGCGCTCTATTGTTTGAGGATTGTGATTTGCCAGTTCATCCTCGAAGCATGCCCATTAATCCTTCTTCGCTATCTGGACAAGTGTTTGATGGGAGCGCAATAGCAAATCTATTCAACTCTAACGGGACCTCCAAGGGGCGATCTCAGGAAGCAATTTCTGAAATTAAAGTGATTGAAAATTAATAGTGTGCAACCTTATTTATTTTACATATATCAGGTTTGAATGTAACGGTCGAATCTATAGTAATGTTCTCCCATACAGGAATTACCTTCTGTTATTCAATTATATATTCCAGTGTGGATTTGTGTTGTGTGCCGAGTTGTATTTATTATCAAATATATATTGAGATTTCTTTACTTTAATACAAGTGCCCATATATATGATCTGCCATAATTTGAATACAGCTAGTAATTAAGTTGTCATTTTTCAATCTGAATCAATCGTGTCTTCATTGTGTCCTTTTTTTTGTATGTAGGATGAAACAATGTAAGGTGTAATTGCAATCTCACACTGCCTTATATTAATAGCATATATCGATTACAACTCAAAAGGACACAAGTACCCGGCCCATTTTTAGTTTGTTGGTGATTTTACAAAAACAATGGCAACCTGAAGATAGAGGAATCAAACTTATTCTGATGCCTTTTAGTTAGAAGAACAATGAATAGACTTGTAAGAAATAGAAAGAGTGATAGAAATAAACATGCATGAAGTTTCTGTTTTAATTATCCATTTATGTTTTTAATTTTTTTCCCGAAGTTTCCGTAGCCTAGATTTCTGTTGTAAAGCTAGAATTCAAACCATGTTGATATGTTGCTTGCACTGAATTTGTTTATAAAAATTTGAAAACAAATGCTTATAATAAGCTCAAATTTTAATTATTAGAATAAGCTCGAGGAAGGTTGTTCTGGCCCCGGTTTCATCATTATGAATGTCTAATTTGAGATATATGTTTAAGATGTGGAAGACACTTCAAAAGGTTCATGAATGTCTAATTTGAGATACATGTTTACTTATTCATGAAACAGAAGCTTTGTACGTTGAACTACACTAATTGCATTAAAAAAAATTATATTATTCACTTCGTAATACAAGACTAATAATTAATAGCTCGAGGAAATGCTCGGGGAACATACAAAAACTCACAATTTTTTTGTTATATTGCGTCCAATAAAAATAAGCCAATTTTTTTTTCTTTAAAAGTCATCTGAATTGTTCACTGACCACTTATAATCCTTCCAAGAAGTTTTTTTCCATAAAATATGAGACTGGCGCCAATCCAGAAATATAATTGCGGAGTATTTCTTTCCTTTGATGCAGAAATTAATTCTGATTTATTCAAGAGAGGGTGATGATATTAACACAATAATTTTTTTATTAACACAAAAACTTCATATTTTCGAATTGTATAGACAAATGTTCCCTTAAATTCTACCTAGATGCCATATATTTTTTAAGATTTTTTTTTTAAAATTGCTTGGTAGTGGCTTATTTTTTAAGATATTAAGGTCATTGATGTACAGCCAGAGATCGATGCATGGGGGGTTTTTTTTTTTTCAAATTAGACGACGATCTAATAATAATGAAGAACATATAGTAACAAATAAATTATTCTTATTCTAGAAGATTGCAGAATTAACGGGATCAAAAATGGCATTTGAAAGAAAAATATATGGAGGGCAAAAATGTCTATAAAAACTAAAAATTTGAAGTTGTTGTGTCAAAATAAAAAGTTATTGTGCTAATATCAGTACATTCAAGAGAGACCACTATGTAATGAAATAAAAATAAAAAGTTATTAATTTCTTTTATGCTTGTGTAGAGAAAAAAAAGTGTTAACAAACGAAAATCTTCAACCCTAAAAAAAATGAAAGAAATTTTCCTCTAAAGAGGCTGGATATGATAATCCAGTTATGTGTACGTGGAGAAGATCAAACTGTGAACAATTTATATTATTTTATATATATTACAAATTTGAATTGGATAAGCTAACTTCAATGAATATGTTCAGTAAAAAAATTACATAATTTATTGTTGTTAGATGCATATCTTCATTCTTATATTAAGCATTTAGATGTCCTAGTTTGTCAAAGGCTTTAAAAGATAAATTTTCAAATTGAATATCCAACCTCCAATATATTTAGGCACATACTTGTTACACATAGTCATCACAAGTGCTTCCCATTTTTTTTCGAAAACTTTCCTAATCTTTTATTTGATTGTCAGATACTCGATAATTGGTCTTGATTTATTTCCATTTTTGAAATGTCGACATTTAAGCATAATCGTTGCAATTTTTTATTTGCAGAGATAAGAAGGTGAGAAAAAATTTGGAAGGAATTAATATAAAACAAGTGTCTGCTGTAACTATTATATTTTGTTAGTTTAAAGTCACCGTCGTTCCAACCATTTTGGGTTCCTCTTGCCTCAATGCAAGGAAACGCACATTAAAAAATATATATATATTACAAATTAAGATGCATAATTGATTGCCCTGTATTAAATGCATAAGAGGCAACAATACTCTAGGTTGGAATATGTCTACAGTTTTTTTAAAATTAAGTGGAGGAAATTCCACTTGTTTAATTAAACAAGCATTTTTTTTATATCAGACAGTTGGTACCTATTACATGGTTGTAAAAATAGCTCATATGCACAAAGTAAAAACAATGTAACATTATAATCTGACAACATATTGTAAGAACAATTCGTATTGTGTGACGAAATAATGGAGAGTAATTATGAAAATGACAAACAAATTGCTCGTCCATGGTAACTGATATTCATATAAATTATGAGCAAACATCATTTATTACAGCAGTGTTCTACTGATGAGGAATGTTAAATGCTATAAAATTATAGTAACTGAAAAATATATTAATAGTATACTAAATCTAGAGGACATGATCATGCAGCTGTGGTTGTTGAACTAACAACTAAATAGAATCATGCTAGTGAGATCAAGATGTTTCAAAATAGCCCGTTTGGTGTCAGCACCTGAGGCAATCTGTAGGCTTTTTTTATTTTGCAATTAGTGAGATACATCTATTAGTTTGTTTAATTAATGTACACTATAAATATTATTTCTCATTAAACTTTATTATACTAATTGACTTTTTATTATCATTTGGATTTAGAACGAACCTATTTGAATATCATTCATTGATATTGTTGAATAATTATTCTTTTCATTTGTAGATTTTTTAATTTGAGATATACAAAACTAATAATTAATAACTCGAGGCAATGCTTGGGGAACATACAAAAACTTGCAAATTTTTTGTTATATTGCGTCCAATAAAAAATAAATCAAAGATTTTTTTTTTTTAATTCATCTCAATTGCTCACCAATCACCAGTATATTGAGATCTGTTTTTTTTTTTTTTCCCATAAAATATGAGACTAGCGCCAATCCAGAAATATAATTGCGGAGTATTTCTTTCCTTTGATGCAGAAATTAATTCTGACTTATTCAAGAGAGACAACAATTTATTGAAATAAAAATAAAAAGTTATTAATTAATTTTATGCTTGTTTAGAGAAAACAGGTGTTACCAAAATAAAATCTTCAACCCTAAAAAAAATAAAAGAAAATCTTCCTATAAAGAGGCTGGATACGATCATCCAGTTATGTATTACGTGGAGAAGATAAAACTGTGAACCATTTATTTGTTACTTATTCTTTTATATTATAAATTTGAATTGGATAAGCTAACTTCAATGAATCTATGTTCAGTAAAAAATACATGATTATGTCCTAGTTTGTCGACGGCTTTAAAAGATAAAATTTCGGATTGAATATCAGCTTTCCAATCAAATTGCTAGTCTTCCTTTTTTTTTTATTCTATGTATCTTTTTTATTTATTTTTTTTACATGTGGATGTCTAATTTATTTAGGCACATACTCGTCACACGTAGTTACCACATATACTTCACATTTTTTTTTTCGAAAACTTTCCTAATTTTTTTTTTGATTGTCAGATACTCGATAATTAGTCTTGATTTATTTTCACTTCTGAAATGTCATTTAAGCATAATCGTTGCAATTTTTTATTTGCAGAGATAAGAAAGTGAGAAAATATTGAGAAAATATTTTTAACTTGGAAGGAATGAATATAAAACAAGTGTTTGATGCAACTATTATATTTTGTTAGTTTAAGGTCACCATCCTTCCAACCATTTTGGGTTCCTCTTGCCCCAATGCAAGGAAACGCACATTTAAAAAATATATATATTACAAATTGAGATGCATAAAAGTCAACAATAGTCTAGGTTGGAATATGTTTGCAGTTTTTTTTAATAAAATAGAGAAAATTCCACTTGTTTTATTAAAACAAGCAAATTTTTTATATCAGCCAGTTGGTACCTATTACATGCATGGTTGTAAAAATAGTTCATATACATAAAGTAAAAAAATTCTAACATTACAATCTGATAACATATTGTAAGAATAATTCGAATGTGATGAAATAATGGAGAGTAATTATGAAAATGACAAACAAATTACTCGTCAATCGTAACTGATATTCATATAAATTGTGAACCAATATCAATTATTACAGCAGTGTTCAACTGATGAGGAATGTTAAATTCTATAAAATTATAGTAACTGAAAATTATATTAATAGTATATTAAATCTAGAGGACATGATCATGCAGCAGTGGTTGTTGAACTAACGACTAAATAGAATCATGTTAGTGAGATAAAGATGTTTCAGAATGCCTGTTTGGTGTCAGCACCTGAGGCAATCTGGAGGCTTTTTTATTTTGCAATTAGTTAGATGCATCTATCAGTTCGTTTAATTTACACTAACAATATTATTTCTCATCAAAATTATTATACTAATTGACTTTTTATTATAATTTGGATTTAGAATGAATCTATTTGAATATCATTCATGGATATTGTTGAATAATTATTCTTTTCATTAATCTATATTTTTTTATTACAGTATTTCATATTCTATGAGATTTTCTTTTTGTTATGGTTAGAGCAAAATAGACTTTGTTTTCAAGATTCAAATTTAAATCAGTTAATAGTATTAATTGTAAATAAAATTATATCTCTTGCTACCTTTTAATGTAAGAATAGACGCGATGATTTATTGTTTGAACTTAAAACTCACTCTAATTCTTCCATTTTATATGAAAGACGTGGTACCAGTTTTAAACACAGAGGCTATACCGAGAAAGATTGGAATCGCATAACAGGGTTTGGACCCGTTATAACAGTGCAAGATCTGGTACAGCTTTAGGTCTGCATAATATTTTGTGGGAGAAGGTTGTGGAAAAACTGTTATTTAATTTGTTGAAAAACTTTTTTTTTTGAAATTTTTTAGTATAAGAAAAAAAAAAAAAATTTTTTAATTTTTTTTTTTTAAAAATTTTTTAAAAAAAATAAAAAAAAAAAATTTTACCATCCGTTTCCTCCTACCCGTACGTTCGGCTTTTAATTGCTGAAACTTTAAATCCAACCCCTTAATTTGTAAAGTCAATGACATGTAAATTTAAGGAAGATTAATATTGAGAAAGAAAACCACAACATGACAAACTAATATTACATTCTTAATAAAAGTACAAGAAGAATTCATTAGTTCACACAACTCCTACTAATTAATTTTTTTTCCAAAGTTAAGTTCAAACACAAACATAAAGAACTTGTGTAATGCAACCAGTAATTAAACAATCCCAAACTCAAATTAAACATAACCTCAAGTACTGCAACCATGTTCTAAACTGCATAAATGTGCGACACATCAATCACAGAAATAGTTTGTGATATCGTCCTCCGTCTCCTCTGCAGTGGGATTTTGCGCATTGTTCAACTTCTGAGTATAACCCGGCATGGTAAGTTCCAGGAAATAGTTTCATTCAGGAGACACCATCATTCCATGTTCCATAAAAAGTGGCTCGAGACTGATGTCAAGCTTGACATTGCTGTTGCTCATGGAAACCGTTTCCTCCTCTGGTTTATTCTCCATGCCACCAGCACTTATCTCCCAGTTCCATTTTCATTACTGAAAATAAGGAATGATGGCATAACAGTATTATTGTTACTGCCTTCACCAGCATCTGCATAAAGAATATTCTCTAGATTGAGCACAACATGCCGTGTAATGAAAAGGATGGAGAAGAAAAGGTTGGACACACCATCAGGGTTCAATTTCTCTATATTCTGATTTTCAAAACTCATTATGTTTTACAAATAATAGTACTTTTTACATAAGATAACCATTTAAATTGTTTTTATTCACTCATTATAATTTTTTTTACAAAATTTGAAATTAATACAAAAGGATAACAAAGTAATTCTACACCAGACATATAAGAAAGATAAGTACTGATAACAGGTATGTGAAAACAAAATTGAGTCATAGCCACCGTGGAAGTTAAATGGAAATGTCACTATGTGAGTCAGATTCTTACATAATTTACAGTTCATTCTTATGATGGAGTAAAAAAGCAATAAAATGAAGAGGGAAGGAAAAATATATCAAAGATATAGATACTTGGTGCGCTGAAATAGAAAGACCCAATTTAGGGCATACTACAATGGAAGAGTAAATCTAAATGCACTGGAAATCGAATTGAATATAAGTAATTTTATATTTTATATTTATCCCTATAGGGTAACGGGTATGAAATAGTCACTACCCATACCCTTACCCATTTATTTAACAAAAAAATTATTACCCTTACCCATACCCATATCAAATAAGCTAATGGAAAAAAAAAAAAAAAAAAAAACCTTACCCATATCTGCCTTATTGAATACAATACGAGTCAGGTAAACGGTTAAGAAAGTACCATTGACACCCGTTATCAGGGTTCAATTTCTCTTTATTATGATTTACATGTGAAAAAAATCACTAAATTTATAAACAAGGTTCACCTCCTCTTTACCTTTTCATCTCGAATTTACTAATTCTAACGATCTTGACTTTTGTAAAAAATAAAACTAAATATATCCAAAAGAGAAATACTAAGAAGTTCCTAAAATAATAAATATTTAGTTGAAATTCAATACCGGGGAATTATTTGCCGTGGATTAGAATCATAACGAGTGAGCCAAAACTTCCATTTTCTCTGTGCCTCTCCTCAACAATTGGCAGCATATTTCGTCCTCTCCATCCATCATCATGCCCTCCACAAAAATATCACTTTTCATATATCTCATCAAAAATTCATAAAAGTTGAATTCTTGTGTGGTTTTGGAAAATTGCAGCCCCGACACTTAGTTTTTATTATTCATTTTATAGAAAATAGATAGTAGTGGTCTATTTATAACCAACAAACCCTAAAAGCAATGAATGTCCGTTGTGGATGGGAATGGGTTGCGACCGACGCCCATCGGACTCAAATTTTAGTCTGATGGGTTCCTCTATCGTCCGAGTCTCTTTAAGATTCGTACGCATCGCTTCAATGTTAGTGACAAAAAATGTGATTGCACCTCCTTAATTACAAGTGCCTGTCTATAGAATGAATTAAAGAACATATTATGATCATATCTAGTTATGTACATCATCTAATTTCATTAAAGAGGAAAACTGTGATCATTTTAATTTTTGTTTAATTAATTCACTTGACCACTTGATATTTAGTTTATGGCGCATTGCCAACTGTTCATGCATTTAATTCATTAGATCTCGAGGTATATTCAATTCATTTGTTTAATTCAATTGATTTAGTCGAGATCACATCGCTTATTTCTGTACTTATGCATATGGGCTGAAGCCCAACCAGGCAGTAAGGCCCATTTTTTGGCAAGTGGATTTGGTAATGGAATACTAAGATCCAACTGTAAAGAGAGATTAACTATATTTCAAGTATATTACCTCCATAAAAACATATGATATCAAATTTCTCTGTTGTATAACAAAATTAAATGGTAATTGTATATTGGACTGCAAAAACATTAATTTCAACAGCATGCACACAAAAGCCGTGTTTTAGAGAGAAAAATCTCAAAAATTGATAACAGATACTTGAAATTAACCCAGTACAATAGTTCACTATAAATAAGCCATGCCTTTCAAACGAAATCTCAATTCATTGTTCCTATCGTACACTATTTAGATATAGGCAATCCCAATTTGGCCATCTTTTTTTGATAAAGGTGGGATACTCTGTTCATTGTTGAAAACATTTTCCGGATCAATCTTTGTCTTTGCTCTTACCAACCTATCATAATTTGATAAAAAATATGCATTACCCCATAGCTTTGCATGGTTCATATCATCAACTGTACTACTTGTACCGTCTGTCCAGTTGTTGGTACCTAAATCTAGGTCTAGGTAGTTCACATATGCTGCTCTAGGGTTTATTGACACGAATGGACCCATATATTCATAGAAGTCTCTTATCCAAGCTATATAACTATCCCTCATGCCCTCATTGGCTTTTGTCCAATCAATCATGTATTGGATGTTGTACAAATTTCCAGCTCTATGAGGAAATGGTAAGTCTGTACCTCCTATGTGTTCCATGACCCCACCATATGGTTTAAATATAACGTAGGCACTCGGCTCTTTCGTTAAGAATTTTATGGCCCCAATTAGACCCTCTTTTGAAATAGGAGTTTGAACATAATCTGACTTTGCTTTGAAAAAGTTTTTTGGGTTTGTACTCCGGTTTCTTAGGTCTGATACTGAGTTGAGCAATGCTGCTTTTACTGTCGACTCAAGCCAGCTCATCTCTTCTAGGTCAGATTCGTTGATCAGTAATTCAGGATATCTTTCACTCAGCATTGAGAAAACACTTCCCTTTGGACCCAAATACAATCCTGTGAAAGAAACCAACCCGTTCCCATCCTCTAATCCTGAGATAACAGTTTGTAAAAAGAACTCATCGGGTAGACTGGGCCCAACATACTGCCACTTGTGAACTAAATCAGCCAGTGGTTCGATCGGGCCGGATTTGTAGATATTAAACCAAGTGACCTGATTTGGAACTGGTACTAGTTGTAGTTTCCATTTATAGACAACGCCCCAACTTCCCCCACCTCCACCCCGTATTGCCCAAAAAACATCTTCATCCATCAGACTGCGATTCAAAACCCTGCCATTTGGATCAATGAAAATGACATCAAGCACATTGTCAGCCGCCAACCCATACTTTCTTGATAGGAGACTAAACCCACCACCTTGTTGAATATTGATACAAAATTAGAGTAAGGATATTCCAGATTTAGAGATCTGGATGAAAACGTGTTGTGATGTATTTTTAGCATGTAGTTGAGTTAGTGGTTTCCTTAATTACTGTAGACAGAATTAGTGTGTGTAGTGGGGTTAGTTATTTCTATATTTAGTTTGTGTAGTGGGTTTAGTGGATGTCTAAATATGGCAGTATTGTAACAGGAGGTTAGGTAGTGGGATACTAAGTTTAGATAGTCCAAATTTAATTGTTGTAGTGCTATAAAATCAGATGTACTTTGTGTCCGAAAAAATTAAGCAATAGAAGTTAATTTCAACAGAAAATTTCTTCTCTTTGTTTCGTTGTATTCTTCTGAAATTTCCAACAAAGTGGTATCAAAGCAGGTCGATCAACCTTGGGGCATTTTCAATGGCAGAAAACGGCAACAACACGGTGAATGTAACTCAACCAGCAATTCCTCTCTTCAACAGCGAGAATTACACTTTTTGGAGCATCAAGATGACGACCTTGTTCAAGTCACACGGCCTATGGGAGTTGGTTAACAATGGTCCAGCAGATCCATATCCGAACCAGCAAGAAAATCAGAAGAAAGATGCAAGGGCGTTATTCTTCATCCAACAAGTAGTGCATGACACCATCTTCTCGAAAATTGCGGCAGTCACCAACGCAAAGGAGACATGGACAACCCTGAAAATAGCATTTCAAGGAAGTTCTCGAGTCATGGCAATCAAACTTCAAGGCCTACGCAGGGACTTTGAAACATTGCAGATGAACAAGGAGGAATCCGTGCAAATTTTTCTCTCAAGAGTACAAGAGGTGGTCAACCAAATTCGAGCATTTGGAGACACTATGGAAGAGAAGACGGTGGTGGTAAAGGTGTTAAGGAGCCTAACACCCAAGTTTGATCATGTAGTTGCAGCAATCGAAGAATCCAAAGATCTAGCAACCTACACCTTCGATGAACTCATGGCTGCAGACTCATGAAACAAGGATGTCAAAGGCAGAAGATAAAGACGACAACAAGGCGTTCTACATGCAAGGGGAGACGTCACGAAGCAGAGGCAGAGGCAATTTCAGCAGAGAACGAAGTAACTCCAACAGAGGAGGAAGAGGAAGGGGAAAAGAAAGAGGCAGCAGCAGCACTGCTAAAAATAGTCAATCATATGATGAATCCAAGAAGGATATCCAGTGCTATTATTGCAACAAGTTTGGGCACTATCAATCTGAGTGCTATGAAGCCAAGAAAAACATCCAATGCTACTACTACAATAAGTTTGGGCACTACCAATCTGAGGAGAATCAAGCAAGCTATGTTGTAGAAGAAAATGAGCAACCGTCACTCTTCATGGCATACACCGAAAGCAAGATTGATGCAAGCAGCAAGGGCATAGTAGGAGTGCACATAATAGAAAATGGTGGTAGCAGTCCAGAAAGTGGCAAAATCATGGTGAGTATAAATATTTTGTTCGATGAAAAGGCCCTCAAGGTGGAGAATGTAGGACTCATTCGTCAGAGGTAGTTGAAGCTGGTGTACAACCATGATATATGGCTGGCTCAGATGCCAGAAAAATGTAGTTTCAAGGTGTTGAGAGATATTGTGACGAAGAGGTTTCCTTCATTAAAATTTGTGTTGATCAAATACAAGAATTCTGACGGGGATCTGGTTACCATTACCGATACACAAGTGCTGAGGATAGCAGAATCATGTTTCGATCGGCCTGTACATATGGAGGCAGAGGAAGAAGAAAAGGGACTTTTCTTGATGAGACTACATATTGTAGAAGTCAATCTTGAGCAAGAGTCAACAATCACAGAGGAGGAAACTGAAGCTCCTGGGAGTGAAATTGGAAACCGAGACTAAGGTGGAGTCTAAGAAGAAAGTAAAGAAGACCAATGTGTCAGTGCAAGCAATGGTATATGGTGCATTGCCAGCTGAGGAGGCAAAGACAAGAAAGAAGGAGAAAGAAAAGGAGAAGCAATTGACGAAGATGCTAATGGGCAAGCTTCTAACTAGGAAACAAAAGGAGGAGCAGAGAAAATTGGAAGCTATGAAGCGGCAGTTCATTGCACAAATTGCTGAGGGTTTGGGCAGTAAAAGTTCTGGTACAACTGAGGTTAAAGAGAGGCCGAAATATGAGACAAAGAAGTAAAAGCCCAAGGTAGTTGAAAAGGAGGTCATAGAGGAGGTCATGGAGGCTGATAATGATGTGGAAGAATCCACGGTGGATGATGAATCAGTCGAGTCACAATCTCAGATAGCTATTATCGAAGAGGCTAAGGAGCAAATAGAAGAGGTGAAATCGACATGGGAGAATGACAATTGGGATACGAAGATCTAGAATAATGACTCAGAAGAAGACGATGATGTTGAAACTTGGAGTTGGAAATTTTGTATCAAGGTGGAGTGTTGAATATTGATACAAAATTAGAGTAAGAATATTCCAAATTTAGAGATCTGGATGAAAATGTGTTGTGATGTATTTTTAGCATGTAGTTAAGTTAGTAGTTTCCTTAATTACTGTAGACAGAATTAGTATGTGTAGTGGAGTTAGTTATTTCTATATTTAGTTTGTGTAGTAGGTTTAGTGGATGCCTAAATATGGCAGTATTGTAGCAGAAGGTTAGGTAGTGGGATACTAAGTTTAAATAGTCCAAATTTAATTGTTGTAGTGCTATAAATTCAGATGTGCTTTGTATCCGAAAAAATTAAGCAATAGAAGTTAATTTCAGCAAAAAATTTCTTCTTTCTGTTTCGTTGTATCCTTCTGAAATTTCCAACACACCTGATATGTGACCTCCAGATCCAACAGTTGCACAAGTTCCAGCAGTAAACCCCAGCGTCCCGTTTGACTTAACTGCCACGTTGTAATATATTTCTCCAACTATTGCACCTGCCTCGACCCAAGCAGTGGCTGAAGAAGGATCAACCTGAACACGGTTCAAGTTGGTAATGTCAATTATTCCAAAGGGGTTTTGGTATGATGTGGTGTAGGATAAACCCTCATAGCTATGGCCTCCACTACGAACACGTATTGTTAAATAGAATTGAATGTTGCAATTGGTGTTCAGATAAGGGAAATATTATGATGTCAGGTTTTGGGGTTGTAGGGCGAGAATAGCGGAGATTTTGAATGGAGAAGGTAAGTAATTGCATGTATTGAGAAGAAGATGAATTCGATCGATAAGTGAAGTTTTTTATATTTTTGGAGAGAAGGCAAGAAGATAGCGGCAAGTTGGAGGTGCTGTCTAGAGTACTTCAGTTTGGTTGCGCTTCAATGGCTGCTGGGAAAAGGGACACGAGGAAGAGAAAAGTTAAAGCAATTGGATACATATTTTGTGGTGGGAGGCTTGTAATTGATGTTCGAGCAAAATACTGAGAGAACATGAGTATTGAAATACGGATGGAATTAAGAAGGGTATTGCAGTTGCTCTCCAATTTAACACAATAATGTGCTTGTTTTCTGTGCAAGCGTCTGTAAACTTTAATTCAAGCTGCAACTTTTCAAGCTTAATCTAAAAATACAAGCTAATTAACAGTCCCAAAAACTGGATAAACCTAGAGAGCCTAATATTCAAAAGAGATGGGGCTGATCCCCCAAGGAAAAATAAAAAATTAATAAAAAATAGAGGTTATTTAATACGATACAAGTTCCTAAATTAAGAAATGACAAAGTACATCACGATATTCTATCCCCCCAGAGCGTGGATTTAGAAAATAAACTAAGCTCTGCATGGAAAATCTATTCTATTATATAATGGATTGATTTAGATCTGTTCACTTTGTATACTATTTTGTTGTACTACTAATTTATGATCTTATAGTAGATCTATTCTGGAAATTATTACAAAATATAAACAACCACCTTATATATATAGCGCTTTTGATCAACCCTCTAAGAGATCCTTTTCAGAAAAAAAATTGTAAAAAAGTTTATCCCTAAAATCGAGAGAATTGAGCAAAATAAACCAATTTAGACTTTATTTTTCTGGACAATCAAGGAACTTCTATAAACTAGCAATTAGAGTGATTAATTTGATAGATTAATTAGATATTGTGTCACACTCCAGATTTTTACCATCCAGAGCGTGATTATAACATCATCATTGCACGTTTTCTTGGCCCGTCAACCTACGTCGCCAACAGAAAGAGAAACAAAATAACAAAAACGGAGTCAGCTGCAAAGCTCAGTAACCGGTTATTTAGCGACGCACTTCTCTATAATTGGTTTAATTTAACAACCATTCAAACAGGCCGAACTAATCCACACAAATACATATAAAATTATGCACGTATATTTAACCGGGATAGCACATCGGTCTAGGTTGTCCGTAAAACAAGTCACATCATATTCACACAGTTGGAATCCCATCACATAGGCGATTCCCAACTTCCACATAACATAATTCCACAAAACCGCCAATCCAGTGGGAAATCCATCTAACACTGGAAGGCTGCCAACCCCTGGAAAATTCATCCAACAACGAGAGGCTACAATCACATATCAAATTCCAACCTCAGACCCGCTATCCCGTTAAATATGTCATCATAATTCAATATGCAATACCCATATTCAAATCAACCATACAAAACGAAAACACAAATTATAAAGAAGTCCGGTTACCTTTAGCGAGATATTTCAGAAACAGAAGTTAGACTGCAATCACTTGTACATAATCAAACGGACACGTAGAATCCAAATTGAAACTGGACATACAATGAAGTTCTTCTTAATTGATTATACAAGAAAAAGAGGAGAGAGAAGTCTTATTCGGGGCCTTTATCTGGATGCCAAATGAAATTGATATGGAGAATTTGAAATGGTGCGTTTAAGAGAAAACAAGAACTGGCATAGAAATCAATTAAAGGGGTGCGGTTTAGATATATTGATGGAGGGTTTAATCAAGAAATCAGGAATTACTTATTTTGCTCCGTAACTGAATCAAATCAGATAAAATTTTAAAAAGAAAGGCGGTTTACCATTTATATACAATTGCTCCAAATAACCATCTGGAAGTAATGCCGCGTTTTTTGTTTTATATTCTTCTTTTAATGAATAAAAATAGAAATAAACTCGGTTATATAAATTCTTTATTGGCTACCATTGTCACGCTGATAGGCTATCTAATTGTGTCAATCAATCAAACATAACATATATTATACTTTATCATCATATTCTTTATTTTTCTGTTATTAATTTGAACAGACAAATTAATAATTCATTTATTTAACATACTAAATAATACATATATAAAAAAAATTCAAATTAATCGTTATATTAGTTGATATTGAAATCCTTGATTTCATTTAAAAGTAAATATTTTTTTAAACATAGATATATATATATAGTATATTTAGTATTATAAAATAATTTTAAACATAAAGTCTTTGTATGATACGCAATTAAATCAATTAAGTTATTAGCCATGATCGTTACCTTCAAATAATGACATTAATTAATTTATTAACCACGGTAATTACCTTTAAATAATTATATTAAGTTATTAACAACGATAGACACAAGTAAGTTATATATGTCTTTACTTTTGTCAGATTGTTATATTTTTCATAGTAGAAAGCGTACAATGCCTCTGACATTGCCTCATTAATGTCCCGTGGTGACTGTAGCCGGGACCCTGACTGCTATATAAACCTTATAGGGGACCTATTTGTCAGTGAGGGTGAGGCCATGTGGTTCTCTAACTACTGGGGCACTGTATATATTTTCTATAGTAGTATTTGTGCTTGTCATGTTGAAAGATAATTTAATTACTGAGTGAAGAGCATGAATCTTGCTCCAGCTCAAGCATGGCAAACAAACTGAATGGAATCTCAATTCAAATTAATTACCCCCTAATTACATGTGCCCTTCTATATAAATTAATTACAAGTACACATGGTCATATATAGTTATCTACATCAGCCATGCTTGACCTGAACGCATCTCTTTATCTGCTCAGATCCACAAGATGTAAATAATAAAATAATATGATAGTCAACGCATTAGTGACGAGGAGACCCAATAATTATATTCTTGAAGAAATGTAGCTAGGGGGCACGCATTACATCTTTGAATTCGACTAACAAAATTGAAGAAGCATTGCATACCATAATATTTGAAATCGACTGTTCCATTTCACTCCTTTCTTAATAATAAACCGCACCATTTTTTTTAATTCCCATCATAAATCACTTCCGTTGAATTTGAAGTGACACTTCTCAATTTTGTAATTCAGAATTACATCACCATCATCATAATTGTAATTGTTATTTTGAGTAAATGTGGGGTGTCAAGTCACCCAACTAATATTCACAAAGATTTCGAACATGTGATCTGTCACACAGAGAACATTAATATTGTATTTACCACATAATTGTTATTGTTGTTGTTATTTGTAATATTGTATTGTTATCTACAGTCATTTTCATTAATTATTACATAAGTTTGTTCGATATCGGTTTAAATGATTAGTTTGCTCAATTATGGTTTTATATATATATATAGAGAGTAGAACTAGGGTGCTCCTAAGTTCACCCAACTTCTTGTAACTTGACTCTAAATATATCGAATCGACTTTAAATGATGAATCCAAACCGTTGAAATCCTTCTACCTAATGATTGATGCGTCTACATGTGAAAATTTTAAAGTTTCGAATTAATTTAATATAGAGTCAAGTGGTCAAAGGAGTCCAAAAAATGAATGCATTAAAATTAATTTATAAACCTTAAAATTTTGACCACTTGACTCTATATTAAATTAATTCGAAACTTTAAAATTTTCACACGTAGACGCATCAATCATTAGGTAGAAGAATTTCAACAATTTGGATTCATCGTTTAAAGTCGATTCGATATATTTTAGAGTCAAGTTCACAAGAGGTTGGGTGAACTTAGGAGCACTCTAGTTCTACTCTCTCTCTCTCTCTCTCTCTATATATATATATATATATATATATATAGTCAAGTGGTAAAAGGAGTCCAAAAAATGAATACATTAAAATTAATTTATAAACCTTAAACTTTTGACCACTTGACTCTATATTAAATTAATTCGAAACTTTAAAATTTTCACATGTAGACGCATCGCTCATTAGGTTGAAGGATTTCAACGGTTTGGATTCATCATTTAAAGTCGATTCGATATATTTTAGAGTCAAGTTCACAAGAGATTTGGTGAACTTAGGAGCACCCTAGTTCTACTCTACATATATATACAGAGAGAGAGAGAGAGAGAGTTGGATTATTGTACTTAGCGGAAAAAAATTATAGTTCAAATATTGATCCAAACCATTCAAGTTTATCTTCATATTAAATTGTGCTTGGAGACCAAATTTTACAGTTTTTAGAATTTTTTTACTATTTTTTTAATTCACTTGACCACTTGAAAACAGATCAACAACAGAGCTGCAATAAGATTGTAATTAAAACGAACTAGTACATTAACTAGCTAGATCATACAAAGGCAATTAATATGGATTTCCATTTTCGAAGTCCAGAATTAAGATCTACTATATAAAAATTTAAAATTATGTATTCATGTTATGTAATAATTATTAATAGATTCAATGATGTAGTTATTTTGTGTCATCAATAACTACATATTATCAGCCTTCAAATATATGCTTGCAATTAAATTAGTATTGTGGTCTGGATTGACTACTTGGGGAAAAGGGGAATATAGTTTCGGCATCAAATCCTCTACCCACAAATGAGTTGGGCCATCGGATCTAATTATGTTTTGTGTTAGTTGATGTGCTGCATATATATTGACGGAAAAATGAGTAACTTTCTCCGTTAACTTTCATTTTCCTCATCTCTCAAGCAGAGAACAAAGAGAAAGAAGGGAGATTCTGACCACCATCGCCTCTCCCTCCGATTCTCATGGCCTTGAAGGAGAACTCTTTGTTGTTGCCTCGCAATTTCTTCTGCCGTCATCCTTCGATTTCAAAAACTATAATTTTTCTTATATATGATATTGGAGGTAAACTGTCCTAATTTGAGGTAAATTCAATAATTTGCATTGCAAATGAAACAAGTAATAATAATTTAATCAGATTATTGGAGAGGCAGATTCCATTAAAACTGAATTCAACCTGTCACAAGTAATTTTGTTTTCTGGATAATAATGTTGAATTTGATTGGATTATATTTTTAGGTATCTATTTTGTGAAAGTTTAGATTGAACAATGGTTTAGTTGTAAACATAAATTAAAGGCTGATATCAGCAGAGTATCTAGTCTTTTTCATTTGATTTCAATGAAGAGATTGGTGAGGTATAACCTCACTTTTATTGAAAAAAAAAATGGAGCAATATGATATTTTGACCTATTTGTTTTGTTTTTGTATCGTTCTGCTTTGTAGGGAAAGTGAGAGATTAGATTATGATCGTTGCTACATATTCTTGCATCACAACACTTCTTTTTTTTTTTTTTTTTAACTAATGGTTGGAGTTCAAGCCATCCAACTATTTGTTTGTTTTTCCTTTTATTACTGTTACATATTGACATTTATATTTTCTAACTTATATTGTCTGAATGACATTATATATATCAGGTTCTGTTTATAAATTATGAAAATCAGCTCAATTTACTATTGGCATGGTGGCATGCATGATGATCAAGTAGTGCTACAACTAAAATACAGAAACACATTAAAAATAACTAAATAAAGAAAATATATATATAATAAGATAACACCAAACCTCAGTAAAAGAAATCCATAATTAGGAGCCCATTGGAGAAACTCACATCCATTTGCTATGAAGAAAAACAAAATTTTCTTTTAGATAAATGTGTTATTTTACTGACATTTTTGAACGATATAGATAAAACCAACAGGATAGAAGGCCAGCCGAGATGAATCTCAGAAGAGAAATCAAAGAAGGTGGTGGTTCAAAACATATGCCTCTGGTGGCGGTGGCGATAGATAAAGATAAAGGCAGTCAGAATGCTCTCAAATGGGCTTTGGATAAACTTGTTACCTCTAAAGGAGAAACAATAACCCTAGTTCACGTTAATACACGCAAGGCTGGTTCTCGTAAGTTAATCTCATGGAGAAATGAATACAATCTCTCATAATTGAGGATAGGCATCAATCTTATGGACAAATGATGTTCATTTAAAGTTAATTTTATATTGCTTGATTATATCTATCCATTCACCATGGAGAACAAATATACAAAAGAGAAGTCATATTATCTTGCATCATGAGGAATGGTTGAGTGGTTTTCTAATCGTGTAATTTTCCCCATTTCAGTTGTCATCTCATGGAATACATAATTTGTCTTGTGGTTGAATTGAAATTGATATAAATTTATGTAACAATAATAGAAAATTATCCCGCCCTTACTGAGAATTAATCAGGTCATCATGCTGCCATTTTTTTTTTGTCATATAATATTAGTGAACATATAGTTTTGTACAAATTTTGATAAAGTTTATATTTGTTGTGATATAATTGTAATAGATGACTAACATTCCATCACATTTTTTGTTGTTTCTAATGCACTAGCTCCCTCAGAAGATGATTCCTCAATCAGGGATATTTTTTATCCTTTCAAAGTGCTCTGCAAAAGAAAAGATGTAAGCATTTAGTTCAGTGGTCTTTTCTATTCATTCTCTGATTAATTTATTTACCAAACAGATTTCTGACCTTACAAACACTGTATTGGAAAATTTCACATATTGGATTTTTAATTTCTATGAAAAACTAAAAAGAACTTGACCCGAGATTTCATCAAAATCATTAATCCAGCTATTCCCAACTATATTGACAAAAAGATATCAATACAATTCACTTAATGCAACCATTTTCCAAATAAACTAGCATTCTGAGTTCTGACAAACAGATGGACCACTTTTTTTAGGTAATTTGCAATACCATAATTATTGATGACACAAACATAGCCAAAGCCATTGCAGAATTTATATCACAAGCAGCTATCGGGGAAATAGTCTTAGGAGAATCATCAAGATTTTTCAGGAGGTAGGATACATCATGACTGCACCTGGTTATGCCGATTCAAGACCTAAAAATATAGTATTTAACATGAATATTTTTGTTATTTCGAGTTCTCCACAACATTTGGTCCACCAGCTGCACACTGGTGTGAACACCTAGAAGTTATTCAAGATATTAGGTTAAAATTGATAATATCCCTGTATGAATTATTTGCACTGTCAGATTGAAGATGGCAGATGTTCCAGCCAAAGTTCTGAGATCTGCACCTAACTTCTGTACTGTGTATGAGATCTCAACAAAAGGCAAGCTCTTAATTTATAGAAAGGCCATGAGAGAGGCACCATTAATTTCACCACTACGTACACTTATAGAAAAGCATACCAGAATGAAGCAAGAGGCAGAAGAATATCAAATTGTCATGAATGCACTCAGAGGTTTGATTATATACATCAAATAAGTGTTATTTATAGGTCGAACCCTGAATTAGATGAAGTTTAATTATAATAAGTTAAAGATGGTAGTGAAATTTATCTTTTAAAAAAAAAAAAAAAATGAACAGTAAAAAATAATTGTTATCTATTTTTGTATTATTTCTAAAAGAAATACAAAATCTAAATTATGAATACAGTTCAAATTAGAACAGAAGCCCACTATACTTTGTATTCGTAATCTGAAGTCTGTAATTTTTCTTTTGGTTTTGTTAATTATTAGGTGAGTATGCACGAGAAACAAGATTTGAGTTGCCTTTCTCGCCACTTAACTGGCTTAGCTTTGAGTTGCCTCTCTCTCAGAGTTTGATGGTATGGGCACAAGTCTATTGAAATTCTCAAATAGACAAAACCTGATTTTTTTTTTCTTTTTGTAGTCTTTCTAATTTATCATTGCTGAAGAGTGGAATGAGTTCATGATTTTCTACATTTAGGGAGACGATTCAGAAACTGAGATGGGAAGGCATCGTTTGAAAGTCAAGCAAATGATGGAAATGTACAACACAGCATGCAAGGAGACACTTGATGCCAAAAAACAGGTAAATTTTGTCACTGGCATACCAACAGCTTGATCAGATATGAAAAATTGAAGGAAAAATAGAATTCGTTCGACATCAAGAAAATAACAATAATAAATCAGTATGTTCTGAAACAAACAAATGAAGCATTCCATGTATTCCTGCCAACTTTAACAAAAATGCATAATTTGTAGATAGTTGAATTCCGCCAACTGATGAAAGAGGAAGAGAGTCGACTATGGAAAGCCAAGCAGGCACAAGAAGCTGCATTGGAAATGGTTGAGAAAGAGTGTTCCAAATGTAGAGTTGCAATTGTAGCAGCCTACAAAAATATGATTTCAATGTGAGGATAAAGAAATGATTAATTATTACCGAGAGCAAGTATTAGCGAGGTTATTAATTATACCGACACTGCTAAGAAATTTTATCCTCACGTTAAAAACATATTCTGATTTGCTTCCAATAAGATCATAATTTAAACGAATTAATACATGTTATGAAATAATTAATATGGATTTCCACTTTCGAAGTCCTAAATTAAGACCCACCATATATAATCATAATAGTATGTATTCATGTTATGAAATAATTATCAATAGATTCAGTGCTGTATTTATTTGGTTTTTTCCACTACGTGGGAAAAAGAGGAATGTAATTTCCAGTATTTTCTTTAAGATACATTGGATAAATTTATTTCTTCATAAGAATATATATAGAGAGAGCTAGGTTGGCTAATATCAAATCGATTGTTTCTAAGAGGCCATGCAACTAAGTTGTTTTTTAAATTTTCAAAGTCCAAAAAGCCGATCTAAACTGTTAGATGTGATCTCCATCTTAAAATGAGTTTGGAGACCAAATTTTATATTTTTTTTACTATTTATTAAGCCACTTTGAAAATCGCTGATCCAAATGTGGCTTATGGTTTTATTGTTTGATTAAGCCACCGTTGGATTAGCAATTTTCAAAGTGACTTAATAAATAATAAAAAAATTCCAAAAAATATAAAATTTGGTCTTCAAGCACATTTTAATATAGAGCTCACATCTAACTGTTTGGATCAACTTTTTGGACTTTAAAAATTAAAAAATGACTTAGCTCCAAGACACCTTAGGAACAATCGATTTGATATTAGCCAACCTCTATATATATAGAGGAGGTATCCACTTACACTATTTTTTGGTGACGCAAAATTACACCCTATATTTTTAAAGTTCAAATAGTCGATCCAAACCGTTCAACATGTTAGATATATTAAAATGTGCTTGATCAAATTTTAGATGGGTACAAAAATTCAATGGTCTCAAAACAACCGTTTTGTAAAATACTTAATAAATAGTAAAAAAAATTCAAAAAGAAAGCATCTCACGTGAAATGGCGATGGCACTTTAGTTTAATCCATTCTGCATTATCGATGTCAGACCACTTCAAATTTTATCTTGTTTAAATTATATAATTATTTAAATTATTGTCAATTAAATAATTGAATATACGAATCTTTTCTCATTCCGTTGGATCTCTAGTGTTGTTCTGTATGATCTCCTCCATAAATAAATCTCCTTCTTACTCTCTTGAATCTCTAGTGTTGTTCTTTATCACCTCCTCCTTCCACGAATCTTCTCCCTCTGTTGGATCTCTAGTGTTGCTCTAGATGACCTTCTCTATAAATGAATCTCCTTCTCACTTTGTTGGATCTCTAATGTTGTTCTAGATTACTCTTCCATAAATCAATCTCCTTCTCGCTCTGTTGGATCTCTACTGTTGTTCTGAATCACCTCCTCCTTCCACAAATCTCTTTGTCATTCTGTTGGATCTTTAATTACTTTTGTGGAACTTACTAAAAGTTACAAAATGTTGAGAATGTAGTTAATGAGAAGGAAAAAAAACCTACTATATTTTCTAGATATAATTGATTTATTTAGTACTTTTTAATGTTATATCAGTTCATATTAAAAACACTAACTTAATTCAAACTTTCATTTAGATGTACTAGGGAGTACTTTTTTGAAGTAGCGTTAAATATTTTCTGGGTTGCTTTTCGTTTGGAGATAATTTTGTATTAAAATGTATCAACTATAATGTCTTAATTCTTAGTTAATGATACATGATCATTAAGATGTGCATATATTTCCTTAAAATGTTGTTGGAACTCATATCATCTGATAATCTCCAATTGTTTTGAATTATTTATCAAATTTACATATAATTGTTTTAAGAAATTATTTATCAAATTTAGCTATAATTGTTTTAAGGAGTTCAATATTCTTTTAATGGATGATTGTGCATAAAGTTTATATAAGACAAATTAAAAACTTTGTGAAAGCATATTTACGAATTTTTTAGTGCTTGGAATCATGATTATCTTTTTGGCACAATTGCTTTAATAGCAACAAGCGGTACCGGGTTTTATTTTTTAAATTTCTCAAACAAAATTAAAATATGATTGGAACACGCATGGCTAACTTTTTTTTTCTTGACTTTGTAAATTTTTGTAATATTGATATTCAATTTTAGAAAGTTGATTATTATAAAATAAAATTTCCTAATAAATTATTAACGAACCGTAAAATTAGAAATTTCAACTGAAGATTTGAGGCCTTAAACAACATCTTTTTGCAATTTTGATCATGTTATTACGTCTCTTCGCGAGCTTTCTGAGTTGTGGTCAAACGCTCAAATCAGAGTTTTCTATCAAAAGTTATGGTTATTTAAAATTTGAAAATAATGTATCGATACTTTATTTCAAAAACGTGATATTTTATTGTAAAATATGAATGTGACGACCTGGTGTTTTATATCCTGTACTAATTCTGCTCTAGAATTAACTATTTTTCAAAAAAAAAAAATATTGTATCCACGTAGATTGTTTCAACATGTACGGCTTATCATAACTAGTAAAATGTTATGTTTTAAATTTTGAGCTATTATAACTTTAATAGCTCATTTTATATGATTTTATCTATGTACGTGTAAAAAAGTTTGATATTTCAAGTTTGTTATGCTTGTCAAAGTTTGATATTTCAAGTTTGTTATGCTTGTCATCAAGAGCTTGTAAGTAAAAATATTTGGTTCCACATCAAAATAAAGCCTTTAGATAAATTTTGATCTATTAAATCTAATGGTTTTATTTTGACGTTTATGTTTTAATTTTTGAGCTATTAATTTTTTTTTTTAAATAAAACATTTGAACCCTCCTAATAAAATGAGTTTAGATGGATAAATAACTCATCTTAAAATTTTGAAGGGAAAATATCTAAATTATGACGTTATAATGAGCATATATAAATTTTTCTAAATTTTATTATTGAAGTTAGCAGTGTTGCAAAATGAGGTGCCTAAAGGTGAATTGTTTGTCATTACAGCATGAAAAAACAAATAATAAAAAATTATACAAGAATCTTAAGAGTAACCTAGGAATCACCTAATTAGCATATAAAACTAAATATTTACAGCATTACCAACCTGCTTTCCTGTTCCACCACACCAGTCTAATGCCGTACCAGTACCTAGTAGTTAGAACGAAGAAAATTCGACAAAATCACTGACAGATGGGCCCCACTATTTATTCTTCTCTAGCTGACTAAGCAAAGAGGGTGCCTCAACAACCGTACAATCATCATCATCATCCTCGGCACCGGGAAAAAGAATCTCGGTCCTTCTAGAAGCTTCACTGGGCCCCACATTTAATGTGGAGGTAAACCGACTTACGGCCTCTGCCACCCGCTTACTCGCCTCCTCGGCCATTATTTTTTGCCATGCTTCAGTGGCGCTTTTTATTGCTAACATTTGAGCTTCCAAAGTTGTCACCTTTTCTTTGGTTGACACCGCCTCTACTTTAGAATGCTCCAGTTTGTTTCTTAATTCGGCCACGGTTGCTTCCAATTGTGCAATTTCTTCATTTGATCTCGTTTCTGGCATTGAAGGGGGTGGCAGTGGGGGTGGTGGGGGTGGTGAAAGAGGTGGTGGCGGTGGTGGTGGCGGTGGTGAAACAGGTGGTGGCGGTGGCGGTGGCGAAAGCGGTGGTGGTGGTGGTTGCTCAGTAGGAGGCATAGGAGATCTTGGAGGAAGATTAAGTTCCTGCAATTTAGATAGTTAAGAATAGTAGATGTAACCAAGAAGGGTATGAAGGTAATTTTGTAAAAAAAAAAAATAAGCCTGTTTATTAAGAGTTGATAACAAAAGGAAAAAAAAGAATGGAATCACACCTCTTTCAGCAAAAAAAAACCAAGAAGAAGAAAAGAAATAAAAAAATATAACACGCTAACTGAAGTGAAAATGACAAGGGCATCCTAACAATTATGACTCGAGATTTTTTACTATTTTGTAATTGATACCAGAGTTTTGGTACGAAAACATTTTCTGATTTTCTAATAAGAAATGGTGGGTCATTCCCACTATTATAAAAAATAAAAATAAAAATATATGATTTACTTAACGAGTGTCGTCTCTTTTAGAAAACTATAAGAGGAAACACATACCAAAAGGATTTGACGGTGTCTCAGAGAATTTGCATTAGGCAACCTCTTTATTGATGACACACTTGTGCTCTCCATTTGACTTGGGTTCGGTTCCATCAAGTTTGACTCAGTCGACTTCTCCCTTTGACCCTGATTTGAAACACCCTCCATTTGGCTGTGATTTTCAATCGAGTTCAATTCATGCGAGTTCTTCTCTGTTGCTAAACTTTTTTCTCCTCTATTTGTGTTAGGGTTTTCTGAGTTCCTATGTGTTGAATCCTCAACTGATGCGAGAGTCAAAATGCTAGCCATTTCAATACGTGAATCAGGTTTTGTTGCATTAGAAGCATCCGTCAATCTCTCCATTGAAGATAGACTCAAGACTCCCTCCATTTCTCCACAACTTTGCGGCAAACTCTTATTTACTACTCCCTTTGCAGTGTGGGACCTTTCAACTGATGACAACGTTAATTCAATACCGATTGAATTAGGGTTCTTATCTGATGACCTATTTGATGACAAACTAAGAACCGCCTCCATTTCATTTTCATTTGAATTAGGGTTCTCTTTTTGACTCTGATTTTTCAATAAGGTCCTATTTTCCTCATTTTCATTAGTATCGGGATTTACCATGCATACGTCAGTTGATTTCTCCATTGATGAAACACTCGGCATTGCTTCATTTTTATTATTATCAATTTCATTGGCCTTTGCATTTGCATTTGCATTAGGAGCATTTGCATTTGCATTAGGAGCATTTGCATTTGCATTAGGAGCATTTGCATTTGCATTTGCATTTGCATTAGCAGTATTTGCCAAAGCGGTCTCGAGAAATAGTCTCTTATCCATTGGTGACATATTCAATGCACCCTCCATTTGAGATCGACTCCGCAACAAACTCCTAAATCTACTGTAAGGGTTTGAAGAATTAGGGTTTGGAGAATTGGGGTTTGCCGAGTTTATATCAGATTGGGGGGTTTTATCCGACCTACTAGAAGTAGGGCTTGAAGAATTAGGTTTTGCCATGTTTGTAACGGGTAACATATCCATCGATGACAGAGTATACACGCCCTCCATTTCATTCGAATTAGGTAATCTCTGAGTTAGGGACCCACGAGATGAACTCTCCATTTGAATTCTATTATCTGACAAACTCCTCTTTACTCTACTCCCATTCGGATTCTCAGATGGCAGAGTAAACAAGCTCTCTATGCTAGTTCCATTTTGAGACATGCTCCTATCAAATCTAGGGTTAGAGAATAGAAATGGAGGGAAAGATGTGCTATGACGAGGTCTAGGTGCAGGCCCCACAACCGGCGGTGGAATTACGCCAAAATTTGACCCGGTTCTCATTCTCTTTATAGCTTCTTGAGACATGTGCCTCATCAGAGATGGATCCAAGGCTGTAATAAACAAAACAAAAAATTATTTTTCTTTTTCTTTTTCTTTTTCTTTTTCTTTTATTTTTATTTTGTTTTATGCAATTTGTACATACAGGGAATTGGAGGTAGCATTCTACTTACACAAAACCGCAATCAATTTGTGCTACACAGTGGTATCATTTACAGATAAAATAAATTATACTGACAGTAAGTTTATTTAACATTTGTAACAAACAATCTAATGATCATCAAAATAAAAAATTTAACTTACCCATATCGTCTCTGCTAATAGTGAAGGAATGGACAGGTGGCACTTGCAACATGAGAGGTGGAACTTGCGACCTGACAGTGGCTCTCACTGACGAGCTTGACCCCACAGATGTTGGGGTTGCTGATGAATATGCAGTGGGCCCCACAGTGGGTCCTGCTACTGACAGTGGAGTTGGTGCCATTACTGAACTGGTTCTTCTAAGCATCTCAGTTGCCTCTTGATTTAGATGCCTCAGTAATGCCGATTCCATGTCTATATATATCAAAACAGCAAAGTAATTTATTGCTCATATACAAATAGAATTAAATTTTCTTCAGCAAAATTACTGGATCAAGTGATTTTCTACCTATCTAAAAAAAATATTAAAAAATTTCTAAAAAACATAAAATTTAGTCTGCAAGTACATTTTCATACAGAGATCATGTTGAACGGTTCGGATCGACTGTTTGGACTTTGAAAACAAAGATATTGATCCATAGTATGGACCAATCTGTGCCATGCATAGTACCATAGCCTCCCTCTTCCTTTTTTATATTTTGAAATGAACTTGTCTAGAAGATTAGACTCACTGGTATCTTCTCTGACAGTGAGGACAGGCTGTACAGGTGGTGATGCTGATCTCACTGAAGTAACTCCTGATGGGCTGGGACTGGGCCCTACAGCTGGTATATTGGGCCGGGCTAGCTGCTGAGTTGTCGCCACAGTTGGGTTTATTCTTTGCCTCTTTGTGGCCTCTTGATTCAGTTGTCTCAACACAGCCGGATCCATCTCTATAAATATAAATATACAAAAATTGTAAGCAGCATAGATAGAGATAGAGAGAAAGAGAGTGCTTGGTAGCTTCTACCAAGTTTTTTCAAAAGATAGAGAGAGACTCCTTCCAATAACAAATAGGGGTAAATATTTCACAGAGCAGTTTTGGCTTCATGCAGCGCATGAACCATAGTCAGCGCTGTTTTGATTCTATAGTGCGTGCACTACAAGAAGTCAAAATTGCTCTGTTAAAATATTTACCCAAAAAATAAGGGGCAAGAGAGAGAGAGATGTGCAATGATGGAACTTTCAATAAGAAAATAGGGGTAAATATTTTAATAGAGCAGTTTTGGCTTCATGCAGCACACGAACCATATATCCCATGCTGTTTTGATACTATAGTCCGTGTACTGCATGAAGTCAAAAATGCTCTGTTAAAATCTTTACCCAAAAATAGAGGACAAGAGAGAGAGACCTCTGGAGTTATTACTGGAAGAAGAAACAATAGTGACCTCATCATCATCATCATCCATGTCAGGGGCACCGAAAACAATACAAGTAGGAAACCGATCCTTGGTTGGAGGAGCACCACCTTCTCCAGTTTTATTCAAACTGGAGACATTGTAACACGTGTGCTTCCTGTTGTAAGTCACATCAAACATTGGCGGGTCCTCGCTGTTCAGTTGTTGCACTTGCTTTGTTGCCTGACAGTTCTGATCATGCAAATAAGTGCACCGGTAATAACACCTAATCAAGGATGTTAACATTGTAAATATGCATGAAAAGTTAGTAAAAGGTAGTTATCTCAACTTTTCAGATGATGTCAAAATGGTTTGCTTTAAAATCCATGCTGAACGATTCAGATTTTGTTCAATAAGCATGAAAAGTTAGTAAAAGGTAGTTTGCAATGGGTCTGTATACTCTAAGAGTTACCTCAACTTTTTCATTTGATGTCAAAACAGGCCAAGAAGTATTTTCAGTGCTTATTTAGATGCATGATTGCTTTAAGATTCGTGATAAATGGTTCAGATTTTGTACAATAAGCATGAAAAGTTGGTAAAAAGGAACTTCTACAGTCTTTGCTAATGGAATAGTATCAGTCAAATAGATTCGATGGCTATCTATTAAATGCACCAGTAGTATAAAAGGGTTGTATTAAATGTGAAATAAGGTATGAGGATTATCATAACTAGTAAGTGGTAAAACATTAACTCGCATTTTCATACAGACCATACAGAAACCAAAAAAACCTAGATTATAATAAATGCACTGTCCTAGACTTTTGTAAGTAGTTCTGGTACCACTGGTACTAGAACTGAGTGTTTTTCTAAAATTTTCCCCTTTTTGTGTGTACTGCAAGATGGCAGGACTGAGTGTTTGTTTTATATAGTAAATTGAAAAATTGAATAAAGAGAGAATCAATTGAAGAAATTATTGAATAATAATAGTACAAAAATTGAACCTGGGAAAGTTGGTTCCTCGAATTTTCTTTTCGCCATATTTTCGCCACTGATAGCCGTCATGATGAGGGGTTGATGTCACTGTTTTCCATGAATCATCCTTTCCTTTCCTCCTTTCCAAAGAATAAATACAACTACATCAAGTTAATAACTTTTAGAAATATCGTCTTCTCCGCCACCAAAGATTACAAAAAATATATAATATTGCTGCTTCTGTTTGTAAAATAAGCAACATTTGTGGACTAACAACTATTTGGTGTGAAAAAAAATATGCACTCCTATGCAAACCTTGTAAGTAAAATTTGCCATGCTTAATTTTTTTTTCTTCTTTTAACCATACTAATTTATAAAGATAATTTACACCCGTCACAATAAATCTCACTAGAGGGGCCCAAGTGAAAATTGCCTTCACCAACCAACTCAGTCGAATTGAGGCAATCATTTTACACATACAGAAAACAACATATGAAAAAAAAAAAAAATCATATATGTTGTACATTTGGCACTCCTATGTACACCATGTAATTAAATTTGCAAAATAATTTTTTCTTCTTTTAAACATACTAATTTGTAAAGATAATTTCTGGTGGGACCCAAATGAAAATTGCCTCCATCAATCAACTCAGACGTATTGAGGATCAAAAAGGAGCTTACAATAAATTTCACAAAAAAAAATTAACCCAATTAGTAAATATAATACAAGAAACTTACTTTCAGCTAATTTTTTTTCAACCATACTAATATTTTTTTTAAACTTCAAAGCATCAAAAAGGGAGCTTGCAATAAATTTCACATGAAAAAATAACCCAATTAGTAAATACAATACAAGTAACTTACTTTCAACTAATTTTTTTTCAACCATACTAATTTTGCTTTTCAACCATAATATTTTTATCAACCATACTAATTTTTTTTAGAACTTCACAGGATCAAAAAGGGAGCTTACAATAAAAAAAATTCCCAAAAAAGGTTGACCCAATTAGCAAAATTACAACACAAGAAACTTAATTTCAACTAATTTTTTTTCAACCATACTATTTTTTTTATCAACCATACTAATTTTCTTTTCAACCCTACAATTTTTTTTTCAACTTCAGAGGATCAAAAAGGGAGCTTACAATAAATTTCACAAAAAGGTGAATTAATCCAATTAGAAAAAAATACAATACAGTACAATAAATTACACATTCTTTTTTGCTGGAATACACATTTTTTGACTGATTAAAATGGATTTTGTGTTTAATCCCTTAAAAGTTAATCCAATTAGCAAAAATACAATACAAGAAACTTACTTTCAACTAATTTTTTCTCAACCATACTAATTTTTGTTTTCAACCATACTATTTTTTTTTAAAACTTCAAAGGATCAAAAAAGGAGCTTACAATAAATTTCATAAAAAAAATTATCCCAATTAGCAAAATTACAATACAAGAAACTTACTTTACTCATTTTTTTTTTCAAATTCAGAGGATCAAAAGGGAGCTTACAATAAATTTCACAAAAAGGTGAATTAATCCAATTAGAAAAAATACAATACATTACAATAAATTACACATTGTTTTTGCTGGAATACACATTTTTTGACTGATTAAAATGGATTTTGTGTTTAAGCCCTTAAAAGTTGATCCAATTAGCAAAAATACATTACAAGAAACTTACTTTCTACTAATTTTCATTCAACCACACTATTTCTTTCAAATTCAGAGGAGCTGACAATAAATTTCACAAAAAAATTAACCCAATTAGCAAAAATACAACACAAGAAGCTTACTTTCTACTATTCTCTGCACCGCCATCTTCGCCATTGTTGTCAGAAGGAGAAACAGCTACATTTTTACTAGGTTTTGGTGGGGTTTCCTTAACTTGATCAACTTTACCACCATTATTAATGCTCTTGTTTTGGTTTTGAGGCTTGAGAGCATCTATAGATGTCCTGAATGCACGTAATATCTTCTCTACTAGATCTATGACCATAGATCTAGTTTCTGATTTTGAGTTAACGAGTATACAGTGAAGTTGGACCGTTAGATCGAAGCCACGTGTCATTTCCTTGATCACCGGTTCAAGGTCGGTTCCTCCCGCCGTCGACTGGACTGGCGACACCATGGTGGGGTTGAAATTAGTAGAATTTACACTTTTCCAGGGGCCAAATGGGAAATGAGAAAAAATTGAGAGGGGTGAGGTGAGAATGTGAGATTGTGATTTTAGAGTTTAGACACTTTGCGTCGGATGGATGTTAAGAGTTAGAGTTAGAGAGAGGTCAAGCGGGACATTTTTTTACTGTTAAAATTATTTTTGTGATTTAGTCCTTAGAAGTTGTGATTATTTGGGAATTTTGTACTTTAGGTACTTTTAATGCATTCACCCCTACAAGATTTAGTCGAGCATCACCGACTCATATCTGTACTCTATTCTTACCCATTACAAATTATTTTATCCGTACCATATCTTTATCCGTTATGGTTATCGGATAACGAAACAATAAGCGGGTAAATAACGGGAATACTAATATAATAATAATTGTATTATTTATTAAATAAAACATTAAAACATATACATTTATTTGACACATGCATAGTATTTTATTGGAAAATATTATGATCATGCTAAGCGCAAATAAACTAATTAAAGTACTTTTTTCAATGCCTATTAATATATATAATATATATAATTTTTCTTTTATAATTACCCGATCGGGTAACATGTACAAAATAGGATTTACCCGTACCTTTATCCATTTAGATAGCGAAAAAAAAATTTACTCGTATCCATACCCGATAAGTTTATAAAAAAAAATCTTATTCATACCCATTTTATCATATACAATACAAATCGGATAAACGGATAAAAGAGTGCCATTCACACCCCTATATTTATCACTACAAATTGAAATGTCAATGAATTTTTGTATGGACGGATCTTATATCTAATTTAATAATGAAAGTATTAACTAATTGTAAGTAGAATTAAAGGTAGACCATTGGAAAGAGAGGGAAAAAAAAAACAAATTTGTGATATAATTATTTAGATTAGGAGGGTTGAACAGAAAATGTGCATAAGAGATATTAATAACTAATAAGAGAAGTTGAAATTAGAAAGGGAAGGTAGCACAGTTGGTTAGGAGAAAAGTCTTAGGATTGTTGGTTATTCCAAAGATCGAGAGTTCGATTTTCCCTCACGAGAAGATTTTCAAAAAAAGAAATTAGCATTGGCTTCCTAATATAGTATGTGTGAGGTTTACCAAAAGGACCAAGAAAATAATATGAATTTTTTTTATACATAGTAAAATACCATTGCTGGACTTTTGATAATAATATTTTTTATTTTTAGTTTTTACCAATTCAATGTTAATATTTGTTTAAGATAGAATTAGTCATTTGTTATCTATTGTGTCATCTAATGCCAACAGCAAAAAAGTTAGATTTATATATAGGACGAATTGATTGGTGCATTATTAAAATTATAGAAGATTGATCCAATACGAAATCATGGCCACCTTTTCTATTTTATATTATATTACATTAAATTATATTATATTATGAGCAAACTTAAAAGTCTTAACTCCAAAGAAAAAATCATATTAAAATATTTTTACAAAATACTAAAAATTAATAGTGTAATAGTTGAAGATATTTTATTAAAAGATTTTTAATTAAAGGAAAATCACATGAATTAATGTAACTCCCTAACTAACAGGCAACTATGCTTTAAATATTTTTTTATTCTTTTTTTTTGTGTGTGTGCAAAGTAGCTGAGAAATTTTGTCTTATTGTTTGACTTTGTGTCGGTTCATGATATGTACATGAACCATGTTCTTGTAAAATGTCATGGGCTAGTTGTCTCCTACATGGCTACATCCCCGTCTAATTCGGAATCATTCATTATAATTTATAAATAAACTGATAAGAATTGAAAACAATCCGTTCTAAATTATAAAGTGTTTCGCAAATTCCAATATGTTCCAAAATTTCAACTGATTTAATTTTAAATAACCTCATCCCTCGTATATATATATATATATATAGAGAGAGAGAATGTGTGTAGAACTATGATGCTTCTGGGAGTACCAAGTCTCCTTATACTCTTAACTCTAAAATCTATCAGATTAACTTTGAACGACGAATTCAAACATTGAAATCCTTCTACCTTATGAGTAATGCGTCTACATGTGAAAATTTTAAAGTTTCGGATTAATTTAGTATAAAGTCAAGTGGTGATTAAAAGGCTTCCAAAAAATGAATGCATTAAAATTAATGTAGAAACCTTCTAATTTTAACCACTTGACTTTCTACTAAATTAGTTCCAAACTTCAAAAGTTTCATATGTAGACGCATCACTCACAAGGTAGAAGGATTTCAACGATTTAGATTCGTCATTCGAAGTTAATCCGATAGGTTTTAGAGTTAAGAGTACAAAAGAGTTTGGTACTCCTAGGAGCACCCTAGTTCTACTCTACACACACACACATAGATATATATATATATATAGAGAGAGAGAGAGAAGGGAGGGATCAAGTTACAATAATTTTGAGTTACAACAATAGTTTTTTTCATTTTCAAAGTTCAAATCGTCGATCCAAACCGTTCAACATGATTATCTAAATAAAATGTGTTTCCAGATCAAATTTTATATTTTTTTGAATTTTTTTACTATTTATTAAGTATTTTACAAAAACTAGTCAAATTGGACCATTGAATTTTGTACCCATCTTAAAAATAGTAAAAAATGTAATTTGATCTAAAGCACATTTTATTTAGATAATCATGTTTTTGGATCAAGATTTTGGACTTTAAAAAAATGTTGTTGTAACTTGATTTCTTCTCATATAAATATATATATATATATATATATATATATATATATATATATCCATATATATATATCGCCGATCCAACTAGGTGGCTTAACCAAACCTCTTTGAACTTGACTGAAAACGTTGGATCGACTTTAAACGATGATTTTCAAAGTGGCTTAATAATTATAGTAAAAAATGAAAATTTTAAAATATAAATTTAATTTGAGTAGGGTCAGGAGTCCAAAAATGAATGCATTAAAATTAATTTATAACACTTTAAACTTTTGACCACTTGACTCTATATTAAATTAATTCAAAACTTTAAAATTTTCACATGTAGACGCATCACTCATTAGGTAGAAGGGTTTCAACGGTTTGGATTCATTGTTTAAGTAAATTCCTATATTTTATGTGTAGTTCCAGTGTGTGTGTGTGTGTGTGTGTGTGTGTGTATATGTATATATATATATATATGTAAATATGTATATGTATATGTGTGTGTGTGTGTATTAGTGTTGTAAAAAACGCCCTTAACGGCCGTTGAAACGGAAACGGTGGCCACACCGTGACGCACACTGTTAACGGACGGCTATTTGCGGTTTCGAACGTTTAATCGGCCGTTTATTCCCGTTTATTCCCATTTTATTCTCTTTTTTTCCATTTATTCCAGTGAAAATTTATTTTTCACATTGTTTTTTTGTTCTATGATAGTGTATTAGTGTGTGATAATAAAGTTTATAAATTATGTATTGTAGTTTTATTTGTGCTTGGATATACATCCAATATTTTTTACATATGTTTTTTTTTTCTTTTTACTTATTTTGAAATTGATTAATTCTTCTATTATTTATATACCATATTATTTTTTTTACTTACTAATATAATTTTTTCAATTAGTAGGACATGTTTATTTATGAAATTATGTTATTATCATAAATTAAATTTAGTGATTTTATGTTAAAATGTTTTCTTTCTTTTAAATAATATGTTATTAGTATTTGAAAAGGCTTAATTCTCAAATTTATTTTTTATTAAATAAATGTGTTATACACATGCAAAATGCTGATGTGTTACGAAGAAATAAGTATAGTGTCATGTTATAATAATAAAACTAACTTAAATTAAGTTTATTTGATAAGTTTAATGAGTTAAATAAATTATCTTTAATAAATTATGATATATATATATATATATATATATACATAAATTTAATAAAAATGTTAAATTGTCCGCATAATTCCGATTAATCAGCCGCATACCGATTAATCGCTGGGCAGCACCATATCCGTCCAACGAATGCATACCGTTATTTACAATACTTGTATATATATCTATATAAGTAGGGTTAAAATGCACCATTAGTTTTGTGTCCCAACCGTACCCCACGTCGCTTCCTTTGTTCTCAAAGATCAAACAGTTGATTAAAACCGCTCAACATGATCTCTATATTAAAATGTGATTAGATGCCAAATTTTATATTTTTTTTAGAAATTTTTAACTATTTTTTTATATAGGTTAATAGTCAGAAAAGAGTCATTATCCATATCTTCATTGGCATCCTCCTCCGAAGTATTCAAACTAGTCTCTATGCCAAGCATAGAGATTGAACCCGGTGTAGCCTCCATGAAATTGACCATTATAGATCCTATTATATTCAACTGTGAAGTAAGATCCTGTTTTTGATGCAAAGTCCAAAATTTAGCAAATGACATAATTTTTACCTCTATAATTTTGACATCAAGCACCTGTCCATCCTGAAATATAATCTTATTTCTATCATTCCAAATGGTCCATAAAATCGAACATCTAATTATTTCAACAATACTAGGCTCTTTTAAAGGTAAACAATAATCTAACTCCCATAAAGTTTCTATATTATCGTAGTCAAAATAAAAGTTATTAAGTTGAGCAATCCATCTCCATATCATTTGGACATAAGTACAAGTCACAAACAAATGATCTACTGATTCCAATTGAGAGCAATATACACAAGTAATATCACCTGTCCACCATGTTTTCTCAACCTGTCCCTAGTAAGTACATGTTTTTGTCTCACTAACCATAAAAATTTTTTGACCTTTAAAGGTATCCTATCCCTCCATATGCTATTATAATTGTTACATACACAAACACACACACACATACACATAAAAAAATAGTAAAAAAATATTATCAGATCAAGTGATTTTCTACCTATATAAAAAAATAGTAAAAAAATTCTAAAAAATGTAAAATTTGGTTTGCAAATACATATTCATATGGAGATCATGTTGAATGGTTCAGATCGATCGTTAGAATTTTGAAAACTCAAATATTGAGCCGTTGCACGGAGGCCCTCTATGCTACACGTAGCATATTAGCAATCTCCGTGTGTGTGTGTATTGGTTAATATCAAAACGTTTGTTCCTAGGCCGTGGAACAAATACTTTGGTTTTTATATTTTCAAAGTTCAAATAGTCGATCTAACCGTTCAACATTCAATCTATATTAAAATGTACTTGGATACCAAATTTTACATTTTTAAATTTTGTTTACTATTTATTAATCCAGTTTTAAAATCACTGTTTTCAATGATTCAAAAAAATTTCACTTTTTTTCAATGCTTTGGTTTTTCTGTGCGCACAGATCTTAATACTAATTGCACGGTATTAGAGCTAATTGAACCTAAAAGTAATCAGACCTACTCCTATTTCTCAAAATTTCTCAAAATAGATGTCTTAGTAACTTCTTTTTAAAGTAAAGACAATATGATCCAAATAAAATTTTTCTCTGATCTTGACGCTGCTCAAAGTCAAAACTACGCTGTTAAAATCGACATCCCTCTCCAATTTTAATGACACCCCCCAAAAGTTAATATTTACTAACTTTCTTGGTCACTTGTTAATTAATAATTATGCACCGTTCAAATTAATAAATTAGTCTAATTAATATTTCATAAAAAAATCACAATGTCCAAGTGGCTTGTTGGTAGTCTATTAACAAAGAGAACTGAGTAGGTTCGATGGGTATCAGATTTATTTTTGAGTTCAATGAGCTTCAAGACTATCCGATCAGATTTAAAATTTGTGGACACGAAAATTGAAACAGATGCACACGAATTTTAAAGCGGAGCGCACACATCTTACAACGGACCGAACCCATTGAATCAAAGTAGATCCCCAAAAGTTAATATTTACTTACTTTCTTGATCACTTGTTAATTAATAATTATGAACCGTTCAAATTAATAAATTAGTCTAATTAAATTTAATATTTCATAAAAAGTTCACAATGTACAAGTGGCTTGGTGGTAGCCTATTACCAAAATAATGATTCTTAAATAATTGACAATTGACTACATTCAAATAACCCCAAAATACATAATATTAAATTAAACAAAGTACAAAACAAGTGGGGGAGCCGTGTAGGATTCCTGATTCCATCCTTTAAAAAAATAAATATTATTTTTTTTGTTCATCTCTTGCCTTTAAGTCAAGCCACACATCTCACGCAAATATAAAATAATACATCTTTATACCATTTTGGGAATCGTTAAAAGAAAAGTTGTCATCTTATGTGTTTTTTTTTAATAAAAATTAGAGATGAGCGTCTCCACCTAGTGTCCCCCAATTTTCCATTGACTGACCTATGGCCCACATGTCAGTGACACATTTACAGTATCTAATTAAACTTAATTAACAAGGTAATGAACACTTGAGCTCTTATTAAAGACTCTTAATAGTTTCCCATTGCCGACGGGCCTACATCATTTTTTTGCTTAATTTAAAAAAGACCATTTCACCTAACCCCTTTTTCTTTTCTCTAGGGGGCACCATGCAATGATATCCAAGAGGTTTTTTTACACATATAACCTTGGAATTGTTTCTTTATATTTTAATTTTTGTAAGATGCTTTACTTGAGAAAGGGGACATGAAAATCGAAATAAAATCGATATCATGTTCGATTGGAGCCGTTCGATTGGAAGTGAATCGAACAATTTCGATTATATATCAGGTTAAATTTGTATTTTAATACAAATTGTTTGTGCAAATTTTGAAGTGAATCAAACAACTCTGATTATACATTAGAGCGAAGTTGGTCCAATGTGCACATATTACTCATTTACTTAATTATTATGTCTTCAAATATTGATAAGTATTGAGTTTATATATTTTGTTTGACTATTTGAAATAAAATAATTATGTTTGATTTAATGAAACATTCAATGAAAAAACTTATAAAAACTATTATTATTATTATTATTATTATTATTATTATTATTATTATTATTATTATTATTATTATATATGTAAATTTGTCTCCAACACAAAAGCAAAATTTTGTCAAGAGAAAATAAATATTTGTTCTAGAAAGTCATATCAATAAAACTTTTTTATTACTATTATATATGTACTTCTCTCCTACACAACAGAAATTTTTTATCAAGAAATTAAAAATAAAGTATACGGATTCAACATATATTTCTAATGAAACTAGCCAAGCTTATTGACTTGATAAACACAACATAATAACAAATTAAGTTTTAAGATCTGAATTCAAATCAAGCACCACATACCACGACTTAAATTTGGATTCGATACCTTAAATTTGTATCTGATGGGTTCCATAACCGTCCGATCCACTTTAAAATTCGTGCACACGAATATTAAAATAGATGTACATGGATATTAAAGCATCATGCAAGAATCAAACGATTATAGAACTCATCCAACTCAGTTTGAATCCGATGAACATCATACCCAAACTCATCTCAAATACCCCTTGATATGCAATCAATGAACATTATTTAATTATTTCAAAAAGTCATATCAATAATTTTAGACTAGACAAGATCGCACTGTCATAAATATGCACCACGTATTCTCTAGTCTGAAATGATATTTTATCATGTGGGTTAGGAATTAAAAAATGTAGGAGGTTCTTTCATTAAAAAATGTGTATGGTTGTTAAAGAGGTTAGTAAAGTGTGAGATCTAAGTATCACTCTTTAGTTGCTAGGGTGTTTTTCTTTGTGTAGCGAGTTAATAAATTTCTTAGTTAGGAAAACAAAATCATTATGCAAAATAAATTTAAAAGAGGAAAAAATATTGAAACGATAGTAAAAAATAAAAGGATCTAATTGTAATGAAGATATTTCCCATTTCGTTACGTGGTGCACAAAAAACTCACAACTCGAAACTCAGTTTAAAATCAATTCAGATTCAACTTGCTAATAACTTAGTTCGAAACTGACTCGAGTCAACACTGAATCAAGTTAACTGGCTTGATTGATTTATAAGTCGATTCCAAGTTACCTCCAATTCGGTTGGACTCACCAAATTCTAATTTTTGCTTCTTTCAAGATGAAGAGAAGTAAAGATTTTGTATACTTTTAAATTATTTAAAATTTGAAATTATTTAAATTTGTTAAATTTTGAGCAATCTACAGATAAAGAGAAATAGAGAAGAAACAGGAAAAGAAGTAAAGAAAATAACTGTGTACTGTTTTGTTAGACTTTTTTTTTGTAATTTGATAAATTTATTAGACTTTGTAATATTTAGTAATTTGGTGAACTATGTATTATTTTTTTTGTTTTGTTAATTTATTAGACTTTGTACTATTTTGTTAGACTTTATCTGGTTGGTAATTTTTAATTATGCACTATTTTAGTATTTTCGTAATGTTTAATTATGTATTGGTCATTGTCTTATGTAGTGTTTTTAATTGTGTGTTAATTATTTTGATAAACAATGTACTATTTTTTTTGTTATAATTAAATTAGATTGTCTCACTATATACTATATTATGAGTCATGAGTCGACTCACTTCGACTCGAGTTGCTCGCGAGTTGATTCCAAATTGAGATTTCTGACTCAAAACTGAATTAGCGACTCGGACTCAACTCGGCTCATGAATCCATGAGTTGAATTCAAGTCCCCTCAACTCTGACTCAACTTGGCACATTGGCAGCCCAAATTATGTAGAGCACATTACATAAAGAGACATTTTTGCATTAACAATAAAATGTTAATTATATATCATACCATAATCCGAGAGTAACCGAGAGTAAATTAGTGCTTAAGAGAGAGGTTATGTATATCACACCTCGATCTGACAAAATTATTAATTCGATGAAGATTGACATATATAATTATATTTTTCTCTATACATAGGATCTTGCTCCTTGAAAAACAACATAATTTTTTTTATTACGAACCTAAGATTCTATTACTAGTCGTAGAAGTGTGTAATGTGAACGAGAAAGAATGAAAGAGTGAGGAGAATGAAAATGAAATTCAGAGATTCAAATAAAATGACATAAATTATAGAAAAATTAGGAGAAAAAAGACACTGCAAGAAACATAAAGAAAGATAGATGGCAAATGCTAATAGTGACCATATTAGAAAGAAGCAACACACTTCAAAGTTTTACTCAATAATATATATTTAAGAGAAATATTGTAAATTACAAATGGTGTAATGCCGTTAAAGGAAAATAATTTCATAAAGAGAGAAAAAATAGAATAATTTTACTGTGGTTCCACAAATGTTCACCGATATGTATCGGATACTATTAACTAATTTTTTTTTTACAAACAAAGATCAACCAATAATAAAGTATAAGCCAATCTTTATCAACTAATTTAGTAATTTTTTTTTTCTGAGGATAGCTACAAAACTAGAAAAAAATATATTAAAAAAGACTTGAATTTTAAAATGACACAATTTTTATAAAAAAAAGGTATTACATTTTATAAATTTAAACTTAAATAAATTTATTTTTCAAAATACTTAAAACATGTAAAATAGCAATATAATAACATGAAAGTTTTTATTGAAAATTACAAAATAAAAATTTAGCTTTATGAGTTCATTATACATTATATATTCGCATCAAACAATTTTCTTTTATACAAGAAGAGAGAAATACAAGTCTTCTGTGCAGTATAAATGAGAATAAAAAAAAAAAAAACAAAAATATGTTATAAATGAGAGGCAGAAAGACTATTTGAATTACACAGAGTCCTACACAGTAATTGTCACAGAAAGATGAGAATAAAAAAAAATTAAATGGTAGTCAGGTCAAGCACGCCATCCTAAAAAAAATAATATATTTCCGATCTCGGTGCAATAATCACCACAATCGTCGGTTGAACACAAATTAAAAAAATAAGACTATTACATAAATGAGACAGCTTGTTCTTGGTCCCAGATCTCCATGAATTTTCAACTCTTAATAAATGACTCTGATTTATTGTGGCAATTTTCCTGTAACTCTTAGTTGGGGTTGCCAACAAATATGAAACAGATCGGATAGAAGCATTTTCATACCCTTATTCGTACCCGATAAGCTTAGAAAAAGATATATAGATAAAAGTGTGTCACTAAATAGATATATATGCACCATGCATGAATAAAACTATATTATATCATACATTGTCTTCTACAAATATATCTTTATAATATGTCTACATATGAAACAAATTGGGTGGAAGCATTTTCATATTCATACTCGTATCTAATAATCTCACAAAAAGAAAATCTTATCTATACTTATCTTAAAGTACGGATGAGTAAACGGATAAATAGGCATCGTTGATATATATCGACCACGAATATAACTATATCATAGCATGCATGCATCATCCACTTAAATACACACACATACACACATACATATAATTTTTTAACTTTCATTTTAATAATTATCATGTATAGGGCAACGGATACAAAATTTGTCTTTATCCGTATTCTCACTTGTTAAGTTAATGAAAATAAATGTTACTCATATCCGTACCCTGTAAAATAAATGGGTATGATACGAATCATGTAAACATTGGATATTAGTGACAACCCTAATTTATATTTAATTTATAGATGAATGAAAGAAGAGCTCGATCGCTATAAAATTGGGTACACAGTGTAAGAGTGTAGAGAACCAACTAGCAAAACTAATCTTATTCTCACATAATCTAATTGTTTATTTAGTTTAGTGGTTAACATATTTTTTAAGAAGGATTAATACTTTAATGGCTCGGTGGGTATCCGTACTTTTAATTATATTTTTATTAATCGTTAAATAATAATATATACAAAAATATACAAATAAATTATTGTACTAAGTACATCATGCACTTTTCATAAAAAAAACTATATATATTATTGATTCAATTTAAAAAAATATAATTACTAATTAAGTAAAATAATATAAAAAGTATATATAATGTTATATAAATCAATTTTTTTTCATAAATTACTAAAAAATTAAAAAATATATTATAAATCAATCTCATCGTAATAACAATAATTTATAATTATGAGAATGAATAAAAAAGTATCACACATATTCTTAACTATTTATTAATTATTCTATAAGATTACTTAATAAACTAACAAAATTTTCTTAATTTTTCTTATTTGTATCATTACTCGTTAAGTTAACAATTATAATTTCTATATATCATATTTTTTTTTTTTATCAAATATCATATACTAATAAGGTAAACAAGTATAAGGATTATTCCTATTTTATTGGCTAAATGGGAGATACCAGTACGTATCAGTTCTTTATTTTTTCTCTTACTTATGTCACAAAAAGTCTAGTTATAGTATCTATATACTAATTTGGTAAGAGTTGATGTGGTATACTGGTATGGACTGATAGAACATATCAGTTTCTTTACTTCTGGTGAATGCATATTGCTCCCAATACAACAGGGGATGAGCTTGGGTCCGATGGGATTCGCTTTAAGATCCGTGTGCATGTATATTAAAGCGAATACGCACGGATATTAAAGCAACCCACAGATCTTAAAGCGGATTGGACGGTGATGGAACCCATCAAACCCAAGCTGCTCCCATACAACAGTTATCTTATAATAATTTAGTGATAGCCTACTGTCATTTTCACCAAAAATATTAAAGATTATTTTGCCATAATTTAAAGACGCATGAATAAAATGTAAATTGAAAGGGGGGGGGGGGTCATAACATAAATTAAAGTAGGTTAGGCCTCTAACCGACTATATTTTAATTACTTCATGCCAGCTGGCTCCAAATTAATCAAATAAAACTCAGTCCATGTTAAACACTTTTAGTCAACCTCTAATTTCAAGCTAGATCTTTTTAGGTTTTTCCTACTTTTGTTTTTCTTAATATCTTTTGATTTATTCCTATGGATAGTAATTCTTTAATGAAAACTATGTGCAGAAGTTTACTCAAAAAAAAGAAAACTATGTGCAGAAGACTGTAATTTTTTATGTGTAGAAAACTGTAATTTTATGTAACCGACAACCCTGTCACTTTTATATAGAAAAGTGTGCTAATTAATTAAGTTAATTTCATGACAACTGGATAAAAGTTAGTGGTTGATTAAAAGTGATTAACCACCGTTCTTTTGTTTTGTCTCGACTCTCGATGCTCATCTGTCCTATGTTTTCAGTAGAACTTGACAGTAAAATCTGATGAGTATTCGACTGGTTCAACCACTGTTCAATATGTTTTAAAATTCGTACGCAATGCTTTAAATTCCGTACACATGTGCTTCAATTTTCGTGTGCACATATCTTAGATGAATCGGACAGTTATGGAGCTCGTTGAACCTAAAAGTAGGTCTGTCCGTTCTCTCTCTCAATAGTTTAGTAATTTTGTTTTATTTTGTTGTTAGTTATTTAAATTTTCACATCCTTCTTGTATTTTAATTTTTTGTCAGTCGTACTTAGTTTTACTAAATTTTTTCATTAGTATAAAAATAAAATATACTACGTATACGTACATTAAAAAAATAAAGAAAAAGACTTTGCTAACCGATTGCTCAACACTCACTATCACACTCACTGTCTAATGACTTTGGCAGTTGTCTAAAAGGGCTTTTAATTTGCCACCTATTCATATACATCTCACCTAGCTATGGATGAGTTGCTATCAAAATAATAATAAAAAATTAGAAGAACAGACACAAGAAAAAAACAAAAGAAAAATAAATCATCCTTTGAACCAAACTTTCATTCCGAAATATTTTGTAGTTACCACCATAATAATTCAAAATTAATTAATTATCACTTATTATATTAAAATTGAGTTTCTAACACCAATACAAGCTGAGCTGGCGCACCATATTTTTTTAGTTCTGTTATGAGCTATGCTACACCGTGTCGGACACGTGTCGGACACGGGACGGTGCGATACGGCCCGTACGTGTCGGGTCGCCGGGCGATCGGGCGGCGTGGCGTGTCCTTACTCGGTAGATACGGTCAACGTACGGGTTGACCTGCCGGCACGCACGACACGCTTCATTTGGACGGGATACGGGGGTGCACCGGAAACGTGGACCCGTGACGGGCAATCCTATGGACCCGTGAACCAGTGAACCAAGGCTCCAAAATCAAATTTTTGCTTCCTACGGGATCGAACCCGCGCCTCATGCGCTGCATCGCACCTATACCACTACACCATTCTTATTTTCGGTTGGGAGATAGTTTCTATAATATTTAATATATAACTTGATTATTGTATAGTGCCCATTTAAGTTTTTTAATATTTAATAAGTGTTAAATTAATAATATAATAAAAAATAATATATTTAATAGGAGTATCGTATCCGGGATTTTTAAAATTGCCGTATCGCCGTCCGTGTCGTATCCGCCGATCTCCGTATCAATAGGTTATGAGTATAATTTGTAGTATAAAACGTTGATCAGATTATGCATATAATTTATAGTAATTTTTAGTTCAAACTTAGTACAAACTTTTATTTGGCAAACACGTGTATTTTATTTTTTACAATCTCCACCTAATTTGATGCGAATGTATAATTATAAACACCACAGAACAAAAATAATAAAACATAAAAAAAAAAAACTTAGTACAAAAATTTCAAACACAACACAACATAACACAACATAACCAAAAAAGAAAAGAAAATTAGTGCGTAAGCCGTCCAGCTTACGCACTGGTCCGATTTGATACGCAAACAGTGATAATTAACTAATTAATTTTGAATTATTAAGGTGCTAACTAAAATTTATTGGCATTCATTTGGGCCACAAAATTTGACCCCCAATTCTTGGTTCCTGTTTTTTCAAAAGGACTGAAAGAAAGGAAGCAAAATATTTTATCAAGCGTACAAAACACAGCCCACAAAAAAAGAAATTAAAGGTTGCTAGTCGTAGACGGGTCCAGAATAGCACAGGTTCGCTGCGACGCTGAATTATGTGGCTGCCTGTGTGGCCTTCTTACATGTCATTAAAACTAACTACTTATTAGGGTGTG
Organism: Carex scoparia; assembly: GCA_024447655.1. Taxonomy (NCBI): domain Eukaryota; kingdom Viridiplantae; phylum Streptophyta; class Magnoliopsida; order Poales; family Cyperaceae; genus Carex; species Carex scoparia. The sequence continues at coordinate 10,031,860 of JAJHPE010000004.1, read as the reverse complement.
CTTCCGAAGGGGTATGCGGAGGAAAGAGGAGTCCGTATCCTCTGAGATTACAGAATATTTCTGTTTAGATCCGGACTGTCTGAGAATTGCACGGATCTCTTAAATATTCGTGCAATTTTGATCGAACAGTTCATATCTAAAAAAAATATTATGGTACATTAGGTGATATGAATTCGAGTGAAGGGAAGGGATCTAAGTGAATTGAGGCGTGAACATATCTAACAATACCTAGTTATTTGCTTAAGAAACCGTAAAATTTGATGAAAAACTTAACAAAAACTTAGCGATTTTGTAATGAGCTTGTTCTGAAACTTACTTCAGGAAAATTAATTTCATATCACCTATGTTAACAAACTGTCACTTATTCTTGTGATCAGATTATAAAAGAAATATGATGTGATCAGTAACACAAAAGGAGGGCCACAGCATTAGTGCCACAGAATATCTCGAGTTGTTAACTACCAGAGGAAATTAGACCAAAGAGCAATTCAAAGCCAAAAGACACTCTGCTTCCGGTTCTTTCTCTCTTCTTCTCTTCTCTACAAACCACAACATCTAGAGAGAGAAAGAGATGGCGTATGCTCGGTCGATGGTGATCGGATCGGGGGCACTCAACATTTCGGGTGCAAACAGAAGATGTTCATTGAGTAGAACACTTTTTATGGGTAGTTCGTTTGTCGGCACACGACAAGATCTCCACCGTTCGTTTCGTTGTCTAAGGAAGCAAAGGAGGAGTTCATGCCTTGTAGTAGTAGATGAATTAGCCGGGCAATATGAAGATGCATTTGAAGACGTCGATAAGGTATACTGTATAACAAAATTAGGAATTGTATATCTGTTTTTAAAGTGCAAACAGTTAATCTGAATAGTTTAATTTTACATTTTTTTAAAAACTCTTTTTACTATTTCATTAGATAGATAGAAAATCACCTGATTTGAAAATTATGAACCATCAAAAAAGCAGTGATTATCTACTATCTAAAAATTATAATAAAAAATTCTAAAAAATGAGAAATTTGCTGTTCAGATACATTTTTATATGGAGATTATATTTAACAGTTCAGATCTGTTGTTTAAAATTTAAAAATAAAAATATAAATTCATAACACGAGTTGATCTGTAAAATACATATTACCATAGCCTCTCGATCTCTGTGTATCGGTGCCAGTACCGAATAACAAATTAGTTTATGAATTATGTTATAAACTTTTTGATATATGAGATAGAAATTAATACAAAATTTTGTTGGCAATTGCAGCAACTGGTACACTACTTCACCTACAAAGCGGTACGAACAGTTCTTTACCAATTATACGAAATGAATCCGCCCAATTACACTTGGCTTTACAAGTAAGCATATATAGTTCATAAATCAGTGATTAGTTTGCATTATAAATTCATTACTTTATAGTTATTCTCTCTTCTGAAAATTAGAATTTTACATGTAAATAAAATAGCAACTTTTTTTTTTTTTTTTTTTTCCAGTTTTGTTGGCACTAATCAGTCTAGTGATGGTACACTCTTTCTCCGTACTCTTGCTAAGGTGATTCTTTGATCTTTTATCTCTATTTTGAGTGAGGCTATGAAACTATGCATAGCGTATATTGGTCCGTACTATGAAATAATATATTTATTTTTAGAGTAAAAATAATTAATCTGAACGTTCAACATAATCTTCATATAAAAATATACTTGCAAATTAAATTTTACATTTTTTTACAATATTTTTACTATTTTTTTAGATAGGTATAAAATCTTCTAGCCATTAAAAAATATTGGTTTTTAACCTATATAGAAAAATAATAAGAATACTCTTAAAAATGTAAAATTTAGTCTGTAAGTATATTTTCATATAGAGTCATGCTAAACGGTTCAGATCGACTATTTGAACTATGAAATTGAAGATATAATCTATAGTACGGACCAATTTGCACTATGCATAGTACCACAACCTCACTCTATTATATATCTTCAAATTAATTTCTTTACTTGTAATATTGAAAAAAAAAAGGAAAGGCAAGACCTTGCAGAGAGAATTATGGTAACACGCCTTCACTTATATGGTCAATGGATCAAGGTAATTAAATTATTTTAGTTTGTTATATATTTATTAATCAATTTTAATGATGCTAAAGATGTAGTTCAGCACTTTTATAACCTTTCTTTTTTTTTTTTTTGGTTTCTGTTTCAGAAATGCGACCATGCAAAGATGTACCAGAAAATATCAGATGAAAATTTAGAGCTCATGCGTGAGCGTCTGATAGAGACTATCATTTGGCCAACTGACGACACAACTACAGAGAAAATTGATTGACATCTATTTTATATTTAATTTTAGATAGTTTTGTTACTGTTTACATACACAGTTTAATTATAATGTCATGTCTGAAGAGTCATCTATAATTCAATTCTCTGTTACAAAATTGTATACATAATGATAAATTGTAAATAATTAAAATTTAGTATCCATGTCTCTCATGTTAGATTACATCTACATATTTTCATACTGGATACACTGTATATATACTGAGATATTTTCTTCCAATCAGGAAGCCCCTCTAAGACTATATTTTCATGAGGAATTATAATGCTCATCCTTAATTCATTGGATTATCAATTCTTTGGTTTCCCCAAAGTATCTTAGTAGAGTGAGGCTACTGTACATATGTATATAGCGCATATATATTAGTCATATTAGATTACATGTGCATATTTTTTTACTGTTGTTTTATAGGTAAAATCACTAGACCATTCAAAGTAGTGATTTTCTAGCTATCTAAAAAATAGTAAAAAAATTCTAAAATAAATAAACAATTAGTCTCCAAGTACATTTTCTGTATGGAGATCATGTTGAACAGTTTAAATTGACTGTTTGAATTTTAAAAACAAATCTATTTATCCGTGATACTGACCAATCTGCGCTATGCTTAGTCCCATAGATTCACTCATCTTAGTATTATTTTGTTTTTCAGAAGCAAAACAAATGTTATTAATTAATTTGTTGCTACAATATCCAGAGACAAATACCAGATTAAGTTTAATGGAAATATTTGGATGGAAAAAACAAAAGAAACTGAACTACAAAATCATGAGCTCTGACATGGCGGGGGCAAAACACTCCCTCTCTTAAACCAATTTACATTCTGACATGCACTTGTAGTTACAATTCCATTACTTCCTTTTAAGTTAATATCCTTCAACTCAATCCCCCGGCAAGGAACACTTGCGCTGCAATTAAGTTTAATTGCGACCGGAGTTGCACTCGTTCCTTTTATGTTCATGTAACGCACGTTTGTTATCGCCACTGCTGATTTCTACAACACACACACACAAAGAATTTAAACAAGGATAGATGATAGAACCAGTGTAGTATAAAACAAATTGATCAGTTGCTCTTGTAATCATCTCATGATGATCATCATTATTTTCATCCTACTTTTGTCATTTATATATCATATTTTGTAACTATTCTTGACATTTGCAATATTACTGTTGGTGTCATTTATATATCATATTTTGTACCTGTGCTGCACAAGAGGCAGGGGAATCGCAGTAGAATTGATCGATGATTACAGGATTTAACACATCATGCATGGCGATGTTTTTGAATACAATGTTCTTCACATAACCATTGCCTCCCTACAATAATTAAGATCTAAAATATTATACAAGTTTGGATTAGTCATTGAAACATATCCAATAAGTTTTTGAAGAGGTAGCACGACATGTCACTATGCTACAGGTAGCACGCTAGCCTTATTCAACTTATAAATACTTATTAGTTACATATAATTAAGTACCTGCCAAGTCTTGATCCTAACTCCATTTTTAGTACCATTGAAATATATACTGTCTACAGTCACATTTGACACACGACCGGTCGAACCCTTTGCTCCTAAGCTCCCAATACTGCATACAAAATAGCAATCAAAGTAATCAACCAGTAATTAATCAGAAAAGATTAATGCTTAATTAGATAGTATTATATTAATTAAAAAACCTGATTCCATTGCCGGGCCCGCAGACGATACTGTTAATTCTCACATTATCTGCACCGTTTACCATGGCTATGCAGTCGTCACCTTCATATAATGAAATAAAGGAAATCAATCAAACCAAACCAAATTATAATATCCAACTATAGCAATTGAAAGAAATATAACAGCAACTTGTGATTATGTACCACTTTGGATGGAAGAACCATAGATTAGAATAGCTGTCGTTGCGGTGACATGAATACCGTCCGTGTTAGGGGTCCATGAAGGAGAAGATATGGTTAGTCTAGAAGCAACGACATTTTGTGATCGATCGAAGGTGACATGTGTAGAAGGGCTATTTATTATCTTCAATTTCTCTACTGTCAAATTCTTGCAGTTGTTGAAGATTAGTGCCTACAATTAGTGTATACAAATATTTAAATTCATATATAATACAATTCATACTTACTAAAATTAGGTTTTATACTCCTAATATACAAAAAAAATGGGAGAAATATTTGCCGTACCGTTGGAGAGTCCGTGCAAGGCTGCGAATAAAATACAAAAAATTTAAATATTTCTGAATTGCAAGTATATAAATGCTAGAATTGATAAAAAGTATTTGTCATGAAAAACTTACTAGAGATTTGTTGATTTTGCAAGATATTTGCCACCATACATTTCCATTGCCATCGATGATACCGCCACCAGTGACAGTAAGATTTTGAACCCACGTAAATACGATCCAGACCCGTAAATTTTTTGGATCCCAATCGCGTCTGTTTGGAGAAGCTACAAGCTTTCCTTGAATCTGATGAACAAAAAATGTTCTTTGAGATTATATGTTTGGTAAAAAAATTACATGAAAGATAAAATACGGTATCCTAACAATACGGGTATTAAGTAAGTCCATATCGTATTTTATTGTATACAAGGATAAGTATTTGTTTCTGATAAACAAATTTAAGTTTTCAGTATTAACATAGTACATGATTTTCATTTGGTATTAATATAAGAAAACAGAGCCAGTGACCTCTGTTTCTTTTCTAAGAAAAAAGGATCACTGTTAATGATTTTTTGAGCACTTTTTACATAAATATTTCCCTAAAAAAATGGAAGTAATTATCTAAGTCTGACCTTGATTGTGATGCTGGAATTACAAGGACCCGTGAAAGTAATAGGTTTGAGCCTGTAGCTCTTTTGCGAAACCAAAAGAATCGTCGGCTTCTTGGAAGAACAAACTGCACTCCATGCATCTAGAAATGCCTGAAAAATAAAGAGAAAATAACAAAATTGTGTAATTTTCATAATTCCATTTAGACCATGATTAATGTTTAATTAATTAATTAATTACCTTAGTATCGTCCGTAATTCCGTCACCTTTTGCACCGAAGCTTTCAACTCGAACTGTCGTTTGTGTTGCCAGTGAGTTATCTATAGCATCACCATAGCAGCTTACCAGTTGGTTCAGAAATAGAAAAATGAGAGAAAATACATGAAATCTTATCATGGCAACACACTTGATAGCACATGAAGTACCATGTAGAAATGAGACTCTATATATAGTGGATATATAATGAATTGAGTATAATTGAAGTTGCTTAATTGACTATGCCTTTGATTAGGGATAAGGAGACATTGATCCGGGTATAGAGCATTTTTATTCTGATAAACACTTGTTACTAGAATTTAAACTCAAAGAGTACTTGGGAGTTTCATTTTTTTGCCTAGTAGGTATTTATTAATTGTTAGATTTGACATGGGGATTTGCAAAAGATTGCTTTATGATCTATCTGTATATTATGTCTGATAATTAAATTGATACAAGTACTTTTGGTACAAATTTGCTTTCTTCATTTTAATATATATATATAAAGAGAAAGAGAGACTATGTTACTATGCATAGCGTATATCGATCCATATTGTAAATTAATATCTTAATTTTCAAAACTCAAATAATTGATCTGAATTGTTCAACATAATATCCATATGAAAATATATTTGCAAAATAAGTTTTACATTTTTTTGAATTTTTTTTACTATTTTATTAGATTGGTAGAAAATCACTACTTGTGAATGATCTACAATATTTATATCAAGTGATTTTCAATCTATCTAAAAAAATAGTAAATTTTTTTAAAAGATATCAAATTTAATCTACAGGTATATTTTCATATGAAAATCATATTAAACAATATAAATTGATAGTTTAAAATTTTTAATTAGAAATAGTACCAACAAATATACACCATACATAGTACTATAGCTCACTAAAAAAAAAAATGCCACTTTAGATACCTACACTTAAAAGACCACATTTCCCTATAGTTATAAGGCAACATTCCAATTTTATCAGAAGAAAAGCTCACTGGGCCTTACTGTCTTGAAACCTCAAAGGAAAGAGAGTTCAGAGTTGGGCTGGAATGGGCTGGAGCTTTTTTGTTAGCTATCTAGAAAAGGTTGCTTATAATTGGGCTGTAACCGTTCGATCAGAATCCGACCAATTGGATCTGAGGTGATACAGATCGGACGGTAGGGATCTCAAGGCAAAATTTGAGTTAACTCAGGCTTTATGAATTGGGGCAATTTCATGTATCCCCCTCAAAAACTTTGAAATTACGTATTTCCCCCTCTAAAGTTCATAATATCATATTTACCCTTCTAAATTTCTAAAACTCACAAATTTACCCAATTAACTAAAAACTGAGTTTAATTATATTTAATATTCTATAAAATATAATTAATTAACCTAATTAAAAATATGTCCTTCCCTTTCTTCCAATACTAGATCGCTTCCTTCCCACCATTACATCTACCTCGTTTACTCCTTCGTCTTTGTACAATCCACACAACCCTTCTTACACACCCTAAGGACGTTGCTTTCCGACGCACAAGTTGCCTCTGACACGACGAAGGTGTTGGAGTTGAGAGGTAGGAGGGAGGTGGAGAGTGTTGGACTGATGGCGACATCGGAGGTATGTGACACATGTTGTCCATGACGTAAATTGAATTGATTAGAATAGTGGGTAGCGAGGAGAGACATGAAACTATGGAAGAGCAAGGAGAAAGAGAGAAGGGAGAGTTGAATGGGATCGGGGATGAGTGACCAAGAAAGTCGCTTTTGGTGTCGATGTTAACTATCAAACTCATGGAAAAATGAGGAAGGGGAGAGGGCAAGATTATTTTTAGAGATGTCATGGGCGAGTCTATAATGACACATGTTGTCCATGACGTTAAATTGAATTGATTAGTTGGTGTGTGTTTGAGAGGAGAGAAGATGAAACTATGGAAGAGCATTATATGGAGAACAAGATGAACGGTTTGTTGACTGTTTGTCTTTAAAAATATATGTTTTTTTACAAATAGGGAGAGTTGAATGGGATCATGGATAGGGATGCAATGGGTATGGATTGATTTATGTGCATTTTTTGAATTTTCTATTTTTGGTGTCGATGTTAACTACTCAAACTCACTGGAAAAAGGAAGAAGGGGAAGGGCATAGCATTAATTATGTTGATTAATTATATTTTATAGAATGTTAAATTTAATTAAATTTAGTTTTTACTTAATTGGGTAAATTTGTGAGATTTTGAAATTTAGAAGGGTAAATATGATATTATAAATTTTAGAGGGGAAAATACGTAATTTCAAAGTTTTTGAGGGGATGTGAAATTCCCCCTTATTCTAGTTTACTACTGGAGGTGTGGTAAAGCGAGAAGAGAGGTAGTGTCGAAAAGAGAGAGGAGAAAATGGACAGAGAGTGGGGATCGAAGCCGGGGAGCGGCGGCGCGGCGACGGCGCAGAATGAGGCCATCGACCGGCGGGAGAGGCTCCGTCGCCTTGCTCTCGAGACCATCGACCTCGCCAAGGATCCCTACTTCATGCGCAATCACCTCGGCAGGTCTTCTCTCTCTCTCTCTCTCTCTCTCTCAAAACCCTTAAAACCCTAATTTACTCTCCTCTCTCTCTCTAGTCTTAAGGTTTATCTTAGTTTCATTACCAGTACAGAACTGTACTGTCGACAAGATTTTGACCTATACCAGGAACAGGTTTTACGTTATCAAATAAAAGCATCACTTATATAATTCACAGAAAGAAAATAAATCATTATCAGTGTCTTAGGGTTTATATCTCAGTTTCATTACCAGTACAGAACTGTCGACAAGATTTTGACCTATACCAAGAACAGGTTTTACTTTATCAGATAAAAGCTCATTTTTAGAATTCACAGAAAGAAAATGAATCATTATCAGTGTCTTAGGGTTTATCATCTCAGTTTCATTACCGGTACAGAGCTGTCGACAATATTTCTTTCACTTTTGTTTCCCATTTTAACCTATATTTTCTGATTTACTGTTTCAGTACCAAAGAACAGCTTTATTTTATCAGATAAATGCATCATTTTTGGAATTCTCAGAAAGAAAATGAATCATTATCAGTGTCTTAGGGTTTATCATCTCAGTTTCATTACCAGTACAGAACATTTGACAGGATTTCTTTCACTTTTGCTTCCAATTAGCCTATATTTTCTGATTTATTGTTTCAGTACCATAGAACAGATATACTTTATCAGACAAGAGCATCATTTTTAGAATTCACAGAAAGAAAATGAATCATTATCAGTGTTTTAGGTTTATCTCACTTTCATTACCAGTACAGAACTGTTGACAAGATCTCTTTCACTTTTGTTTCCCATTTTAACCTATATTTTCTGATTTTCTTGCTCTAGTACCAAAAACCAGCTTTATTTTATCAGATAAATGCATCATTTTAGAATTGACAGGAAGAAAAGAAATCATTATCAGTTTTATTTTATCAGATAATTTTGAGACAATCAGGAATTACTTTTCATTTAAATATTGAAGCCGTGTTTAGTATTCCCATACTAAATTGTTGCAATTTGAATTAAACAAATTCTGACAAGTGTTCTATTTTGTAGCTATGAGTGCAAGCTTTGTTTAACACTGCATAACAATGAGGGGAACTACCTGGCCCACACGCAGGGAAAGCGGCACCAGACCAATTTGGCCAAGCGGGCTGCCCGCGAGGCCAAGGACGCCCCGGCCCAACCCCAGCCTCACAAGCGCAAGGTTTCTGTCAAAAAATCTGGTATTTCTCTCTCTATATATTTATATATATATATATATATATCTGTGTGTGTTTTCTTTACTTCTGATGTTATTTCTTGTGTGAGTATGTATTGGAGAACATTTGTGTCTAGGAGGTTATTTAGGGGTGTCAATGGGGGTACAAAGCGGGTCGGTTGGAAGCATTTCATACCCTTACCCGTTAAACTAACATTTTTTTGTATCCTTACCCGTACCTGATAAGCCAACGAAGAAAATCTTACCCATACCCTTCTTATCGGATATAGTATGAGTCAAGTAAACGGATAAAAGGGTGCCATTGAATAGATAAATATGGGCCAAGCATAAAACTATATCATGCATCATTCCCATATATATATATATATATATATTAATTTTTATTTTTAATAATTAATGTATAGGGTAACGGGTACGAAATAGTCTTTATCCATACCTGTCTTATCGGATACAATACGTCTTGGGTAAATGGATAAAAGGGTACCATTGACACCCCTAGAGGTATTACTTCAGGAACCCTTTTGCTTCACATTACTTTTCGCGTTCTTAACTAATTTTTACTTGTCTGTGCTTCCCTGTTTGCATTTTGCAGTTAAGATAGGCGAGACCGGGTTACACCACAATATGATCCAGAGACCAAGCAACGCTCTCTTCTTTTCCAGGTACTAATCATTGTCTTGTGCGATTAATCAGTAAACAATCGATCTGAACCGTTCAATATGATATCCATATGAAAATGTACTTGTAGATCAAAATTTATATTTTTAAGATTTATTTTTTTTACTATTTTTTTAGGTAGGTAGAGAATCACTTGATCTAAAGATTCTAGACCATTCAAAAGTAGTGATTTTCTACATATCTAAAAAAATAGTAAAAAAAAAATCTAAAAAATGTAAAATTTAGTCTGGAGATCATATTGAATGGTTCAGATCTATTTAAACTTTCAAAACGAAGATATTGATCCATAGTATTGAACAATCTGTGCTATGCGTAGTACCATAGCCTCACTATTGTATTTCTTGTGTTATGGAAATTGTTTTTGGCCTATAAATTAAATTAGTAAGGTAAATTGATGAATGGTTATTTTTTATGTTGTATTGAAGACCATTTGGTGGTTTGGTTTATTTAATGTGAAAAGGTCACTGCTTCTATTTTATAGGAATTGAAAGAAAACAAATAAGTTTGACATTTCTTAGTTAACTTATTTTATTTTATTTTTACTAGCTGGGTGTTATTTGCAAACCTAAAGGTTATATTTACCAGAAATACAAATCTTTTGTCAAATATAGTAAAATGTCTAGTGTTAGTTGCAAAAGAATCAGTTTAGCAGTAATGATACTGATGTAACAGTACTGTACAACAACATTTATTTTGTTAATAATTTCTCTACATGTAATATAATGGCGAGAAGGATAAAACCATGAAACAAAAATCTAAAAAATCTGAATCAATTGAAAAAATGGCATGAAAAAATAAATATATTTTTTTAATTTATGGGCGCAATATTATTGTTAGTAATTTGCAAATATCTTTTCTGTATTTCAGATTTTGTACCCAGAAATTGAAGATAACGCCAAGCCACGGCATCGATTCATGTCTTCTTTTGAGCAGGTGAAATTTTATTTTAACATTCAGTAATTTTTCACTTTTTGCTACTAATTTTATTTTATAAATGCAGAGGGTTCAAGCTTGTGACAAGAGATACCAGTACCTCTTATTTGCTGCTGAACCATATGAAACTGTTGGATTCAAGGTTAGTTTGCTGCACAAAAATATGCTAAGCACCCCTCTATAAATTGAAAATTTTCAGTTGTCCTGTAAAATTTGTAATTCTTACAAAAAAATTTACTATTAGCCCCCTCATAAAATGAATTACATGAAACTTATTCACGGGCCCCCTTATCTAAATTTTCTGGTCGGGCCCCTGGTAAAAAGTGCATTCTCCCTTTGTGTGTGAAGTACCAACACTATACCAAAAGTGAATGATTGGTTCTACTTATTGCATGTGATGTATTTACAACTAACACAAATAACTGATGAAAGATTTCCATGTGCTCACATGCAAGAAATTCAAAACTTCACCTCAAATTTTTACTACATCCGTGGACCACAAAAAAAAAAAAAAACACATATTTTGCTGTGCCTCAATAGTTATTTAGTTATTTTGCTAACCCTAGTTAGTTTTTACCATTGTCAGATTCCCAGCACTGAAATTGATAAAGTGGCAAACAAGTTCTTTACTCACTGGGATCCGGACTCCAAGATGTTTACGGTTCGCTCATACTTTAACTTTTTTACCTTTTTAATATCGGGGAAATCTCATCTATACCCCTCAGAAACCTCAAAATTACGAATTCCCTCTAAAATTCATAATATCATAATTTACTTTTGTAAATTTAAAATGAGTTTTGTAAATTTTGTAAGGGTACATACATCATTTTGTGGTTTTTGAGGGCTATATTTTTTAATTCCCCTTCTATTTTTACATAACCAAGCTGAATTTGTATACATCTCACATATTTTTCTTCCTCTCTCTATATTAAAACAGTTACAGTTATATTTCAAAGTGAAACTGGTAGAACCCAACAAACCACCACCCCCTCCACCTCCATCAAACGGCCTCTCGGCCCCACCACCGCCACCTCCGCCTCAAGGCCTACCTCCTAGAATGCCGCCTCCACCCGGTTCACAGCCTCCACCACCTCCTCCATCATTTGCAAATGGGCCCCCACGCCACATGGCACCGCCACCTCAGATGGGTGGTTTCCCACCTCCGATGCCAATGCAAATGCAGGGTTACTCTGCACAACCTCCACCACCTCCTCCCCGTTAGATTAATTTGTTATATCTTTCCAAAAAAAAAAAAGAATTAGTGTATTTGTGAGTTTTAGATACAAGAACATTATTACTAGATTGCCCCTGGTATGGTATTTCTGTTTTGGTAAAGAGTATATTCATGTTCCTTTGGTGGACCTAATATATATTGGTTGCTTAGATTTCTCATTTTTGGGGAATTTTACCAATAAATGAGCACAAATTCAATTAAAAATTTCAATTTCTGAGTTAAGTACCTTTAAATCGGCTTAAAGATCATACATATCACAGAAATTACATTTTACAAATTCTTTAGTTTAATATGTTGCATCTTTACAAAACAAAACTTGTGGGTTATGTATTAGTTACAAGAACATTATTACTAAATTGCCACTGGTATGGTATTTCTGCTGTGGCGTAGTACAAAAGATTGCTTTATGATCTATCTGTATATTATGTCTATCTGATAATTAAATTGATACAAGTACTTTTGGTACAAATTTGCTTTCTTCATTTTAATTATATATAGAGAGAGAAAGAGAGACTTTGTTACTATGCATAGCGTATATTGATCCATATTGTAAATTAATATCTTCGTTTCAAAATTCAAATAGTTGATCTGAACTGTTCAACATAATATCCATATGAAAATGTATTTGCAAAATAAGTTTTACATTTTTTAGAATTTTTTACTATTTTATTAGATAGGTAGAAAATCACTACTTGTGATCTACAATCTTTATATGAAGTGATTTTCAATTTATCTAAAAAAATAGTAATTTTTTTTTTAAAGATATCAAATTTGATCTGCAAGTATATTTTCATATAAAAATCATTTTCATATAAAAATCATATTGAACAGTATATATTGATAGTTTAAAATTTTAAATTAGAAATAGTACCAACAAATATACACCATACATAATTGCTATAGCCTCATTAAAAAAAATGCCACTTTAGATATCTACCGTTAAAAGACCACATTTCCCTATAGTTAAGGGTGAGATAGTAGTTCCTATAGACATCGGACCTACTTTTAGTTTCAATTAGCTCTAACACCGTACAATTAGCATTGAAATATGTGTACACGGAAATTGAAACAAACTTGCATGGATTTTAATTAGTTTGCACGAATCTTGATGCAGATTGAATGGTCATTACACCCATCGAACCAAATTAGGTGCGATGGCCATCGGACCTACTCTGAATTCATAGTCAAGGCAACATTCCAATTTTATCAGAAGAAAATCACACTGGGCCTTACTGTCTTAAAACCTCAAAGGAAAGAGAGTTCAGAGTTGGGCTGGGCTTTCCTTGTTAGTTCGTTAAGAAAAGGTAGCTTATAATTGGGCCTGTCTTTTCTTTGCTTTAGTTTACCGAGTCCAAATCTCCAAGGTAACACAAATTTAACTTTAGAATGAATCCGTTCGATCAGAATCTGACCAATGAGATCCGAGGTGATACAGATCGAACGGTAGAGATCTCAAGGCAAAATTTGAGTTAACTCAGGCATTATTAATTCTAGTTTACTAGTGGAGGTGTAGTAAAGCGAGAAGAGAGGTAGTGTCGAAAAGAAAGAGGAGAGAAAATGGACAGAGAGTGGGGATCGAAGCCGGGGAGCGGCGGCGCGGCGACGGCGCAGAATGAGGCCATCGACCGGCGGGAGAGGCTCCGCCGCCTGGCTCTCGAGACCATCGACCTCGCCAAGGATCCCTACTTCATGCGCAATCACCTCGGCAGGTCTTCTTCTTCTCTCTCTTTCTCAAAACCCTTTAAACCCTAATTTACTCTTCTCTCTCTCTCTCTCTAGTCTTAGTGCTTATCTCAGTTTCATAACCAGTACAGAACTGTACTGTCGACAAGATTTTGACCTATACCGGGAACAGGTTTTACTTTATCAGATAAAGGCATCAATTTTAGCATTCACAGAAAGAAAATGAATAATTATCAGTGTCTTAGGGTTTGTATCTCCGTTTCATTACCAGTACAGAACTGTCGACAATATTTTGACCTATACCAAGAACAGCTTTTACTTTATCAGGTAAAAGCTCATTTTTAGAATTCACAGAAAGAAAATGAATCATTATCAGTGTCTTAGGGTTTGTCTCAGTTTCATTACCAGTACAGAACTGTTGACGATAGTTCTTTCACTTTTGCTTCCCATTTTAACCTATATTTTCTGATTTATTGTTTCAGTACCAAAGAACAGCTTTATTTTATCAGATAAATGCATCATTTTTAGAATTCTCAGAAAGAAAATGAATCATTATCAGTGTCTTAGGGTTTATCCTTACAGAACATTGGACAAGATTTCTTTCACTTTTGCTTCCCATTTTAACCTATATTTTCTGATTTATTGTTTCAGTACCAAAGAACAGATTTACTTTATCAGACAAAAGCATCATTTTTAGAATTGACAGAAAGAAAATGAATCATTATCAGTGTTTTTGGCTTATCATCTCAGTTTCATTACCAGTACAGAACTGCTGACAAGATTTCTTTCACTTTTGTTTCCCATTTTAACCTATATTTTGTGATTTTCTTGCTCTAGTACCAAAGAACAGCTTTATTTTATCAGATAAATGCATCATTTTAGAATTCAGGAAGAAAAGGAATCATTATGAGCTTTATTTTATCAGATAATTATGAGACTCGGGAATTAATTTTCATTTAAATATTGAAGCCGTGATTATTATTCCCATACTAAATTGTTGAAATTTGAATCAAACAGATTCTGACAAGTGTTCTATTTTGTAGCTATGAGTGCAAGCTCTGTTTAACACTGCATAACAATGAGGGGAACTACCTGGCCCACACGCAGGGAAAGCGGCACCAGACCAATTTGGCCAAGCGGGCTGCCCGCGAGGCCAAGGACGCCCCGGCCCAACCCCAGCCTCACAAGCGCAAGGTTTCTGTCAAAAAATCTGGTATTTCTCTCTCTCTCTCTCTTTATATATATATATATATATATCTGTGTGTGTTTTCTTTACTTCTGATGTTATTTCTTGTGTGAGTATGTATTGGAGAACATTTGTTGTCTAGGAGGTATTTAGGGGTGTCTATGGGACGAAGCAGGTCAGGTGGAAGCATTTCATACTCGTTAAGCTAACAATTTTTTTTATCCTTACCCGTACCCGATAAGCCAACAAAAAAAATCTTACCCATACCCTTCTTATCGGATACAGTTTGGGTCGAGTAAACGGATAAAAGGGTGCCATTGAATAGATATATATGGGCCAAGCATACAACTATATCATGCATCATTCCCATATAAATTTATATATCTATATATATAATTTAATTTTTATTTTTAATAATTAATTTATAGGGTAACAGGTACGAAATAGTCTTTACCCGTACCTGTCTTATCGGATATGATATAGGTCGGGTAAATGGATAAAAGGGTTTCATTGACACCCCTAGAGGTATTACTTGAGGAACCCTTTTGCTTCACATTACTTTTGGTGTTCTTAACTAACTTTTACTTGTCTGTGCTTCCCTGTTTGTGCTTTGCAGTTAAGATAGGGAGACCGGGTTACCGGGTTACAAAGCAATATGATCCAGAGACCAAGCAACGCTCTCTTCTTTTCCAGGTACTAATCATTGTCTTGTGCATTTAATCAGCAAACAATCGATCTGAACCGTTCAATATAATAACCATATGAAAATGTACTTGTAGATGAAAATTTATATATTTAAGATTTATTATTTTACTATTTTTTTAGATAGATAAGAATCACTTGATCTAAAGATTCTAGACCATTCAAAAGTAGTGATTTTCTACCTATCTAAAAAATAGTAAAAAAATCTAAAAAATGGTAAAATTTAGTCTGTAAGTACATTTTGTATGGAGATCATATTGAAAGGTTTAGATCGACTATTTAAAATTTGAAAATGAAGATATTGATCCATAATATAGAACAATCCGTGCTATGCATAGTACCATAGCCTCACTATTATATTTGCTGTGTTATGGAAATTGTTTTTGGCCTATAAATTAAATTAGCAAGGTAAATTGAAGAACGGTTATTTTTTATGTTGTATTGAAGACCATTTGCTGGTTTGGTTTATTTAGTGTGAAAAGGTCACTGCTTCTGTTTTATAGGAATTAAAAGAAAACAAATAAGTTTGACATTTCTTTGTTAACTTATTTGTTTTTTAAACTAGCTGGGTGTTATTTGCAAACCTAAAGGTTATATTTGCCATAAATACAAATCTTTTGTCAAATACAGTAAAATGTCTAGTGTTAGTTGCAAAAGAATCAGTTTAGCAGTAATGATACTGGTGCAACAGTACTGTACAACAACATTTATTTTGTTAATAATTTCTCTACATGAAATATAATGGCGAGAAGTATAAAACCATGAAACAAAAATCTAAAAATCTGAATCAATTGAAAAAATGACATGAAAAAAAAAATATATATATATAAAAATATATATATTTTTTTAATTTATGGGTGCAATATTTTTGTTAGTAATTTGCAAATATCTTTTCTGTATGTCAGATTTTGTACCCAGAAATTGAAGATAACGCCAAGCCACGTCATCGATTCATGTCTTCTTTTGAGCAGGTGAAATTTTATTTTAACATTCAGTAATTTTTCACTTTCTGCTACTAATTTTATTTTATAAATGCAGAGGGTTCAAGCTTGTGACAAGAGATACCAGTACCTCTTATTTGCTGCTGAACCATATGAAACTGTTGGATTCAAGGTTAGTTTGCTGCACAAAAATATGCTAAGCACCCCCCCTATAAATTGAAAATTTTCAGTTGTCCTGTAAAATTTGTAATTCTTACAAAAAAATTTACTATTAGCCCCCCTCATAAAATGAATTACACGAAACTTATCTAAATTTTCTGGTCGGGCCCCTGGTAAAAAGTGCATTCTCCCTTTGTGTGTGAAGTACCAACACTATACCAAAAGTGAATGATTGGTTCTACTTATTGCATGTGATGTATTTACAACTAACACAAATAACTGATGAAAGATTTCCATGTGCTCACATGCAAGTAATTCAAAACTTCACCTCAAATTTTTACTACATCCGTGGACCACAAAAAAAAAAAAAAAACACATATTTTGCTGTGCCTCAATAGTTATTTAGTTATTTTGCTAACCCTAGTTAGTTTTTACCATTGTCAGATTCCCAGCACTGAAATTGATAAAGTGGCAAACAAGTTCTTTACTCACTGGGATCCGGACTCCAAGATGTTTACGGTTCGCTCATACTTTAACTTTTTTACCTTTTTAATATTGGGGAAATCTCATCTATACCCCTCAGAAACCTCAAAATTACGAATTCCCTCTAAAATTCATAATATCATAATTTACTTTTGTAAATTTAAAATGAGTTTTAATAGAAAAGTCAATAAATTTGGTAAATTTTTTAGTTTTTGAAATTTTGTAAGGGTACATACATCATTTTGTGGTTTTTGAGGGCTATATTTTTTAATTCCCCTTCTATTTTTACATAACCAAGCTGAATTTGTATACATCTCACATATTTTTCTTCCTCTCTCTATATTAAAACAGTTACAGTTATATTTCAAAGTGAAACCGGTAGAACCCAACAAACCACCACCCCCTCCACCTCCATCAAACGGCCTCTCGGCCCCACCACCGCCACCTCCGCCTCAAGGCCTACCTCCTAGAATGCCGCCTCCACCCGGTTCACAGCCTCCACCACCTCCTCCATCATTTGCAAACGGGCCCCCACGCCACATGGCACCGCCACCTCAGATGGGTGGTTTCCCACCTCCGATGCCAATGCAAATGCAGGGTTACTCTGCACAACCTCCACCACCTCCTCCCCGTTAGATTAATTTGTTATATCTTTCCAAAAAAAAAAAAGAATTAGTGTATTTGTGAGTTTTAGATACAAGAACATCATTACTAAATTGCCCCTGGTATGGTATTTCTGTTTTGGTAAAGAGTATTCATGTTCCTTTGGTGGACCTAATATATATTGATTGCTAGTAGATTTCTCATTTTCGGGGAATTTTACCAATAAATGAGCACAAATTCAATTAAAAATTTCAATTTCTGAGTTAAAGTACCTTTAAATGGGCTTAAAGATCATACTTATCACAGAAATTACATTTTACAATTCTTTAGATTAATATGGTTCATCTTTACAAAACAAAATTTGGGGGTTAGTATTAGTTACAAGAACATTATTACTAAATTGCCACTGGTATGGTACTTCTGCTTTGTCATAGTACAAAATAATGTTGCTTTGGTTGACCTAATATAGTTTGATATCATGTAGATTTGGTTGTATTATTTTGATTCCCTTTTATTTTCTAGATGTATCTCGTTTGGTGCCGTCGGGTGCTGAATTCTTTATCTATAGAAATAATATTAAAATAATATAGGAATCTAGATGGATTGAAAAAATATGAGCAGGTCTTTTTATTGGGACCCAAAAAGATTTTGGTTTCTTTAGGACCTAATTTCTTTTTTTTTTCTTGGTTCTTTGTACCTAAACTGTCCACTGTGTGTGTGTGTTTGTGTGAAAGAGAGAGAGATCACATAGTACCAGTGTTGTAAAAACCGGCTATTTAGGCTGATTAATTGCTTGATTAGTTGTTGATGGTGATTAAATCGTCACGGGTTTTTTTCTAATTAATCAGTTAATTATTTTTGATTATGACTAATTAATTAATTGCTTGACAATATTCTATCTGTCTAATGAGTGCATGTTGTTATTTACAACTGATGAAAATTTATAAAATGTTTCCAACCATAAATAAACTTAACAAACTACATGGAAAATTAATAGAATAAAATAAAGTAGGAAATAAAATCTACCTTGTTTGCTATTGACTACTAAACAAATACATATTTTTGATAGAATTTTAAATACCTTACCTTTATATTATTTTTATAAAGATACAACAATATAACACCTGTCTTTGTTATTATTATGATAATTGTAATAATGATTTCGTTTACATTACTTTTTGTTACGGCCGAATATAAAACTTGACAAAAAGTAATATACTTTGTTTTGTGAACAAAAAAATAAAATAAAATAAATTTGACGGCCCAAAACGATTCCTCATCTGTTGGTGCAATTAATTTTTTTTAATGGTCAAAGATACAAATAAAGCAACACATCACTTTCCTTCACAAAAAGCATAAACAATTTAACGCAAGTTCCGAGTACGCTCATCAACTTTAGTTATAACTACTTGGGGGGAATTCCATGTATACCCCTCAAAACTTGGAAATTACATATTCCCCCCTCTAAAATTCATAATATCAAATCTACCCTTTTTTTACTTCAAAAACTTAAAATTTATCCATTTTATTGTATTCTCTATTAGATTTATAAAGTACTCATTTACTCTTCATTAAAAAGTAAAAACTAATAACATATTTCATAAAAATGTCAGTCTTCAAATTGGTCTATTTCTGAGGACAAATGAGTTATTTTTCTAATTCTGATGTATTGTGTGTGCCAATGGCGAATCTACATTCAATGAATGGGGGTCAATTGACCCCCATTCATTTGTATTTTTTTATTTATACTCTATTTTTAATATGTTTAAACTAAAATATTATAGATAAGGTGAAATTGACCTCCATTCGTAGTAGAAATTTTTTATATATTTGACTCCCATAGCCAGAAAGTCTAGCTCCTCCCCTGGTGTGTGCATCATAAGTAGAATATTGACTCATTTATTCTCATAAACCGTTCAATTAGAAGACTGTCTACATATTATTTTTTTAAT
This sequence comes from Carex scoparia, assembly GCA_024447655.1. Lineage (NCBI taxonomy): Eukaryota > Viridiplantae > Streptophyta > Magnoliopsida > Poales > Cyperaceae > Carex > Carex scoparia. The sequence continues at coordinate 10,012,224 of JAJHPE010000004.1, read as the reverse complement.
AAATGATAAAATAAATATTTTATAAATTTATAATGAATTTTAATAGAAACGATATTAAAATAAATAAATTTATGAGTTCTTCAAGTTTAGAAGAGTATACATTATATTAAGAATTTTAGGGGGAAGAATACACAATTTCCAAGTCTTTGAGGGTAATATGAAATGCCCCAACTTTTAGAGAGGGAGAGAGATTTTTAGACAATTTTAGACACTTGTCATCCATGTAACAAAAGCAAACCAGTTCTTACATCACATCATAAAAAAAGAAAGAAAATTAAAAAAAGTGAAAAGCATTTGTGGATTTGTTTGCAATCATGCCACTGTATCTCCACTACAATTAAATCTAACACACAATTTAGTTGTTGCATGCCTCTCTCATCTCCGTGCCATGGTCACACTTGAAAGTGATATATTTTGTTTTTGTTTTGTTTTTTATTCGTCGGATCACAAAAATATCTATCTTTCACTTTTTAAATTCGTGATTATCAACACCAGCATCTACTGAGAGTATACAACTATGAAGCCACTTATTTGCAAATCAGGTTAAAAGTTCACAATTCCTCTGTTTTCAGTGTTGTAATTCATTAAAAAAATAGTTCTACACAGTGTAGCAGCTAGGATTTGAATCAGGAGTGGACAAAAAATTTTGAATTACCAAGTTATTGAGTTTAGTGGACAAAATTAAGTTATATACTTGAATTATTTTAATCAATCTAATAAAATTCTAAATCAGATTTAAACAAAAATCAAGAAAAACATTAACACTCAATAATTTTAGTCAATTATTAGTCACAATTTGCAATTTAATTCATTCAATTGAATTACAGTATTTGAATTATCAAATGACAGGGGTAGGCAATTTAATTTCCGTAATAGACATGCCAACATATTTATACCACTTCATACTCGATTTTAAAATTCCAGGAGTAGGTAATTGCCTACCCCTGTTACATGGTAGCTCTGCCACTGGTTCTACACTGTACGTAATACTGGTATTCAGATGACAAGTGTTGTAATTAAAACTATGGAGTAGAACTAGGGTGTTCTTAAGCTCACCATGTCTTTTTGTGAGCTTAATTCAAAAACCTATCGAATTGGCTTCAAGCGATGCATCCAAAATGTTGAAACCAATTTACTTCACGAGTGATCCGTTTACATGTCAAATTTATAATTTTTTTGAACTAATTTAGAATAAAGTCAAGCGGAAAAAAAAAAGATAGTTTATAAGTTAATTTTAATGTGTTCATTTTTAGACCGATTGACTTTATATTAAATTAGTTTGAAAATTTATAAATTTGACATATAAACTCACCACTCATGAAATAGATCGGTTTCAATAGTTTGGATGCGTTGCTTGAAATTAATCCGATGAGCTTTTGAGTTAAGCTCACAAAGAGGCTTGCTGAGCTTAAGAACACCCTAGTCTACTAAAAACTATGTATTTTATATTTTGTGCAATATAGTTTACGGGTCTTTATCTAAAAAAAATGTATTAAATTATAATCTTTATCTTAAAAAATAATAAAATAGTCGCACAAATTTCTTGACAAAAATAATTAAATGGTTATGTACAAATTTCTATATCCGATCGAGATGAATGTTTGATCAACATTTAAAAAAAAAAAAAAAATCTATTTAGGAGCTTTTTCAGCTAAGTTCATGAACTTAATACTCAATTTAGCTTTGTCAGAATATCTAATTAATATATTACTGTAATGATTATACCGACACAGATTAGTTTGACAAACATGATTTTTAAATGCAAAAAGAGTAAGAAAATGAAAGGCGACAAGAAGACCCCACCAGACAGTGAAATCTTGTCCGCTCTTTTGTTTTTCCCTTCTGTATTTATTATATATCTACTTAATTGGTTTTAATAATTAGAAAAAATGGTCCCTGAAACCAAATAATTTTATATATGCACAGAGAACGAAATGATTCTACAACAATTAAAAAATTAAATAATGTACAATTGAAGCATCTTTAGATAGGAAGAAAATCATTCCATCTAATTTATTTTAGAAAATAGTAAAAAAAAAAAAGAAATATATCAAATATTGGTTTTTAAGTACATCTTCATGATGTTATATTGAGTAGTTTGAATTATTAGTTTAGACTTTGAAAAAGAAGATATGCTTCTATAGTATGGAACGGTTCGTGCTTTTTAATGTACCGTAGCCTCACTCATACTATATACAATGGCATCGATCTCCTGGCTAAGGGCGTTCATTGGGTCCGGTTTAATCGGTTTTAAACCGAATTAAGATAGTTTGGATTAAATAGTTCAGTTTTTCTTGATAAATGGACCAGTTAGATTCAGTTTATAAATTTTGAAAACTGGCTAGAATGAACCGACCTAAGTATTTATTAAAAGAATTCAAAAATTATGATATTATGTATACTGCTTGGTTCTGTTAAAGTTAGTTAGACCGAACTAAACAAAAAACCATCTTAAAAATGTTTAAAAAAATTAACAAAAAAAATTAATTTTTATGATTACTTTACTTATTTTGGTTCAATCGAACAATCAAAATTTAGTTCTGTTTGATTTGATTTAATTCAGTTGATAAGTTTATTTCGATCCGTTCAATTGTACTTTTTAAAACCAAATACAATTTTAATTTAATTATTTTATTTTGGTTATAACTGAACCAAACTATTGAACACTACTGACTGACGTTGACGTAATATAAGATCTAAGTTACAAATGTATATTATCTAAAAACAATTTATATGATATGGATCAAATAATTAATTGAATTTATGATATGTAGTATACCGAGTGGTATAGTGCGCCATGAATGGCGTCATGCCCCACAAAAAGAGAGCAAAACACATTAAAATAAAATATTCAGAGTAGGTCTGATGAACATTTAGTTCGATGGATGTAACAACCATTCGATCTGTATCAAAATTTGTGCAAACTAACTAATATACGTGTATGTCTCTTTCAATTCTGTACACATAGGTCTTAATTCTAATCCTACGGTATTAGAACTAATTGGACCTAAGATTCGTATCTCTTAAATTAAATTTAAAGGTAGAGAAGGAAAAACAATGTTTGTGGGAAGAGCACGACAGATGTTTGTCACGTGTCATGTCAAGCTCTGGCTGCTGCGCATTGCTAACTTGCTATTGGTTGGCTGCTACGCCGACATACGCGGTTTAGCCACTTGGTGGGTCCCTTCTCTCAGATGGCCTCCATACCGCCATGGACCATGCATTGTTTTTTACACAATTTAATTTTACTTCCATCCAAAACTTCAATTTTAATGAAGTAACATGAGTCTAGTTTGAGAAATAAAGAAAGAGGAGGTAGTACAGTTGGTTAGGAGAAATTTTTTTAAAATTGTTAGTTATTTAAAGGTTGAGAGTTTGATTTTCTCTCACGACTTCGCAGTTTCTACGAAGATTTAAAAAAAAAAAATTGAGTCTAGTTTATTTAGAGAGAAGTTGAAGATTCAATTCTCGAACTAGATGTACAAATCTTTTAATAATAAAAAAAAAACAATACTTTTACTCAAATTTTAGGTTATTCTATTGAGCATAAATGAGTCTAGATATTGTGATATCAGTGATATTTCAGTATATTCTATTGAGTAGAAAAGAGCCCAGATACCGTGACATTTGTGGTTTCTAGTTTAAATACCACTAATTTCAAAACATATCAAATCGACTTCAAACAACGAATTCAATATGTTCAAGTTGATCTATTCATGGGTGATGTGTTTGTATGTAAAATTTATAATTTTTCGAATTTATATAGTATCGAGTTTAAAAATTTAAACTAATTTCTTTTATTAAAAAGACTTGAACATGTGACATCTTAGAATAGAGATGAGGGTTGTGCCACTGAACTAAGTCCGCATTTTTTTATAAGAAAATTTGAATGTATTTATTTTTTGATTATTTGACTTGGTATTAAAATAATTTTAAAAAATTATAAATATATTTACATATAGGTGCATCAATCTTAAAGTATATCGGTTTGAATTAGTGATTTGAGCCTTATCAAATAATCTTTGAAGTTGGTGGTAAATACTAAATACCATTGATGTCATAGCAGTTGGATTCACATAAAAAATGTATTAATAAATAATATTATTTCACAATCACATAAAACAATTATAGAAAATAAAACTATAAAATTATATATTTGTTTTATTGTTTATGCAAGTTGAAAATCCTTTAATCATTTATCAAGTGCCAATAGAAATTAATTTTTGAGATTATTAGTTGGTTTTCATGTTGCTGTAAACTTTATTCAATATAAATAATACATGTGATTGTACTTTCTAATGATAACTTTATCAAGAAACAAATAATCTAATATCTACCTCAAAAACTGAATTATTTTTATTGTACTTTATATTTAAAACTTATATGTTATATGTGTACATATGAGGTGATTTCAAGCCAAATTTCATTTTCTATTATTCTAATACTTTAATTTTGGATATTGAACAAGTTATCATCAATCAATTCTATAATTATACACTAAGAGGTGACAAGTCCTATTATTTTAATAATTATCTTATTATTATCTTATATGATTGAGACCGAATACATGCATCTAAAACCAATAATTTAATTATTTTAATATGATTTTCAATATGATTTTTTTTTGAACTTGACTCCAACACTCCAACACATAATGTGTTGTTATGAATCCCTATAACTGTAATACCTCTTATGTGTAAAAAAAAAAAAAAAAAAACAATGTGGGCATTACAATTTTTTTTTTATTAACATGTAACAATATATCTCAAAAGAAGATCTAGATAAAAAATTATCAAAATTAACAATAGTCTCTTTGGTGAATGGTAGGTACTCAATTTGATTGTTTGTTAATCTAGTATAAGAAAATCTAATAGGATATTTCCTCATCTAGCATTCTCCATTATAGAGTAGTTAGGATTTTGACAATTTAAGTAGTTTCAATAGATAGTAAAGCATGAGAGAAATGTGATATTAGATCATAGGATAATTCATTATATTCTATAATGCATATAGCAGTTTGAATTTGAATTCAAGTTTTCATAATCATAAAATAAAATGAATTTTCAATCATTATAGTACACATTCACATATAACATTTGATGAAGGTTGAATAATATAACTTTTTTAAAAAAAATAATTAATTAATTTCAATATATAATTAGATATTTTAAAATTATGAGAGTGGTTAAACATTGATTGGTAGTAGATCCACCCTGCTCATTTCTTAATTAATTTACATCAAAGAGAAATCAAATCATTGGATTATTCATCATACATTGTTTTTTCCATTACTTTTTTCTGGTGAAAATAAAGTTGACAAAAGGAGGCCCTTATTATGTATTTTTTATTTAATTTATATTAGAGAAGGAGGCATTAAATATTTCAACGTCAAGACCCACAAAAGGAAGTCTAACATTCAATGCATGAAACTGTGATTCCAGCGGTTTCAAACGTTTTCTTTTTTTATTGTGGTCCAAATTGTGTAGACATTGATGTGTGGTCCATATTCCAACTACAAATATAACAAATGTTTTTATTGGTTGCATGATCAATATGTTTATGTTTCTTGAGGAGGGATACAGTGCATTTACTCCCAAATCACTGTCAAACAAAATTAAAAAAAAAATTAAATTTTAAATTAATATGCTCATGCAAAAAGTAAAAAAAATGATAAGATAGTATAACATGTGTATAAAATTAGAATCTGAAAAAAAAAATGATATATTGTGATTAATTAATAGCACTATTGATACTTCATTTATTTTATACCAAAAAATTAAATTCATTATTATTTACATGCACAATTAAGTTTAAATTAGTAATGAATATATAAGTTGTGTTCATTATAAAACACCTTAACATAAATTTTGTATTCTCTTCCTCATGTTTATATGCTCAATCAAATTGTCGATCAAAGAATTATGTTTGAGAAATATTTTTTGAGAGCGAGTGGCAATTCAATAAATTGGTTGGAGCCATTTGATTTGCAGTAAGATTTGTGCAAATAATTTATATTAAAATCCTCCCTGTGAATCTAAATAGGCTTGTAACTCTTGATTCAGATTGAATAACTCTGACTGGATATCAAATTGAATTTGGTCCGATGTCTCTCGTAATGGCCCTTTTTCCTTTTTTCTTTTCTAACTTAATATTCATAGTACCAACATTTTGTACTATTTTCTTGTTGAACATCCAAATTTGTAAGAAATTAAACTTGGCCACACAGAAAAATTGCACCTACTAGTGCCACAGAAGAAACAGAATCTGTTAAAATGAGTCACATTACATTCTCAGGCCATTAAATGAGCAGCACTCACTTGGTCGGCAGTAACACACACTTCTACTTATTTATCCTAAAAAAAACCAATATCCCAAAAATATAGGCCCCATCTCTGTTTCCTAGCACTTTCCCTTTCTCTCACATGTCTATAACAGTTGAACTCGTCATCCCAATGTATCTCCTGAAAAATAAAGAGTACGATATTAACAGACCAAATATAGCTTCACACAGCACAATTAACAAAACCAAAATAAAAAAAGATCTAGTTGATACTAGAGGTGCAAATAGATAACAAATATGATACTGAAAAAATTATAACTGTGTCTGTTTTTTTTTTTCAAAAATAAATACAAATTATAAATACTTACACTGATAATATATTAAACAGATACAAATACATATTAGATGTATACATAGATATTAATATAATTCGAACAAATTGAAATATTATAATAAATTAACATATTATTCAATAATTTTTTTATTTGAAAAGTAAACTATATAAAATACAGATATAATTCAAATATTTAATCGTTATAGTGAACATAATAATTTTTTTCATGTCAAACTTGTTATGTCACCATAACAATATATACATTAGAATCACAAATAAATAATCATCAATATAATAACATTTCTAATTAAAAATACCAACAAAATATATTCCTCTTTAAATATATATGATTGTATCCTCACATTCAGATATCTGAAAATAAATACATATCTAAATAATTATTCGTATTTATATCGTATTCACAAATTAACCATATCTGAAAATTTGAATCCTTAAAAGTTTAAATATGAATTCAAATACGAACATAGATAAAGTCTGATCCGTTTGCACAACTAACTTATACGCTGTATAAAGTAAAACGAGCTCTGTTATTATCTTTACTTCTATAAAGTTACAACTCGAGCTCTTTCTTCCACTTGCACTATATAAAAAGACCAAAACCCCTTGCTACTACTTGCCCAAAACAGAGCAACCAAGCTCTTCTTCCCTTGACATGTTGAGTGACGAGAGAGCTCAAAACAGAGCAGGCAGTGCAGAAGGATTCCGAGACATTCACTTGATAACTCCTCCTCCAACCCGGCGATCCAATTGGCCACCCACCCCTAGAAGTCGTAACACATCGACCATTTCCTTCGGGAGTGGAGTTGATCCCGCTGTTCTTGCTGAGCAATTGATGACTGTCAACAGAGAACTAGACATGATTCAGGTTTACTATTAATTTTTGTATAATTCTTGTTTTTTGTTATATACATAATGGTTGTGTTTTTCTTTTCTTTTCTATATAGATATATAATATAATGATCATTGATAATAACAGAGAGGAGAAAACAATGGAAATGGTGCACATGATGATTTGGAGCATGGAAGGATTATTGGAGATGATGATGGGTTTGAAGATACTAACCCGCTAGCTCTGGTGCCGGAATCGAACCCGATCCCCTCACCGGAAAACACAAACACATCGGTTCAAGTTGTGGGCGATGCAACCGGTGCAGAGGAGGAGGTATCGGTGGGACAGGTGAGAAGGGAGGAAACGGAGGTGAAGATAACGGCATGGCAAACCGCTGAGGTTGCCAAGATCAACAACCGGTTCAAGCGTGAGGAGGTTGTCATCAATGGATGGGAGAATGCTCAGGTCGAGAAAGCCACTGCCCGGCTCAAGAAAATCGAGGTATTGCTGCAAGAACAACATTCTTAATTAATTTTTTTTGACATTATTTTAAATGAATTAGGGATGAACTAGATAGGGTTGCAATCTGTTCTGTCACATAATTTTTTTGTATTAAGAGTTTTTTATAAAGTAAAAACAATCCAAATTATGCAATGTTTGTCAAATGAATTAGGGGTGAATTAAAAGATACTACTTACTATTCATGACTAATAACAAGTTTTTTTTTTATGAAATAAACATTATTTGTTCTCATAACAGAGGAGACTGGAAAAGGAGCGGGCGAGAGCGATGGAGGAGACACAAAATGAGGTTGCGAGAGCACACCGTAAGGGGGAGGAAAAGAGGGCATCGGCCGAGGCAAAGCGAGGTACAAAGATCTCTAAGATACTTGACATGGCACATTTCATGCGTGCCGTCGGCCGAGCCCCATCCAAGCGATCCGTCTTTTAAATTTGTCATGCGTGTGTGTAAAATTGTCGTTAAATTTGTTCATGTCGGGGTTGTTAAACTGGTAACACGCGCCCTAATTATACAGTGGCGAGATTCAGAATCTGTTACTTTGTGTTTCAAAATAAGAAGGATTGAAGGAGTAAGAGAGAAAGTACTTATTTTTAGTTGTTATAAGGACCATATCTATGTTTTATTGATGATATGGTGTGTTTGTGGCATGTATACTGATTACTGAGACTGTTCTAAATTAAACAGGAAATGTATCAGGCATGCTTGTATGTTATTAGAGGATTGGATAATTGGATACTATCTATTTGGTAAATTTATATGTAAATTTTGTAAGAATTAAATTGGGTTTGTTCAACTTTGTTCTGTATTTCCTTTTGTTCTTCTTTTACACTGGAAATTCATTTCTATTTCTCCTGTTGACTTACTTAAATGAATGGATATAATTGTATATCCAATTTTATGGAAATGGGGATATTGGGTTTTACTAGGATGATTTCATGTCTAGAAAGATTTGGGCCTGAGAATATCAAAATATAATATGTGGATATATAACTATCCTAGGCCTGAAACACTGATTAAACAACACAATATAACATGCAATAAACTCTGATTAAATGGGCTCAATTTCAGCCTAGCCTACCTCTTATTTCAGCCCATTCCTTTGATCAAGTGATGGCTCCTATTAGGGGTGCAAACGGATCGGATAATATCCGACCGTATCCGAGTCCATATCCGAAAATTTAATACGGATATATGATATCCAAATATCCGTGCGGATACAGATACGGATATGATTTTGAATTTTAAATATCCTTATCCGAATAGTAAATATATACCATATAATTTAATATATATGTACATGAGTAGAACTAGGGTGCTCCTAAGTTCATCCAACCTCTTGTAAACTTGACTCTAAAATATATCGAATCAACTTTAAATGATGAATCCAAACCGTTGAAATCCTTCTACCTAATGATTGATGCGTCTACATGTGAAAATTTTAAAGTTTCGAATTAATTTAATATAGAGTCAAGTGGTCAAAAGAGTCCAAAAAATGAATGCATTAAAATTTATTTATAAACCTTAATTTTTTTTACCACTTGACTCTATATTAAATTAATTAGAAACTTTAAAATTTTCACATGTAGACGCATCACTCATTAGGTAGAAGGGTTTCAACGGTTTGGATTTATCGTCTAAAGTCGATTCGATATATTTTAGAATCAAGTTCACAAGAAGTTGGGTGAACTTAGGAGCATCCTAGTTCTACTCTATGTACATATCCGTCTAATATCCGATTCGTATATGGTTTTACCACTATCCGATCCATTTGCACCCCTAGCTCCTATACATGATATAAATATAAAAAAGTTTCACAAATTTAGAAAATATAAATAAAATAGAAATATATAAAAGTACAGTTATTTCCCCATAGGCGTAGCAAATTTGATATGAAGCAATCTAGTTTCCAAAAAGTACAATAATCTTAGTTCAAATACAAGCTTTAACACATGTTTAGGTAAGAGATAGTTGTTGTCATACCCATTAATATTTCTAAATATTCAATTTTCCATCAAAACTGGAAAATTACTTATTTCTCTACTAAAAACAAATATCTTTTCTTCTTATTTTTATTTGAGCTTATTATTAATCTTTTATGAGAGATAAAAATATAGAACATGAATAGGACACAAAAATCAATAGGCATTTTAAATCCAGTGTTGTAAAAAAATGACTGTTTAGGCCGATTAGTTGTTGGCGGCAATCAAACCGTCACAGATTTTTCCAACTAATCGGCCAATTATTCCAACGAGCGTATACAGTTATTTACAACATGTTTAAACCAAATCATATTTTACATGTAGTAATAGTTTATTTCTTTTTTGGGCCTTTCTATGGGCCAGGACCAGAATTCATTGAACCATACATAATTTATCAACTTTAAGCGGTTCGACTGTGCCTGGACCGGACCAGCTGCAAAACCTAACCGATGAACCAAAATGCGGTTTATTGCCTTCAGCCCAACAAAGAAAAAGGGGGTTTATCGCCACTTGATTCTCAAGCAGAGATATTCAAATCCAGTACCAAAATCTAAGCGAAATACTCTGTTTTCCTACAGGTGAGTTTTACTGTTAAATCTCACTTATTTCTTTTTATTTTAGTTGTTTCAGTGTCTGATTTTCTCATGGTTCCAGTAAATACTTTCTTATTATTCTTTTTTTTTTAATTTTTTTTTATAGGAAGCTAAAGGTGTTCGAGTGAATGCCTCTGAGAGCTACTTATTAAATAACACAATAGAGATGGCTAAAACCTTAAGCAAAGGAAACTGTGACTTCATAAGCAAATTGCCCGACCCGATACTTTGCCAAATCTTGGGACTGCTTAACACTAAGAAGGCGTTCAGACATGTGTGTTGTCAAAGAGGTGAGAACACCTTTGCACCTCTTTATCCTCCCTCAATTTCAAATTTGCCGAACACGAGGGACCTATCGACATGATAGTTGCTTCTTGGAGTCTTGCAAAATTTGTGAACACTTTGTTGCTTAGTACCAAACCCTTGGATTTGAATGTGTTTCGTTTGTCCTGTAAATTCCGATAAGTTTGAAAATTCAAAATAGCAAATTCAATTTAAAAATTTAATCTTCGTTTTTGCACAATTACATCAATACTTTTACAAATTGATATATCCTGTAAAAATTTATCATGAAATGACTGAGCTCATTCTTCATTACGCCAACTATTCCCATCGTTGGGAAAGTTCTCGGGCCGAGGACATCCCACATATTCTACGTATTTTTTTTAGAACTGATAGAATAAATATTATATTAATAATCAAACTGTAAAGTTTTGTAGAGACAGAATTGAGATTTCTAATTTCTGTTTCTATTTCTTCATTAGTCTTTACAAATGATACACAAGATCTATTTATAGACTCCATTCTTATTTTACCGTTAGATTCTAACGGTTCATTTCTAAATACTCAAAATTACAATTTTACCCTTCTAATTTATTTTATTCTTCAACACTCCCCCTCAAGCTAGGATTATAAATATCGATTAATCCTAGCTTGCTTGTTATGTCTTCGAATATTCTTGGAATTAGTCCTTTAGTGAAGATATCGGCTAATTGGTCTTGACTCTTCACATACGGGGTTTCAATCTCTTTTGCTTGCACCTTTTCTCTTATGAAGTGACAATCGATTTCAATATGTTTTGTTCTTTCATGAAATACGGCATTTGACGCAATGTGTCTCGCCGCATTGTTATCACAAAACATCTTCATTGGCTTGTCAATTTTGAAGTTCAATTCTTCAAGCAATTGTTTAATCCACGTGAGTTCACTTGCGGTGGATGCCATGGCACGATACTCCGCTTCCGCGCTTGATCGTGCCACGACACTTTGCTTCTTGCTTTTCCATGTGACTAAGTTTCCACCTACAAACGTGCAATAGCCGGTTGTTGATTTTCTATCAAAGCTTCCGGCCCAGTCTGCATCGGAATAGCCACACACTTCATTAAAATTATTATTTTTCATCCATATACCCTTTCCGGATGAATTTTTTAAGTATCTTAAAATTCTATCAATTGCATTTAGATGAGGTTTCCTTGGTGAGTGCATAAATTTACTAATTTGGCTTACGGCAAATGATATATCCGGCCTAGTTACTGTCAGATAAATTAATTTACCAACAAGTCGTTGGAATTGGTTGATATCTTCCAACGGTTCCCCTTCTTCCGGATTTAATTTACAATTGCTATCAATTGGTGTTGAGGCCGGTTTGGATCCTAACTTTCCCGTTTCTTTTAGAAGGTCAATGGTATACTTTCTTTGTGAGATAAACAATCCCTTGATGGAATGAGCTATTTCAATTCATAAAAAGTATTTAAGTCTACCAAGGTCCTTTATTTCAAATTTTTCTTTTAGGTGTTTTTTTAACATTGTCAATTTTTTCACAATTATTTCCCGTAATGATTATATCATCAACATAAACAAGAACAATAGTTGTATCATTATTTTCATGTTTTGAAAATAGTGATGTATCGGATTGACTTATTTTAAAATCGAGAAAAATTAAATATTGAGAGAGCTTTCCATACCATGCTCTTGGCGATTGTTTGAGTCCATAAATTGACTTATTTAACCTACAAGCAAGGTTAGTATTTTTTTCTTTTATATGACCCGGTGGAAGAGTCATATAAACCTCTTCTTCAAGTGTTCCTTGAAGAAATGCATTTTTAACATCTATTTGGTATAGGTTCCATCCATTATTTTCCGCTAATGAAAGCAAAATTCTTATGGTATTCATCTTTGCTACCGGAGCAAAGGTCTCTTGGTAATCAATACCATATGTTTGGGTATACCCTTTGGCAACTAGCCGGGCCTTATACCGTTCTATGGATCCATTGCTTTGATATTTTATTTTATAAACCCATTTGCATCCGACGGGTTTTTTATTTTTTGGTAGTGGTTCAATGGTCCATGTGTTATTTTTCTCTAAGGCTTGGAGTTCTTCTTCCATAGCCTTATACCATACCGATTGGTTAACGGCTTCTTCAAAATTTCTTGGTTCTTCCATTTTGGAAATTGAACTAAGAAATGTATGATGATGATTTGAGATATTTTTATATGAAATAAAATTCTCAATAGGATATTGACCCTTGTTGGTTACGTAATCTCGTAACCTTGTAGATGGTTGTCTATGCCGAGTTGACCTTCTCCTAGGTTCTTCTCCAATAATTTCTTTTTCAATATTTTCTTCTTCAATATTTTCACCTTCTTCTTCCCCGGCTTCACTTGGAGGAGCATTACTATTTTCTTCCTCTTCCTCATCATTTCCTGCAATTCTTGGCTCAATAATTTCATTAGTAGACATGGGAATGACAAAATCTTTTGTGAGAATTTGATTATCAATTTCTTTTTCATTTTTAAAATATGGCTCATTTTCAAAAAATGTTACATCTCTAGAAATATAAAGTTTTTTGTTTATAGGGTCATAGCATTTATAACCCTTTTTATGAGATGAATATCCTAAAAAAATAGTTTTTATAGAAGTAGGATCTAGTTTATCTCTTTTATTTTGGTGTACATAACATGTACACCCGAAAATTCTTAAGTGATTAAAAAATACTCTTCTTTGGTAAATAATTTCTAATGGGCTCTTATTTTTTAAAATAATACTTGGTAATCTATTTATCAAATAAGTTGCGGTGAGAACGGCATCCGACCAATAAATTTTTGGAACATTGGATTGAAACATAAGCGCTCTTGTTATTTCGAGTAAGTGACGATTTTTTCTTTCGGCAATCCCATTTTGTTGTGGAGTATAAACACAAGTTGTTTGATGTATAATTCCCTTTTGTTTCAAGAAGTTTGAAAAATTTTGATTTACAAATTCCGTTCCATTATCGATTCTAAGAATCTTAATTGTAGTATTGTATTGATTTTCAATTAGATTTGAAAAATCTTGAAAATGAGAAAAAACTTCACTTTTATTTTTTAATAAATATAAGTATGTTAGTCGTGAGAAATCATCTATAAATGTGACAAAGTATTTGAAATCATTATAAGAATTTACGGAGGCGGGTCCCCAAACATCGGAATGAACAAGTTCAAATATATGATTACTCTTAGAGTTTGAACTTACAAAAGGGAGTCTAGTATGCTTAGCTAGTTTGCATACTTCACAATTACTACAATTCAAATTAGGAACATCAAAAATACATTTTAAAGTTCTATCGAAAGGATGCTCAATTCTTCGATGCCACAAGTGTCCCATGTCTTGCACTTGAGTATTGAAATTGTATTTTTGGCTATACAAAAAATATAATCCATTTTTGAAAACACCTTCACCAATCATCCTCTTGGAAATTATATCCTGAAATAATACATTTCGAGATGAAAAAATAATTTCACAATTTAGTTCTTTTGAAAGTTTGCCCATAGATAATAAATTGGCAGTACAATTTTTTACATGCATCTCATCTTTAATTTCTTTTAGAAAAACAATAATAGAGCCATAACCACAAATTTCCATTTTTTCGCCATTAGCAACATAAACAAATTCTCCACTTTTTGCGTTTTTATAATTTTGTAGTAAGTCTTTATTTCCGGTCATGTGGTTGGTTGCACCGGAGTCTAAAATCCAATCTAAATTATTTTGGGAGTATTTTTTGTTTAAATTTCCTAAAAGTGTGCATTTTTCTATTTTTGATTCACCATTTTTGGATTCAAAACTGTTTGGACCTTCATCAAACCGTTTATTTGGTATTATATACTTCACTGGTTTTGGGCTTAAACTACCACCATTATATGGACCATCTAATAAATTGTTTGATTTAATAGAACCTGCATTGGGCTTGTTTAGAAGCCCACTCAATTGAGAAAACAAGGCCCCCAGTTCGGACCGGGTAGGAGGAGCCCCTGCGGATCGGGTTGCTGGTTGGGGCGGACCCATTAACTGTGCTGGAGCGGACCCAATAGCATACACCACTGGAGTGGATCCGTTTGGTTGGGGCGGACCCGTTAGGGTGAAAGTGGATCTAGAAGCTTGGGGCGGACCCAGTTGGGGCGGACCCTGTTGGAGAAACACGCTATCTCCTTCCTGAGACACAGCCGCCCCAGCGTATTTTCCTGCTTCTTTCTCTCCCTTAGGGTTTCGCCCTTTTCCTCCTTTTCCACCATTGCCCCACCATTTCGGCCTCAGTTCGGGGTGTAGAAACCAACATTTGTTCTTTCCATGCCCCCCTTTCTTGCAATGATCGCATTTTTCGGTGGCTCCCCCTTTCTCCGAATTTTGGCCGAAATTTGAAAAATTTGATCTCTTGACCACTGCGAAGCCATGATTCTCACGTCCTTCATCAATGGTGACTTGTGAGCAACTCATGGTTTTTCGTCTACTCTCTTCTTGTTGGATCATGTTTTTGATTTGAGTATAGGAAGGGAGAGGGATCGTATTCGTGATTTGAGCTCGTACAGCTTCATAACTCGAGTTTAAACTTGCCAGGAACTCGAAAATGTCATCCTCTTCCTCGCGTTTTCTGATTACTTCCAAGTCAGCGGTTTGCAGCCGATATGACTGGAGCTCGTCTTTCTTCTTTTGAAGAGCACCCAGGTACTCTATATATTTCCTCTCACCTTGTTTCTCTTGCTGGATTTCTTGTTTGAGTTGATAAATTCGAGAGTAGTTATTTTCTTGACCGTACATGCCTTTGACAGCTTCCCAAAGCTCAAACGCTGTGTCAGCAAGAGAAAAGAGGTCTGCAACGGATGGCTCCATGGAGTTTGTAAGCCATGTTATGATTTTGTCGTTTTGAGTTCGCCATTTCTTTGCTGCCTTTTTTTCTGGTTCGGTCAGCAAATTCGGATTTGTGGGTTTAGGTTCTTTGTTTTCTCCTGTGATATATTCCCGCATCTCTCGCCCGCTGAGCGCTCTTGATGCAGCCCTTGCCCAGGTCAGGTAATTCCTGCCATTGAGCAAGGTATTGGTGATTTTTGAGGAATTATTGGGAACCTCTTGCCCATCTTGAGACATTTGTTTGCTCTTTTCTGCTGTGGAGTTTGTTGTTTGAATTTTTTGATCTTAGAAACTTGATCGCTCTGATACCATGTAAAGTTTTGTAGAGACAGAATTGAGATTTCTAATTTCTATTTCTATTTCTTCATTAGTCTTTACAAATGATACACAAGATCTATTTATAGACTCCATTCTTATTTTACCGTTAGATTCTAACGGTTCATTTCTAAATACTCAAAATTACAATTTTACCCTTCTAATTTATTTTATTCTTCAACACAAACTCACCACGATACCTTTGTATTTTCAGTTTTTATCAAAAATGCTTCAAACCGATAGAAGATGGAGCATTAAAAGAGTCCATATTTGTACTAGTGACTCTTAGGCTGATATCTGCTGTGCTATGTTTTAGCTGACGGTTTTCGGTTAACTCCTTTCTGTTATGATATGGCTTTATTTATATGTACCTAATGAACAAATTAGTGATTTGACCTTTTGAATTGTAAGATAATTAAGGTCCAGATCTCTGGAACCCATTTCAGTTCATGACATGATATCTATAAAGTCGGTGAGTTTGATCCCACTCTGGAACCCATTTCATATGACATGATATCTAGTAAGGTCCAGATATCCACAATAATTGAGACAGAAATTAATTCAGATTAATATCACACGATTCTGCACGGTACAACACGGCACAACATCATTGTATAGTACGACTTAGTTTGAGCTCACCGACTCGATTGATTGATTTGACGGATAACTAATATAGCCTTTGGTCTAGTGGCTAAGGTATATGGTCTCTATATGAGAAGTCATGAGTTCGAAACTCAGATAGGGAAAATCCTTTGTTATAATAACAAAGGTGTTAAATAGTTGGATAGTTTGATCTCCAACTTTACTCAAACAAAAACTAATATAGCCCGACAGGACCGGCTGCACATTTCCTACCTTCCCCCAACTCCCTGGCAAGTTTTTGAAAGTGAACATATGACACACCTTCTCTTTGCACCGCTTTTCTGCATGCCAATCTCATCTCATCGGCTTGTTCCCGGGCCCTCCTGCCTTCCTTCGAACCCGTTTCCATTAACTGTTTGATTGCCTGTTCTAGCTCCGTTGCAGCGACGAATCCCTTATTCTTTCTATCAAACTCTAGTGCAACCGCAACATGCATCTCGTTCACCAATAGGAATGCATTCAGGTGCTGCTCTGCAAACAATGGCCACGGGATCATCGGCACGCCAAACCAGAGGCTCTCTAGTATCGAGTTCCAGCCGCAATGCGTCAAGAACCCTCCAATTGCTTGGTGCGACAGGATGTCAATTTGCGGGGCCCAGCTGGGCCACACCATTCCCCTTTCCTTGGTTCTCTCTAAGAACCCTTCCGGCAGAAGCTCCTCCAAGCTTGCATCAGTTGAGCCCCTGTTCCAAAAGAATAAATTAAAGCAAAAAAAAAAAAAAAATCAATTAGGTGTGTATGCATGTAATGTCAAACAAAAAACAGAAACCAATTATGATAATTACAGCAGGAAATCTTCGTTAGGCATGCGCAAAACCCACAAGAAGAGATGCCCGCTTTGTTCAAGCCCGGTTGCGATCTGCTGGACCTGTGACACATCAAAAGCTCCCAAGCTTCCAAAGCACAAAAAGACGACCGATTTAGCCGGCTGCTTGTCAAGCCACTCCAAACATTCATGCTTTTGCTGGTTGTTTTCACCAAATGAAATAACTGGTCCGATCGGGTAGATTTCTGGGAACATCTTTCCTGGTGGAAGCTGAGTTACAACACCATGAGCCAAGGCCTCCACCGCTTTTGTCTCAATGTGATTGTTTGAATTGAGGATTATGCCCTTGGCCTCCATGTAGTGGCGTGTGGGGTAAACAAGGGATCTATAAGCTGCAGATTTCTTGTCCAGAAGAGGAGTTGGCATTGAGATTGACGGTATGGGTGTTAGGCCGGGGACGCATATCTCCTTCTCCATCTCCGAAAAATCGACTTTATCATTTCTTCCTTGTGGACTAGAGAGGTGAAATAAGAGAGAGAGCAAAGTTGCGGTTGAAGGAAAGAATATGTACGATGGTATATTATTTTCATTGGCAAAATCTATAATATCGGTAGCTAACATGTCAACAATAAGGCCCGAAACGGGTCGAGTGGAGGCCAACAAGGCGGCCTTGATATGAGGCAAGTACAATCGCATGTAGATAGTGATAAAATCCTCCATGCCATCAAAATGATGCGGCGGTTCGACGCAAGGGAGTGGATGGAAGTGAATTGGAAGGTTCTGGGCTTGGATTGACTGAATGTAAGAATAGCAAAACGGAGTGGTCTTTTCAGGGTTGTTTGGCTGCGCAAGAAGGAAGTGGATGGAAAATGAGCTTCTGGAAGTGGAGTTACATTGCAAGAGACCCTTGGCCACCTCTACCATGGGGATGAGATGGCCTCGTGCATAGAGGGGAAGGAAGTATAAACCGGACTTGTTATTGTCAGACATTATTAGAGGTAATATTATATTAATGGTGTTGTGTTGTGTTTTGTTGTGATTCCCTAGCTACCAAGCTGACAGATTTATATTAAGAGGCATGGGAGTTGATTTATGATCCTTGAAGGATTCACATCCTAGCTACCAAGCTGACAGATTTATATTAAGAGGCATGGGAGTTGATTTATGATCCTTGAAGGATTCACATCCTAGCTACCAAGCTGACAGATTTATATTAAGAGGCATGGGAGTTGATTTATGATCCTTGAAGGATTCACATCCTAGCTACCAAGCTGACAGATTTATATTAAAAGGCATGGGAGTTGATTATTTATGATCCTTGAAGGATTCACATCCTAGCTACCAAGCTGACAGATTTATATTAAGAGGCATGGGAGTTGATTTATGATCCTTGAAGGATTCACATCCTAGCTACCAAGCTGACAGATTTATATTAAGAGGCATGGGAGTTTATTTATTATCCTTGCAGGATTCACATCCTAGCTACCATGCTGACAGATTCTGATCCTAATTAATTGAATGATTCAAACTACTGTTTAATAATGAACGTAGCAATATCTTCTGAACTAGGGTGTTCTTAATTTCACCAAGTCTCTTTGTTAGCTCAACTCTAAAATCTATCGAATTAGCTTAAAACGACGAATCAAAATGTTGAAATCCTTCTACCTTATGAGTGATGTGTTTACATGTGAAAATTTTAATGTTTTGAATTAATTTAGTATGAAGTCAAGTGGTCAAAACTAGAAGGTTTAAAAATTAATTGGAATGTTCATTTGTTGGACGCTTTTAGACCACTTGACTCTATAAAAATTTAATTTCAAATTTTAGATTTTAACATGTAGACGCATCACTCGTAAGGTAGAAGGATTTCAACAGTTTAGATTAATCTTTTAAAACCAGTTCAATAAATTTTAGAGTTGAGTTTACAAAGGAGTTTGGTTAACTTAGGATCACCCTAGTTCTACTCATTGTAGCAATATCTTCTGAATTTTTTTGCTTTATTTTTTTTTTTCCCACATCACTTCAATTTTTTCCCTTATCACTACAAGAAAACTATATATAACTATTTTTTACTCTTTTGACACCACAGGTGTCCATATTAATAGAATATGATGTATTGCTTTTTACTCTTTTACAAAGGCTAGTTGCAGAGCTGTTGATTATTGTTGATGTTGTCATGTTAGTGTTGGGGTTTCTTAAATAGCCACACAAGACACAAGAAGGTGAAGGCCAAAGTCAATTTTTTGATCTCTCTCTTAAAAAAATTAGGTTACAGAGTCTTTAGACAGACTAAATAAAATTACAAAGAGGTTCAAATAAATACCATAATTACATAAATAACCGAATTTACAAATAAGCCCTTTAATAAGGATGCAAAACTCCTCCCGACTCATGAGATAGAACCCTCAACCGATTCTGTCTTGTCACGACAAGTTTCAAGCCTCAAAGGCTGTAAGGACTTCATCAATAGGTTGGAGCCATTCTCGCTCGTGTAAACTTTCTCCAACATCAATTTTTTCTTCTGCCCATAAACATTATATTTGTTTCAACTTTATAAATTTTTTTTTTGTTTCTGATAGAGTCACATATATGTCCTTCCAATTTTCAGGCAAATCAACACCTGTTAATTCTTCAACTGATGCTGAGGATAAAACACAAGCTGTAAACTGAACGAATTCAATATTTGAAAAGTTTGGCTGTTGAAATCATGCAAAAGGTGGAAGCCGTGATGAATCAACAGGTCATCCAAGGAGAAACTGATATCATCAGTTAGCAAACCTCTGATATATATATAACCGTACAAAGTTTCATTTTAGTTCATTCATTTTAGAATTAACACTTGACTATTGCTTAATATACACTCAGTATTAACACTTCAATATTGGAACATTGTATTTGTAGAAGGGAGTTTGTGTCAAGACAACTTCTCAATGGTAATTACACTACTTCTGTTTAGAAAAAAACAACTCTGTTTTTTATTTTGTCGTTGTTTGTGATATCAGTACGTGGTCCTTTTGTAACTATGTTTTTTGTAAGCTTTTTATGTTGAACCGGTCTAATCAGAGGATTATTGAAGTAAATTAAACTTTTTTTCATTATGTCTTTCTTGTATTTATGATTATGTTGTCTAAAAGGTTTGTGATTATGTCTTTCTTGTATTATTTCACAAATGCATATAAGTATTTATGATTATGTTGTCTAGGCTCGGCCAAGGAGCTTCACAATTCTACAGTGGCATGGTGATAACTTTCTAGTATATAAAGGCCTCTGATTTATTTCGGTTATCTTATGGGATTAATTAAGGAGCTGTTGGAAGAGCTGTTGGAAGAGCTATTAGGATAAATGTCTTAGCGGGGCGCTTTAAATATTAGTTATACTGTATAGAGGATATATATTGTACAATTCATATTTGCTCACTTGAGCTACTGTAGTTGCATTTTTTATAAATGAAAATGTAGGATAGCAAGTTGCCTCCTACCCTGTCACACCCCGACAACAGGGCCGACAACCCACCGCGCTCATCAGCGCAAGGCGTCTTAAATCATTTGTGCACAATCATATACATATATATACATATACGAATGTCATAACCAAGAGCCACATTACATGGATAAATTTACAGGTAATAAACAAATTGGAACAAACCTGCTACAGTATAAAATATGCAAACAAAATACCATAGCAGATTTATTTAAATCAAATAATTCCCTATGTGGCTGATTCTGCAAATCTTTAAGTTCTACATCTTGCTTCCGAATATCATGCTTTGTACCTGGAACCCACAAAGTGGAACGGTGAGAGATTGAAAATCTCTCAGTGCGGTATTTAGTTCCAGTCGAGTTATTCTAAGATCGAACCAACAGAAACCAAATAACACTGAGCATAAATAAAAGAAACCAACCATAATAATGTACTTCAAGAAACAAGTAGCAAAACTAGAATCAATCAAGTAGCATGTAAATGACAATTTGCCAAGAAATATGCAATAGTCTCAATGCTTTACACTAACATTAGTTCCCATTATAAAATGCTCATGTATTATGTCAAATGCACCAATGTTGAAGCCATAAATATTGAACAAATCATGCAAACAGGTCACCAACATTTTCAAAAAGTACAACTCAAATAGAAGTTCACATATCAAGTCTCATAACAGAAATTCACATAATGCAATGCTCAAAATCTAAAAATTATTTTCCTGACTACAGGTCATGCGCTACCACGAATACGGCGCCTACACAATTTTTGTTATGGCCATAACCTGAAATTGTGCGCTTACCACGAATACGGCTGATACCTCCTTATTTTGCCTAGATTACGACCCTGATTTATACCAAAACCTGTGCTTTAAAGCCTACAAATATGGACCATTTTACTTAATTATCATTAGAATGTGGTACTGCTGTGTTTTGTTTGTCGTTTTGCAGGAAACAGGCGAAATTCTGGGTCTGAAACCTCTCCATAGGGCCCGTATAGGTGTCCATACGGCCCGTACAAGATCAGCCCAAAATCACAGAAGGTTCCATATTAGAGGCAACAATTCTCCAAGGCAAAGCACAAGTATACGGTCCGTATAGGATTTTCATACGGACCGTACAAGCTATTTCGGAAACCTAAGGCTGGAATTGGAAACAGAGACAGCTGGGGGGACTGAAAAGGAAGGCTTTCAAAACGCAATTTGGGGCATTAAGGCAGATTATTCCAGAGGAGAAGGGGATCTTTCATTCATTCCGGGTGCTTGGGAGAGAAGCAACAACTTGGAGAAGAAGAAGAAGAAGTTTTGCAACGGATCTTCGGATTTTCTATAGTTTTTCTATGAACTCTTTCATAACTTTTATTGTGCTTTCTTTTGAGAACATGAGTAGCTAATTTTACTGTTTCTAGGGTTAAGATGTAGTTGACGTTTGGTTTTACTCGTATGCTACTTGATTATGTATTGAATGCTTAGTTTTCATCTTGTTGTGTAGTATTTTAATTGCTTGTTTTTTGCTTGCTTGAGTTTGATTAGTCATCCCATTAGATGAATGCGCACGTCTAATTGTTAGGAGCCAAGTCTATGATACTTAATCCAATGAACCAAGTATATGAGGTAGATCTACGGATCAAGGAGTACTGAAAGGAAAACTTTCCTCGAGGCGAAAGTCCTTGGATACCTTTAGTAAACCAACAAGTGACTTAGATAACTTAGTCCAAAATTACGAAAGTTGAGGGTTAACGCATCTAAGAGGGGAGTAGTTGAGCCCGGTAAATCGGGTTCCAAGCCAAAATTGCGAACGCTGAGGTGAGGAACTTAGACCTGGTCGATAGAAACCCTAGGCAAAAGCACCAACACAGAAACAGTAGCTGCAGTATTCACTCGGGGGCCTATACGGACCGTATAGGATTCTATACGGGCCGTATACCCTGGGGCCAGACAGATACGAAGTCTGAAACCCTGGAAACCCTTTTTATAATTTGAAAACAAACTTTTAATCTTCTTTTCAGTGTTTTTAATCATCATTTCAATCAGTAGAACTGTTAGAAACCAACAAACCAACTTCTCTTCACTTCTAGAATTTTAGTAGATTTAAGTCGAGTCCGGTCGTTTTATTCCGTCCCTGTGGATACGATACCCGACTATACCAACGGTAGGTACTGAGCGCTTGCAGTCCCGACCAGAGGTAGAACTCGAGTTTTAAAAGGTACAGCTTGCTGTACTAAAACTTGGGAGTGCATTTCTGGTGCGAACAACGGCGCCTACGTGACCCCCAGTCATGCGCTACCACGAAAGTACTGCGGCTACATGACTGACCCACGCGCTACCACGAATACAGCGCCTACATGACCCCGGTCATGCGCTACCACGAAAAGACAGCGCCTACATGACCGGTCAGATTTCCAAGCATGATGTTCAATGCACAAATGTTCTTGTAAAGCAATTCTTTTAAGATTTCTGTCATACACTCAATCTAAAAATTCTTTTTATGACTATGGGTCATGAGCTACCACGAATACGGCGTCTGCACAATTTCTGTTATGCGCATAACCTTGAAATTGTGTGCTTACCACGAAACGGCGCCTATGGGCCTTCAGTTATGCGCTACCACGAAAGAACAGCGCCTACATAACCTGAATCTCGCGCTACCACGAAACAGCGCCTACATGACCCCGGTCATGCGCTACCACGAAAGAACAGCGCCTACTTGACCGGTCAAGTTTCCAAATTCAATATTCAATAAAATGCACATGTGTCTATGTTTTGCTTCACGAGAAATGCATTCATATCCTGCCATTCAAAACATCAACAAAAACCTATACTAAGACAAGAATTAGAAATCGGCAAGCAATTATCAAGACATTAGCAATCAAGCAATCCAAATCATGTGCAAGTAATTTTAAACCAAATAATTCACTCATGTCATTCTTTAATCTCATAATACCAGACTTGAGGCTTATGCATACAATTCTAAAATACAACACCTAGTCTAAATTATGTCACCATACAATCCAATTTGGTTAACTAATTATTACGAAGTCTACTCATTTAAAGCAGCCCATTTATATCAATTTCAATGCAGCCCCCTTTATATTTGGTCAATACCTATATATTATTCTACCATGCCTTGCCAATTTGACCCGTTACCCGTTACCCGATAACTAATCTATTCATACTATGCACATAACAATCAAGCAACTAATTTAACAGTAATACACAAACAATCAACAAGACATTAACATGCAACCAAAAGCAAGCAATTAAATCGACAAACAGACAATAGAAAATAAACAAGTTGGAAGGAGCTGAGAATAACTCGAAATCCGCACCTTGAAAATGTCGGGACGATATTGTTATGATACAGATGCGTCAATCATTCCTGCTGGATCCAATTGTGTAGAGTCTTCGCTCGATTCCACCCACGCAATCAAAGAGAGTGAGCAACAACGAACTGAAAGTCCATCAACAAAGTGATTCTATACTCCATCTTCCCTAGGTTTCTCCAAAGCACAATCTCCTCACGATATCATCTCCCTTGTTTTTCTCTATTCCCTATGGCAAAACTGTCGACACTACCATCGCTGTTCCCTCCTCTATTTCTACTAATTATTCTCTCTCTTATTCTCCTTCGATTCTCCTAATTTCTCTCCCGATATTTCCATGGCTAATTGGACTCCACGAGAAAGGAAGAAAAGAAAGAATAGGTGGATTCACTATGGACTGACACAGGAGAGAGAAAATGAAATTAGGTGAGTGTTAAAGATGTAAATTTGATAACATAGAAGTGGTGGTTGCCATGTGTCTCAATATGCATTTTTATAAATTAAAAGAAAATCAATTGTCTCTTATTCTCAACTAAATTATTGGCAATTTGCACTTAAACCCCTTCATATTTATTGGCTGGTTAATTTACACTAAGCCATATATTGTTACAAATGTTAAATTTGATTAATAAAATATTAAGTTTCTAAGTAACATGGCTTTAAATAAATTATAAAAATACTTCAAGGCTAATAGAAAATATATCGAATCACTTGTATGGCCATATAATCAAAAAGAAAAATTTACATTCATCTATTTCAAATTAACATTTTCCTATGTATATCTATTATATTTATTCAAATATGCTAGAGAATATTATTTCAGATTAGTTTTCAAAAATTTCAATATGGATCTCAACATCCTACAAAAAAAAAAATTCAATTCAATTTTTTTTTTTCACTTCAAGTCAAATAAAATTTTGACATGTCCAAAAATCAGGATGTTACAATTCCTCCCCCCTTAAAATATGTTCAGTCCTCTGAACATACCACGGTAAAAGGATAAGCTCGGGCCTAAATTTAAGAATTTTACAATCTCCCCCCTTAAGAACACACTCAGTTAGCCTCTTTGAGTCTGGTGGATTGTCAATATCTACCACGCTTCCGTTGCATTACTTAAAATCACAAATTTTCAAACAAACAAGAGCTTGGAACTTTTATTACTATTTGTTACTTGTTTTCTGGAAACGTAAGGAATATAGAATAAAGTTTAGGAATTAATTCAAAACGTGTTTATGGTACCCACCCGTACCTACTACAAAGAAAACACTAGTACCACAAATACCAGGGTTGGGAAGAGAAAAATAAGATCAAGAACAAGGTTTAAACAAGGAAACATATATTTAGAATTCCATATTGTACCTTAATTTTGACTGCAATTAATTTTGGTACTACGAATGTTTAATAATAAGAAAATAAAATGTTTATGCATAAGTGTTTAATTAGAAAATGATAGGCATCTCTAATACTTAGAAAATAATATCCATCTCAAAAATTTCATATTTACCTTCATCATATAAATCATAAGAGTTTAATTAATTAGATATCAGATAGATACAAAGGAGAGGGCATCAGTGACAGAGCAACTGTGACCGATCCTTCTGCAACCGATTTCAGGCTTCTGTGACCGATATACTCTTCTGTGACCGGCGCCTTACCCTTCTGTGACCGATTTGGCCGGTCATAGAAGGGTCATTTTGCTACAGAGAAAACAATGGAATCCAGTTTGCAAGAAACAACACATATAGCTGTAAGAACATACATGCGGTCCTGAGATAGGGCTGAAAGCCCACAATACAATAAAAGAGCATTTTGTTATAAAAAAAATAAATAAAATATTGAGAATGTATAAAGATAGCTATCTCTTTATTCATATGTTTTTTATTTGTGCATCATACAAATTTACAAAGCCTCTATTTATAATCTAGAAAATGTAAATGACAAGGCATCTAAATTAATTTCATTGATAAATGTGGGAGGCAAAACATAGTGATTAGAGAAGAATTGCAACACATGTGAGTTGCAAACAGACATCCATAACTTATTTCTAACACTCCTCCTTGGATGTCTATTACACAAGAATATTTCTCATTAAAATCTTATTAGGAAAACTACGTGTGGGATAAAAATATGGTGAAGGAAAAATAATATATTATTCTTGATGGCAAAAATGTCATTTTTCAAATGTTCAATTTGCATTCCAAGAATTTTTTTTGTCCTCCCTCCCAAGATTTTTCATCTTAAATTCTTTCTTTAAACAATAAACTATTTTTAGAAGCTTTTCTGGAGTTCCAATGCTATTTAGATCGCCAACATAATATGCAATTATAACAAACTTATTTCCAGATCTTTTTGTGTAAATACATGGACAAATTGTATCATTCTTATACACATATTGTAATAAATAATCAATGAGAGTATTATACCACATGCATCCAAATTGCTTTAATCCATATAAAGATTTATATAATTTAATTGAATAATGTTTTCAAGAACCTAAATTATATTAGGAATCTTAAATCTTTCAAGGATTTAAAATAAATATTGTTATCAAGTGAGCCATATATATATGCTGAAACAATATCCATTACGTGAAAATCCATTCATTCATGTACTATCAGACTATTTAAGTATCAAAAAGTGGTTGCATCCACTATAGGCGAGTATGTTAATAATTAATTTCATATCTTTGTGAAAAACCTTGTGCAACATATATCTTACAATTGCACCTTTCTCATTTCGTTTTTGTATAAATACTCATTTACATCATATTAGTTTTACACCTTCAGATATTAGAACTATAGGTCCAAAAATTTTCTTTTTTCAAGAAGAGATTAATTCTACCTCAATTGCACATTTCTACTTTTGGTCAATCATTTTCATGTCGACATGCTTTTATAGACTTTAGCTCATGATCTTCCTTATTCATCATATTATATGCAAAACATCATTGATATCAATTTCATCTCGATTCAATCTTATTTTATTAATGATATAATTTATTAAGATCTCTCCATTTTAATGAATTTCAAATACTATAGTT
This sequence comes from Carex scoparia, assembly GCA_024447655.1. Lineage (NCBI taxonomy): Eukaryota > Viridiplantae > Streptophyta > Magnoliopsida > Poales > Cyperaceae > Carex > Carex scoparia. The sequence goes on along the minus strand of JAJHPE010000004.1, from coordinate 9,984,945 downwards.
TATGATGGAGCTCTAATATTACTTATAATTTGATTCTCTTCAGTAGTGTTATTTGAAATTATCATATTCTCGACCTGACTATTTTCATTCTTTGATCATTTTTTTCGAGGATCTTTGGAACCGATTAGTCTTCTATGCTTCATGTGTGTCATAATTTCATTTGATTGTCCAACAGATAAATCAACTTTAATTGGAGCATTAACAGCTAGTACATGTGATTTAGTAACTTTCTTTTAGTTAGTAAATGTGTTTGACAATTGAGTAGCTCATCTTTGTAAATGAATTATCTTATGAACATTTAGTTCACATTTTTTTAGTACAAGGATCAATATGAGACAATGAAAATTCTTTCCAACTAATATTTTTTCTAGTAGATTGTTTTCTTCTCTTAAGATTGGGAAAGTTGATTCATCAAACTACAATGATCCATTCTTGTAACTAATTATCAAACTAGAAAATGGAAGATTTTTTGTCAATAACACTTTTGCATTTACCTTGAGTTTTGAGAATGCCCTACTCAACAAAGAAACCAAATCAAAATCATTAATGATTGAAGCCAGATCAAGTTCGTTGATTTCGAGAGCCATGCAGCGGAATGACATGTGTAGAAAATCCAATTTAGAAGAGGTCTATACAGATTTAATAGTACTTGATCTGAAATTATATTGTTTTAAAGAGTTCTACGAAGAAAAGAAAGATTAAAAAAAAAATACAATTTTCGGCCCTATGAAATTCTGGAAAATTTTGGTGAAAATGTGTATCATAACAAGTACTATAAAGAAGATGCAAGCTTGAGGACAAGCTTCAACCTACCCGGGGAGCCTGACGCGGTGCATATTGAAGAAATATCCAATTCAGATTATAACATAAATGGTGGCCACACCAGATCTAGTCTAATCAATGAATTGAATATACAACTTGAAATTTGATCCCACATTATGGCATGTAGGGGTGCAAACGGATCGGATATGGATCAGATAGTGGTAAAACCATATCCGTATCCTCTTTTATTTTTCGGATACGGATACGGATCGGATATTGGACAGATATGTGTGGATATAGATCAGATATCGGATATCATTTTATATATACATACATATTTTCATAATATACATTAAACTATATCGTATGTATCTACTATTCGGATACAAATAATTAAAATTCAAAACCATATCCGTATTCATATCCGCATGGATATTCGGATATCGGTTATCCGTATCAAATTTTCGGATACGAATCCGGATATGGTCAGATATTATCCGATCCATTTGCACCCCTAATGGCATGGGTGGCCTTCTAAGAAACAATAAAAGATGGCATGGTCTTCTAAACAATTAATTAGTTTTAATTACTTTGACAGTATAGGTTTTTGTTAAGAGTTATGTCTTTCTTGATTTACTAAAATTAGCATTAATATCATTTTTTTATGTCTTGTACTATAAATATGTAAGAGGGCTGTTGTTGGAAGGGAGATATAATGATATAGTGAATTTGATATATGAAATTGAGTTGAGTTACTTTGAGTTTTTTTTGGAGTTTTATTATTTTCTCCTCTTTACTTATTAACTGCTATGTGATCTTAACAGACAAGATCGTATCGGGCCAGTATGCTAAGATAGCATCACGTTATTTGAAGTACAAAATAAATAGAAAAAATCAACTTCTAAAAATGGCCGCTAGTAAGGCACAATACATAGTCCCATGGCTGTCCCCTTCCTACCCCTATCAGAATATTATAGATTGAGAAAAGGTTTTAGTACCCAGATTTCTGTCTCCATTTTTTACCCACATCTAATCCATTGCTGGTTTAACTATCATTAATTAGCGGTGATCCCACTAATTAACAGTCTCCAATGTGTCTGCCTATAATAAAAACTACGAATCACCACTTTATTTCCTTTTCCACTTTTCATTTTGAAATCTCTCCGCGATTTCAAATCTCTCCGTGATTCCAAATCTCTCCACATGATTTGCTGGCGATTTCTTTCCATTTACGCGAGAGAGAAGCACGACTGCGATCAGCTATCGGTTTCTTTTCATTTACGCGATTTGTTAGCGATTTGTTGTCGATTTCTCATTGATCTCATTCTACATAGAAAAACACATAGTTCAGCGAAGGTTTAACCGAAGTTCAGTTCTCTGTTCCGTCAATCGAAGGTTTAACCGAAGTTGAATGAAATACATAATTTAGTAAGTTGCTAATTGATAATCTCACTTTTGTTCGATCTTCTTCGCTCATTGTATGAATTAGATTTGAATTTTCATTTTCGAAGAATTTTTTGTATCAATTGCCTTTCTACATGAAGATCAGCGTTCAGATTTAGATTTAGTGTGTATTTTACATGATTTTGATATCAGTTCTAGTATATATGACTTTAATTTAGATCTCACTGGTATTATGTTAGTTATTTACTGATTTAAAGGTATTTACTGATCTAAATTATGTTAGAAAATATATATCCTATTGTGTATTTTACTTTTACAATATATAAATATGATTATTACAGCATATGTGCTATCTATTACATTATCCACTTCGTATAAATTACAGTGTTCTCTTCAATTTTTACAGTATTCTTGTTTTATAGTTTACATCTTTAGTTATTACAATTTTGTTTGCATTTGTTACAGTTTTGTTTTATTGTTGTTACAACATTAGTTTCCATTTGTTAGAGTATTAGGTGTAGATTTGTGATAATATTGGATTTATATTTGTTAAAGTATTGGTTTCCAATTGTTACAGTATTATATGTAGATTTGTTATAGTATTGGGTTTAGATTTGTTAAAATATTGGTTTGCATATGTTACGTTTGTTTTACCTTTGTTACAGTATTAGTTTCTATTTGTTACAGTATTAGGTGTATATTTGTTATAATATTGGGTTTAGATTGGTTAAAGTATTGGTTTGCATTTGTTGCAGTTTTGTTTTACTTTTGTTACAGTATTGGTTTCCATTTGTTACAGTATTGGGTGCACATTGTGTACACTGTAATCACTGACGTTCCCCTTAACTTCACTCAGGTATTTTTTATTTCGAAGTACTGAACCATTGTATTACAGTATTAGATCATTATGTTACAATATTTATTTACATTTGTTATAGTATTGGTTTACAGTTGTTATAATACTGGATACTGATTGATGTTCAGTCTTAGTTCACAGGTTTTGTTACAGTATTGTTTTTCATTTGTTACTGTATTTGTTTGCATTTGTTATAGTATTGGTTTTTGTAGTATTATTTTCTTTGCACTATTTGTAGTTTTAATTGTAACATTTGTCATATTTTGTATTGCAGGAAGATATCTCAAAGGAGCGTCTTATTCTAATAATGAAACTTCTTACGCATCTAAATAATGAACATCAAATTAGTTCAGTCTAAGAATTCTATTTCAAAATTTGTGTTTGTTGTTTTCTAGAGAAAGTTTATTATTTGGACAAAGTTTGTAATGTTGTTTGCTGGAGGATGTTTCTTGGACAAAATATTATTTATCTAGTTAGTTTATCACTGTAAATATGACTGTGGCTTGGACAAAGTTATGTTTATTTATAATATTCGTGATAGTTTTAATTGTCATTGTTACAGTTTTCATACTTAATTGTTTTTTATGGTTAGTGGTTAAAATTACCACTAACAAATGTATTGATAAGAAAAAGTCCATTGTTACAGTAATCATTTTTTATGGATTTTGTCGTCATTTTTGCAGTTTACGTAGTTATTTTTTACCGTATTCAATTTCGATAGCTTGAAACTGTAATTTTAGAGATTATTTTAAAAAAATTAAAAAATACGAAGAAAAATTAATATTGAAAACTTCTAGAACGATAGGAAAAACTTTGAAAAAAAATAAAAGCTTCTAGAAGGGGAAAATACACAAGTAGGCAGTTTTTAAAGTACAATAAAGTACAATTAACTGTAATCAAGTGTCAAAGTACAACAAGTTTAAAAGTATAAGTACAAAGAGCTTGGAAGTTGCAAGTTGTTATTTTTAAAAAAATTGATCGCCTCTTTTACAGTATTAGATATTGTTTGTTATAGTATTATATGTTATTGTTATAGTATTTCCGTCAGTCAAATAACAGTTGGTTTGGGTAAAAAGTGGGTACAAATTCTTGGGTACAATTAGATGGATCCGTGTTAAAGACCATTGAGTACCAGCACTAATTTCTCATCAGCCTTCTTGTAATTCCAATTAAGTGAATCTTTCAGTGGATAGCTCTCAATATTGAAAATAATTAACAATGCAGGATATTTGACACTGTCATTTTTATTTACTTTCCATACAAAAGGCTGCTGCAACCAGTCAAGTTTCCAACACTATTGTCCACTAGTATACCATTTCAATTACCAAAAGGAATACGTGAATCTCAATTCAATATGTTTATGTGGGTTAGCTTGCTAAATATTACAGGAATATATGAGTATTTGTAAGGGTAAAAAAAAAATTAACTATAGCCGGTGGTAAATCAAATATCTGAGTGTACCGCTATTACCAACATGATACTCAAATATTCTTATAGTTTGTTTTAAAGCTTTCCTTGTTTTGTTTTGTATATATTTTAGGAAAATTTTGCTCTCTTTCTAATTAAAATATTGCTTTGAAAGTCATTTTCTTTTGTTGGATGTTGTGAATGCTATGATTATAATTAATGATTTTAAGCATTGCACATACTATAAACGTCTGATAATAAAAAAAAGGATAAAATCTACATACATAACATATCAAGTACAAAATTGAATTTCTTAATATTTTCAAGAGTTAGCTTTAATTATATCACTTACGGGGCTATTTTATGAATTTTAAGGTGAGTTTACATCATGTATCTAGTATCATAAAATATAAATATTATAATATTTTATCCCATAAGTTAAATTTTTTAATTATTAATCAAATATAACGATATAAAATATTGCACAATTCATTTTTTATAAATTACTAATAAAAATAATATAAAATATTGGATAACTTATTTTAATCGTAAATTACTTAATACAATATTATATAGTTATATTTATAAATAAAAAATAGCCAAAAAATTCTTACCCATATCATCATCTTATCATGTACGATATGGATAGGGTAGACAGTTAAAATGATTTCATTGACACTCCTAATTACAATTATTCATGTTTAATTTTATTGGTGTAAAGGAAATAATTTCGGGAAGAGTATCATTGCCTTCCTTTTATGTTACTGATTTCTTATTTTTTCACACACACACACACACAGATATATATAGATATGAGGAGAGATCCACTTACACTTTTTTTGTAACACTGTATTACACTCTACATTTTTAAAGTTTTCAAAGTTCAAACAGTCGATCCAAACCGTTCAACATGAAGGATATATTAAAATATGCGTGCAGATCAAATTTTACATAAAAAAGAAAATATCAGCTCATTTCTATGAGAGAATTACTTACATACCACAATTAGAATTAATGTTGATTAGCAAAGCTTCATAGATGCAACTAAACCAGGGGCAATGGATCAGAATAAGATTGAAGATCAATACTCACAAATAAGTTCCAACTTAATTTCAATTAAACCTACTCCATCCTTTAAAGAAGCTAAATCGTGCTTAAAACGAGTTAGGCAAACATTATACCAAGAGAACAATAGAAACTAATCAAATATGGAGATCCCTCCTTAAAACTACCCCTTGTGTCAGATAAGAGATCAACATGAATTTCAATCAGTCAAGTATGATCTGATGCACAAAGACTAATCGTGAGGGCCTCCTTCATGGTGATCGGAGCATTGGTAGCTGCCATCACGACTTGACAGGAGTTTGCTTGTACTCCCACTTACAAGATCTGTTGATCTCTACATTCAGATCCGGATAGGGAGGAAAGAGTGAAATTATGAGGGGGAAGGTTGACGGAGGAGTCATCTGGGCGGAGGAGAAAGATAACGAGAGAGAGGAGGGCTGGAGGAAAAGAAAAAGGGAGAGGTGAGAGATCGGGAAAGAGTCTGGTAAGGACAGTTTAAGTCGTTATTGATTTTAATTGAACTTGGGGGAATTGATCGGGGACTGGAGGCTGGAGGACAGAATAATCTCTTTTTTATAAATAGACAAGAAATTATGCTATAAACACCACAATTAATCAACAAATGCTTTAAATTAATACCATATCTAGCTTAATTAGGTTGTATATTTGCTCAATCCTTGGTACTCTTTGATCCATTTAAAACCAACAATTCAAAGAGAGTTTAGATCAGACATTACATATTTCAGAATAAAGTGTCATTCCAAATACCATTCTGCTTAGGTTAACAATAGTTTACAAAAAGACGTAGTACTAGAAAATTTATATTGAGTGGCTGAAATATAAAATGTATAATATGTGTGACCCACTAGAATTTGAACTCAAGGCTTCATAACCAGAAAATAAAATTTTAACAACTAGGCAACAAGCACACATTTAATTAAGTTTCAATATACAATATTAAAAATTAAAAATTATGGGGTGACTAAGCACCTCCTAGCTTGACTTATGATCTGCCCCTGTTTACAAAGTACCTAGAGGAAATTTGGAAATAATAACAGATATTCAACAATCTCTTGATTCTCTAGCGGCCTTCGATTCTGGTTATGGTCTGTTGATCCAAAGAAACCTCAGTTGATGAATTATGTTGGTTGGTTATGGTCAGTTGATCCACAGAGACCACAGTTGATGAATCATGTTGGTAGGACCACTCTGAGGGAAAACCTTTAATTTTTGTACCCACCCAGGGATTCTTGGGGTCACGTAGCAATGTGTCACTTGATAGCATTGTGAAAATAGAGCTCATGGATGGCCTATCATCAGGGCATTCTTGCACACACAAAAGACCCACATGAACATATCTCATTAATTGTGTTGCAAAGGCTGAGCATTCGATCACGCCGTCAAGCAGCTTTATAATGTTTCCTTCTTCCCATAATTTCCATGCCTACATGATGATTTACACAATTTTTAGTATAATAGTATGAATTACAAATTGACTTGATTTGTACAAGTCGTGCTAAATTATTTCTTGGAAGTGTGACATGTCACTCACATAAGCAAGAAGGTTTTGATTGCCTTGATTTTTCTTGCCACTTATTATCTCAAGAAGTAGAACTCCAAAGCTATAGACATCAGATTTAACCGAAATTGCACCCTCCAAGATATACTCAGGAGGCATGTATCCACTTCAAATATGTGAAATAAAAGAAGAAAAATAATAAACATGAAATTACTCATGTGCTGATTTATATATGAGGTATAAGAACTGAGTTGACGCATACCGAGTTCCTATTACAGTTTCTGTGTTTATCACTCCCTGCTCTCTTTTAAACAATCTTGCTGTGCCAAAATCTGAAATTTTAGGATTCATTTCTTCATCTAATAAAACATTTGCTGCTTTTAGATCCCTGTGGATTATGCTCAATCTGGAGTCTTGATGAAGATAAAGAAGCCCTCTAGCAATTCCAATTATAATTTCTAATCTCATTGTCCAATTTAAGGAGGCACGCCTTGTAGCATCTGTTACATGAGTTAACAAAATATGAAATAAAATACCCACAGTTCAAAAGTTTCATACAACAATTGTAAGAGAAATGTAGCTGTAATTATTGAACTGATGGAAGATGAGGATGAACTTTAGAATGATAAATCAATAGTGATTCAAATTTGTGATGCATACCAAAGATATAAAAATCTAAACTTTTGTTGGCCATGAACTCATAAATCAACAATCTCTCATCGTCCTCAATGCAGCATCCAATGAGTCTAACAAGGTTCCTATGTTGCAGCTTTGTGAGCAGCAAGACTTCGTTCATGAACTCGTTTAATCCTTGCAGGGATT